>JAVSCE010010448.1:0-426175 GCA_032199065.1 Smutsia gigantea
AATCATTTGGATTAGAATTTTTTAAAATGTTTTTAATCGTATACATATCTGCTAATGCTTTTCTTCGGGTAACTAATTGCTTTGCTAATAAAAAGTAGTAATAGAAGTGGAGGCTTAATGGATATTAAACATGTGGTCTCTGCACTGTATGTTTTAGAATATATATACTTAATACACTAAGCAGTGTTTTAAACTTATACCTATGAAGTACTTAAGGTGTATAATTGATCACTGGGCAACCTTAGTATTTCCTGAAAGTAGTAGGTCTTTATGTCTATCAAGAAGTATAAAGAAATTAATGTTAGAGTTTGATTTGGTGCTGGACTCTGATAAAAAATCAAATTTCTTCCTGTGTTGCAAGCAATTCTGTTTAATCTTTCTACAGTTTATGATTGTACCAAAAGTAGTTTATGACTATGGGTTATTTTCTCAAACTGTGGAATATCTTTGATTAGGGTGGCTCTGTTTTCTCAACTGTCTCTGATTTTTAATTTTGGGGTTTAGAAATAAAGTTTGACCAAGATTGGCTCTTTCTCCCCTAAATTCAGGTCATACCAAATTTGTTTTTATAATTTCACTAGAATGGGCTAGTTGGTAGACTACCGAATATACCGTTTTTTCAACTGTTGAATGTTATGAATTTAGAATAAAAATATTAAACTGCTTTAAGTAAATCTGATTCACACAAAAAAATTAAAATTCTGGGTATTTTAATTGAATGTTTAAACTTTTTACAGGACATTTTTTTTCAATATAATTTATTTTATTATCATTAATTTACAATTACATGTGCAATATTACTATTATTAAACTACCCCTTCATCAGGTCCCCCCCACCAACCCCATTACAGTCACTGTCCATCAGCGTAGTGAGATGCTATAGAATCACTACTTGTCTTCTCTGAGTTGTACTGCCCTCCCCGTGCCCCCCCAACATTACATCTGCTAATCGTAATGCCCCTTTTTCCCTCTTATCCCTCCCTTCCCGCCCATTTTCCCCAGTCCCTTTCCCTTTGGTAACTATTAGTCCGTTCTTGGGTTCTGTGAGTCTGCTGCTGTTTTGTTCCTTCAGTTTTTTTCTTTGTTCTTATACTCCACATATGAGTGAAATCATTTGATACTTGTCTTTTTCGGCTTGCTTATTTCACTGAGCATAATACCCTCTAGCTCCATCCATGTTGTTGCAAATGGTAGGATTTGTTTTCTTCTTATGGCTGAATAATATTCCATTGTGTATATGTACCACCTCTTCTTTATCCATTCATCTACTGATGGACACTTAGGTTGCTTCCATTTCTTGGCTATTGTAAATAGTGCTGCAATAAACATAGGGGTGCATCTGTCCTTTTCAAATTGGGCTGCTGCATTCTTAGGGTAAATTCTAGGAGTGGAATTCCTGGGTCAAATGGTATTTCTATTTTGAGTTTTTTGAGGAACCTCCATACTGCTTTCCACAATGGTTGAACTAATTTGCAGTCCCACCAGCAGTGTAGGAGGGTTCCCTTTTCTCCACATCCTCGCCAACATTTGTTGTTGTTTGTGTTTTGATGTTGGCCATCCTCACTGGTGTGAGGTGATATCTCATTGTGGTTTTAATCTGCATTTCTCTGATGATTAGCGATGTGGAGCATCTTTTCATGTGCCTGTTGGCCATCTGATTTCTTCTTTGGAGAAGTGTCTATTCATGTCCTCTGCCCATTTCTTAATTGGATTATTTGCTTTCTGTTTGTTAAGGTGCATGAGTTCTTTATATATTTTGGATGTCAACCCTTTATCAGATACGTTTTTATGAATATATTCTCCCATACTGTAGGATGTCTTTTTGTTCTACTGATGGTGTCCTTTGCTGTACAGAAGCTTTTCAGCTTGATATAGTCCCACTTGTTCATTTTTGCTTTTGTTTCCCTTGCCCGGGGAGATATGTTCATGAAGAAGTTGCTCATGTTTATGTCCAAGAGATTTTGCCTATGTTTTTTTCTAAGAGTTTTTTGGTTTCATGACTTACATTCAAGTCTTTGATCCACCTTGAGTTTACCTTTGTGTATGGGGCTGGACAGTAGTCCAGTTTCATTCTCTTACATGGAGCTGTCCAGTTTTTCCAACACCAGCTGCTGAAAAGGCTGTCATCTCCCCATTGTATATCCAAGGCACTTTTATCAAATATTAATTGACTGTATATGATTGGGTTAATGTTTGGATTTTCTGTTCTGTTCCACTGGTTTGTGGGTCTGTTTTTGTGCCAATACCAAATTGTCTTGATTACTGTGGCTTTGTAGTAGAGCTTGAAGTCAGGGAGTGTAATTCCCCCTGTTTTATTCCTCCTTCTCAGGATTGATTTGGCTATTCGGGGTCTTTTGTGGTTCCATATGAATTTTAGAATTATTTGTTCCAGTTCATTGAAAAAAGCTGTTGGTAGTTTGATAGGGATTGCATTGAATCTGTAGATTGCTTTAGGTAGTATAGCCATTTTGACAATATTTATTCTTCCTAGCCAAGAGCATGGGATGCATTTCCATTTGTTAGTGTCCTCTTTAATTTCTCTTAGGAGTGTCTTGTAGTTTTCAGAGTACAGGTCTTTCACTTCCTTCGTTAGGTTTATTCCTAGGTATTTTATTCTTTTTGATGCAATTGTGAATGGAATTGTTTTTCTGATTTCTCTTTCTGTTAGTTCATCTTTAGTGTATAGGAAAGCAACAGATTTCTGTGTGTTAATTTTGTATCCTGCAACTTTGCTGAATTCAGATATTAGTTCTAGTAGTTTTGGAATGGAATCTTTAGGGTTTTTTATGTACAGTATCATGTCATCTGCAAATAGTGACAATTTGACTTCTTCTTTACCAATCTGGATGCCTTGTATGTCTTTGTTTTGTCTGATTGCTGTGGCTAGGACCTCCAGTACTATGTTGAATAACAGTGGAGAGAGTGGGCATCCCTGTCTTGTTCCCGATCTTAGATGAAAAGCTTTCAGCGTCTCGCCGTTAAGTATGATGTTAGCTGTGGGTTTGTCATATATAGCCTTTATGATGTTGAGGTACTTGCCCTCTATACCCATTTTGTTGAGAGTTTTAATCAGGAATGGATGCTGAATTTTGTCAAATGCTTTTTCAGCATCTATGGAGATGATCATGTGGTTTTTGTTCTTCTTTTTGTTGATGTGGTGGATGATGTTGATGGATTTTCGAATGTTGTACCATCCTTGCATCCCTGGGATGAATCCCACTTGATCATGGTGTATGATCCTCTTGATGTATTTTTGAATTCGGTTTGCTAATATTTTGTTGAGTATTTTTGCATCTACGTTCATCAGGGATATTGGTCTGTAATTTTCTTTTTTGGTGAGGTCTTTTCCAGGTTTTGGTATTAGAGTGTTGCTGGCTTCATAGAATGAGTTTGGAAGTATTCCCTCCTCTTCTATTTTTTGGAAAACTTTAAGGAGAATCGGTGTTATTTCTTCTCTATATGTCTGGTAGAATTCAGAGGTGAATCCATCAGGCCCAGGGGTTTTGTTCTTGGGTAGTTTTTTGATCACCAATTCGATTTCGTCACTGGTGATTGGTCTGTTTAGTTTTTCTGTTTCTTGCTTGGTCAGTCTTGGAAGGTTGTATTTTTCTAAGAAGTTGTCCATTTCTTCTATGTTTTCCAGCTTGTTAGCATATAGATTCTCATAATATTCTCTTATGATTCTTTGTATTTCTGTGGGGTCCATCGTGATTTTTCCTTTCTCATTTCTGATTGTGTTTATGTGTGTAGATTCTCTTTTTCTCTTAATGAGTCTGGCTAGGGGTTTATCTATTTTGTTTATTTTTTCAAAGAACCAGCTCTTGGTTTCATTGATTTTTTCTATTTGTTTTATTCTTCTCAATTTTATTTATTTCTTCTCTGCTCTTTATTATGTCCCTCCTTCTGGTGACTTTGGGCCTCATTTGTTCTTCTTTTTCCAATTTCAGTAATTGTGTCTTTAGACTATTCATTTGGGAATGTTCTTCCTTCTTTAAATAGGCCTGGATTGCAATATACTTTCCTCTTAGAACTGCCTTTGCTGCGTCCCACAGAAGTTGTGGCTTTGTGTTGTTGTTGTCATTAGTCTCCATATATTCTTTGATTTCTGTTTTGATTTGGTCGTTAACCCATTGATTAATTAGGAGAGTGTTGTTGAGTCTCCATGTATTTGTGAGCCTTTTTGATTTCTTTCTAAAATTTATTTCTAGTTTTATGCCTTGGTGATCTGAGAAGTTGGTTGGTAGGATTTCAATATTTTTGAAATTACTGAGGTTCTTTTTGTGGCCTAGTATGTGGTCTATTCTGGAAAATGTTCCATGTGCACTTGAGAAGAATGTGTATCCTGTTGCTTTTGAGTGTAGAGTTCTGTAGATGTCTGTTAGGTCCATCTGTTCTAGTGTGTTGTTCAGTGCCTCTGTGTCTTTACTTATTTTCTGTCTGGTTGATCTGTCCTCTGGAGTGAGTGGTGTGTTGAAGTCTCCTAAGATGAATGCATTGCTGTCTATTTCCTCCTTTAATTCTGTTAGTATTTGTCTCACATATGCTGGCGCTCCTCTGTTGGGTGCATATATATTTATAATGGTTATATCTTCTTGTTGGACTGACCCCTTTATCATTATGTAATGTCCTTCTTTATCTTTTGCTACTTTCTTCGTTTTGAAGTCTATTTTGTCTGATACAAGTACTGCAACACCTGCTTTTTTCTCTTTGTTGTTTGCATGAAATATCTTTTTCCATCCCTTCACTTTTAGTCTGTGTATATCTTTGGATTTGAGGTGAGTTTCTTGTAGGCAGCATATAGATGGGTCTTGCTTTTTTATCCATTCTGTTACTCTGTGTCTTTTGATTGGTGCATTCAGTCCATTTACATTTAGGGTGATTATTGATAGGTATGTACTTATTGCCATTGCTGGCTTTAGATTCATGGTTACCAAGGGTTCAAGGGTTGCTTCTTTACTATCTAACAATCTAACTTAACTTTCTTGTTAAGTTATTGTAAACACAGTGTGATGTTTCTTTATTTCTCTCCCTTCTTATTCCTCCTCCTCCATTCTTTCTATAATAGGTGTTTTATTCTTTGCCTTTACTTAGTATTTGGATGGTCTGCTTTCTTTGCTATGATTTTATTTTCTCTGGTGACATCTTTTTAGCCTTAGGTGTGCTTCCCTCTAGTGCAGTCCATTTAAGATATCCTGTAGTGGTGGTTTATTAGAAGGAAACTCTCTCAACTTTCGTTTATCTGGAAATTGTTTAATCCCTCCATCATATTTAAATGATAATCGTGCTGGATACAATATTCTTGGTTCGAGGCCCTTCTGTTTAATAACGTTAAATATATCATGCCATTCTCTTCTGGCCTGTAAGGTTTCTGTTGAGAAGTCTGATGATAGTCTGATGGGTTTTCCTTTGTAGGTGATCTTTTTTCTCTCTCTAGCTGCCTTTATTACCCTGTCTTTATCTTTGATCTTTGCCATCTTAATTATTATGTGTCTTGGTGTTGTCTTCCTTGGGTCCCTTGTGTTGGGAGATCTATGAGCTTCGGTGGACTGTGAGACTACTTCCTTCCCCAGCAGGGAAAGTTTTCAGCAATTATTTCTTCAAAGACACTTTCTATCCCTTTTTCTCTCTCTTCTTCCTCTGGTACTCCTATAATGCGAATATTGTTCCGTTTGGATTGGTCACACAGTTCTCTTAATATTCTTTCATTCCTAGACATCCTTTTATCTCTCTCTGCCTCAGCTGCTCTGTACTCCTGTTCTCTGTTTTCTATTCCATTAACAGTGTCTTGCATCTCATCCATTCTGCTGTTAAGCCCGTCAATCACTTGTCTGATTTCTGTATTGTCTTTACTCAGTTCCCTCACTTCCTCCCTCAGCTCTTAAACATTTCTCTGTAGGTCCATCAGCATGGTTATGACTTTTATTCTGAATTCTTTTTCAGGAAGGCTGTGCATTTCCATCCCTTGAGACTCCCTCTCTGGGGTTGTCTGGTTGATTTTGGTCTGAACCATATTCCTCTGTCTTTTCCTGGCTATATAATTGGTCACTGATAGTTGCCACATATGTCAGCTGGGCTCTTTAAGACTTTAAAAAGAGAAGAAAAAAAAAGAGGCAAAAAAAGAAAGAAAGAAAAAAGAAAAGAAAAAACAAAAACAAAACAAAACAAAAAAAACAAAAAAAAATGCCCACTGGACGTAGATTCTGTGGGAATGCTCTAGGTGGCGCAATTGCCCCACTGTTCCACAGCTGTGACTGTGCCGCTCTGCAGGGCCCTTTATCGCTCTGGCAGGGGTGGGAACGAATAGGAGGCTGTTGATCTCAGTGAGAAGTGTAAGTATGGCTACGCTTCCTCAGTCTCTAGCCAAGGCGTCTGAAACTCCCCAGGACTCCCAGCCTGCTGGGCTGAGTGTGCTGGGGCGATCCGGCTCCTCCGCTCGGCTCCTGTCTCTTTAAGACTGCTGAAGAAAGCATGCGCTTTTTTTTTTTCCTTCCCGGGAGCCGGCTGCAAGCACCCTGGCGTGTTCCCTGCTCAGATCCTGCTGCTCTGTCTTTCCAATCTCCGCTGCACTGCGTGATGTGGGTCAGCGCTCCCCGCGCAGATCACCGGGGCTGGCTACTTCGCGGGGTGTACTTCCACTCCCTCCCGGCTCTGAATCCTCTCCTCCCGCCGGTGCGCTGGGGTGGGGGAGGGCTCGGGTCCCGCCGGGTCGCGGCTCCGTATCTTACCCGCCTCTTGGGGTGCCGAGTCCTCTCGGGTGTAGCTGCACGCTGTGCGCTTTCCTGTGTATTCTCGTCTCTCTTTTAGGAATAGATGTATTTTCTGTGTTTTCGTAGATAAATATAGTGTTGGGAGGAGATTTCTGCCGCCCTGCTCACACCGCCATCTTCCCGGAAGTCCGTTTTACAGGACATTTTTAAAAAATATTTCAGTCAAGAAACTTTTATGTTTGAAATAAAATAGAGAATGCTGTAGTGAATATAATTAGAAATATAAACTATATCATTAATGCCATTGAATAAACATGAGGGAAAAACATTCCCCAATAGAAAATGTCTTTGAATTGGCACCGTTTCCAGGTAATCATTGATTTTAAATGGACATAAATCCATAGCAAAACCAGTTTCACTTAATTTGTAGAGCTTCTAGCAAGGCTTAAAGCATGTTTCTGGGTGTGCTCGTTTTGTAGTTGGCGGATCATTAGCTTATATTGCTTCTTCTTGAAGTCAGGGGAGAGTTTTAATTAGAGTTTCTTTTTCTTTTTCCTTCTGTCTACAAATGTGTTTCTTTAGGAATTTTAGACTTGCTTTTTTTTTTGCTGTATTAGCTTATATTGCATTATTAGTAAGTGATGATTCTCTTATTCTAAATGTCCCATCTTCATTTTTCACTGAATCTCTTCATTTCAGAAGATAATAATGGGAGATTAAAACCACATGTATAGTTTACCATTCCTTCATGGTTTGCTACATACTAAAAACAGTGTACATGACCTTTACCCTATCTGAGCCCTCATCTGTTTGAGGAAGCAGTTAACCAACCAGGATTTACAAAGGAAAACAATAAGAATAGTGTTTGGTGGTTCTCTGGATTTGCCTGGGATTTGCACACATTATTATCTTCCAGTCCTTCATTTTATGACTCTAAGAAACATAACAAGAGTGAGCATAAAAGAGACCATTTATTAGATATGTTGGAATTTTTAAAAATACAAGATGGTGGAGAGGTTATTATGTTTTTCATTGACTTTACTTTTTTAAAGAAGTTTTAGGTTCACAGAAAAATTGAGGGTAAGTTACAGAGATTTCTCATACACTCCCGGCCCTCATCATGCATAGCCTTCTCCTGTCATCATCATCCCCTGCTGGACTGACACATTTGTCATAATTGCTGAACCTTCATTGACACATTATAATCACCCCAAATCCACAGTTTACATTATGGTTCACTCTTGGTGGTTTGGACACACGTATGATGTGTATCCATCACATGGTGTCATGCAGAGTGTTTTTGCTGCCCTAAAAATCTTTTGTTCTCTGCCTATTCATCATCCTCCCAACCTCAACTCTTAGCAACCCTGATTTTTCTTACTGTCTCCATAGTTTTTCCTTAGGTTATTCTTTTGCTTATTATTCTTGACAGACTGTGTGTATGCTTAAAAGCAAGATAAACTCTGAAGGTGCTATTTGTAGGTCTCCAGGTGACAGTTAAATCCCACTGAGCTGGCTGTATGTTGTCCTAACTCTCCATCAGCTTTTAGGCTTCCCTATAGTAATCAAATGATTATTGACAGAATTTTAAATAATAATATTAAATATTCAATAAAATAATGATAGTCCATTTGTGTCATTCAGTTAGATTATATTAACAGTTGTCTATGGTTAAACTCAAATATTGAGTGTGTTTATTTCCTGAGCTCTTCCAAGATGGAATGTGTTGCTTATATACTTATATTTTTAACTACTCTGATGATATTGTGACAATGTAAGAGTTTAATGAAACCAAAGTTATTTTTCTAAAACTTTGTTTCATGTGTATATTTTTCTATTTTCATATGACTCTCCATTCATTCATTTATCCAATATCTGTCTATATATTCACTGCTGTATCCTTGTTCCCCAGAATTTTACATGTTAGATAGCTGAACTCAATAAATATTTGATGATTTAATCAATTAACGAATTATTGGGTTAATTTTGTTTTCATTTAAGAAGCCAGCAAAGCATTGATTCTGATCTTATAATCTAAAATCTACAATTAAGTTAGACAACATATTACTCAGTTTTAGGAATTTTCTTTCATTTACTTTCAGTGCTCCTAGTGAATATAATTTAGTATTGAATTTGTCCTAAATGATTTTTTAAATGTCACATGAAAGTATTTTCGTCAAAAGGTACTAATTTACATAAACAAAGTAAAACCAACCAAATAAACAAGTAACTCAATTTTTAGAAATTTTGGCAATGCATAATATCTACTAATGCTATTCTTAGCTTTAAAGTACTTTAACCTGAATGTATGTTATTGTGGTGCCTCAAAGAGTGAGATCTAAGTCATAGATTCTGTACTTTTTACTATGTACAGAGCATGTGGGGCAAAACAGAAGAAATAGAAATTATAATTCATGTCTTCAAGAAGCTTATTATAGTTGGATAAGTATGGTACAGTGACATAAGAAAAGCATATAGCATGAAACTGATGTGAAGTTTATATTATGAAATCACAGACTTTGTCCCAATGGGATCTCTGGTGAATGAATGATTACTTGAACAGCTCACCACTAAAATAGATTGCAAAACAAATGCACATTCAGATCTTTAGAGAAACAAATATTACTAAAGGGTATGGGACGGGATTGGGCATAATACCAGGTGGATTGGGGGAGAATAAAATTAGTAATTTACTTAGCCTTTTGTAGTTTTAATGTGTTGCTAAGGATGTTTCAAATAAATTTTATTTTGGGAGGTCTTTAGGCATTTTAACAAAGCACCACTTTAGATGAAAAATTGAATAATTTTTGTAGAAAGATGAGAAATTACTTTTTTCTTTTTAAATGTATATGGAAAGTCCTTTTCCTAATACTTCTTGAAGGCTCAGTAGAAGAAAAATGTTAGTACTGAAACCTAAAAACAAGCTGGCCAAACAGACAAAGGATCAGTAATATCTTTTGGGAAAAGTTCTATAATTATAGGTTCCTTGTTGGCTTGTTTTCTGATTTTATTACATAAGGCAGTTACATATTTGCTAGACACACAATGATAGTGTAACGACTAAGTACTGACTGAGGTATCTTGAGATTCTGATTCTAGTCCTGGTTCTGCTTCCAACTAGTATGATGTCAGGCAAGTTTCCTTACTTTAGGAAAGTAAGTGATTAATATTTCTGTAAAATTTTGTCTGGTAAAATTTATTTCAGTGGAATTTGGATGTATAAATAGAAATTTGCTTAGAAAAGTTAGTTTCCCTTTATATAATAGAATTCTATTAGATATATGTGTGATATATTGTTCTAAGTACTAATTTATATTTTTATAATATGATGTATATTACTTTGTATTAATATGTATATTTCTCCTTAATTGTATGTGTTTCCCTGAATATTGTGATGTAATTTCATAAATAAAACTATATATCAAACTTTTAAAAATGCTTACTGGGCATATACCAAGTTCTCAGGGTTCTTTACAAGGTTGTTGCTAGTTAGTACAGTAATTAAATTGCCAATAATGAAAGATATCTCTACCTATCATGATTTTTTGATTAAAGTAGAATTTTAGGAAAGTAAGTGATTAATATTTCTGTAAAATTTTGTCTGGTAAAATTTATTTCAGTGGAATTTGGATGTATAAATAGAAATTTGCTTAGAAAAGTTAGTTTCCCTTTATATAATAGAATTCTATTAGATATATGTGTGATATATTGTTCTAAGTACTAATTGGCTTAAATGTTTAGTTTATTATTTGTTTAAATCAAAAACTAATTCATTGGCATGGATAGACAATGAGTAAGCTTCAGAGAATCTCCAGTTGTGTCTATGAATAGCTCAATGACAGTAGCTCAGTAATTCATATGGTTCCATTTTTAGGTTTGTAATGAGAATTGGTTGTTTTAAAATGTTTAAAAAATTTATTGGGAGCAACAATGAATGTTTTACACATCCATAGCTAGAATTGGCCAGTTAAGATTCCTTAATTCTGGTAAATTAAGATTTCATTTCTAAACATTTTTCTGTATTATTGCTCTATATTGTAACAGTTTAATTTTTTTTTTTTGCTGCTTTTTTGGAATTTTCTACTCATTAATTTTTAACTTACAAATAAATATAACCTGGTATAACATGTGCTGCTTCCTGTGGCATGTCTTGTTTTCTTTGAGTTGGTTTTCAGTCAGCTATGTGGTGAAGCTTAGTGAGGGGTTAAGGCTCATCATATCTTTGTGACCTTTAAAAAGACTGTCCGCTTGCTGATAACAGATAGGGATCTCATACTTGCTGTATCTGCCTTTTTTGAGAAGTTTTAATGAGTCAGGTCATTAGACCATCTAAATAAAATAACAAGTTCTGCTTTTGCTTTGAAGTGAAGTTTGGGGAATATTTGAGATTATAGGCAGCTTCTCTTTGAGGGCTGTTCATTTTCCTGAAATTTTATATTTGTGATAAAGATAGTCATGTTTGTTGGGACCTTTCTAGGCAAAGGTATCCAACAGCATATATAGAAGTTATTTCATTTATTAATTAACTTAACACATGCTACATGCAATGCCACGTTAAGGTGAGAATTAAAAATCTCTGAATTTCTGAGTTTTTAATACCAGAACAAATTTTATATTACTGTTTTTCATGTAGCAAACATTTTCCTATTGAGTCCCTGCTATGTGCAAATCATGGGAATAGGTAATGTGGAAACATAGTGATTAACATGACTTGCTTTCTATCTTTAAGAATCTCTTTATTTTTCTTTTTTGTTCCCTTCACACTTTCATTTCTTTGTTCTTTAGAAAAAAAAAGAATCACTGCAGAAGAGACAGATACCTGAATATAGTGTAAGGGAAGAAAACCATAAATGCTGCACTATTGATACTGGCAAAGTGGTGTGGAGCTTCAGAGAGTTGGGTGGTTAATTGCAGCTTCGGGGCCTGGAGATAGTTTTGTTTAAGGATGAGTAAGATTTAGATAGGCAGGCACCCTGTGAGGGGAGGGTCTTGCAGTCTAAAGCAATAGGAATACATAAAAAGAGGGGGTTCAGGATGTACTGGTCATTCCAGGGAATTCCAAGTAATAGTATAAGAAGTTGGGTCAGATGTTTTAAAAAGAGATATAATGAACACTATGGCTGAGATTGTCAGTTCAAGCTAGAGAGAATGAATGCAGTACACAGGAATGTGGACTTTATACAAATTAGGATACTATTGACCTTTATGTCTGAAGATGAATGAAGTGATCTAACTTATGCTTTAGAAAGTTGATCATGGAAAAGTATGGAATGTATCAGAGGGGATGGATTGGTGGCAGGGGAACCAGTAGGTGTCTGTGGCCATCATTTGGGTGGGAGTTGGTGAGGAGCTAAAGAACAATTGTAGTGGCAAATGTGGAAGCTATGGTGTGGTGAGGAAGAGGAGCTGATGAATCTAGTGTTGCTTTTTTTTTTTGAGATAGTTGTTAGTGAAGGGTATTAGGGATGGAATGCTCTGTCACTATGCAGTGAGGATAGAGGGTCAGCTCTTCTGTAGGAGAATATCTAAGTGGATTCAAGGATCCTTAAAGAGGAGACAAAAACTAAAGAAAAATAGAAACAAAGCAATAAATACAACAAGGTGGGAGTAGTTGAGCTCAAAGAACAACACTAAGAGAAATATAATGCAAGGCACATATAATTTGAAATTAGTAGCTATATATAAAAAGTAAAGTAGTTGAAATTAGTTTTAATAATACATTTTATTTAACCTAAGATATCTAAAATATTATAAATTCAACAGTATAAATTCATGTATAATCCATATGACAAACTAATATTTTACATTATTTTTTGCACACTATGTCTTGTAAATCCAGTAGGTGTTTGCACTGACAGCAGGTCTTAATTTAGACTAACTACATTTGAAGTTTTGAATAGTGACTGCCTTATGAGGCCGTACAGGTTTAGGAAGTCATTTTTTTAAGTTGTCTATAACTTACACATATTAAAAATGTTGGAGTTAGGGAGTGTAAGTGTGCAAGCAGTGTGCTATAGGAGAACTGATAATTCATGATATAAAATTGTAGCTTAAGAGAAAAAGCCCCGGATTGAGTGAATGGAAGATTCCTCTCAGCATTACTCTAAAAGTACTTGGATTATTGAATGTACTGCTAGTTCCTATGCTGTTCCTAGTTTGAAAATTTTTTAAGCCAATCAATACCATTTTCAGAGGAAAATGTAACTTAAAAAAAGAGCATAATGAAAAAATAATAGCCACTTCAAGTAACATAATAAATTTAAGTTTATACCACTATCTTAAAGAATATATGCCCAAATTTGACTTTGTCATATTAATCAGCTTCCAGATTATTTTAATTTGACTGTCCACCTACCCCCCTCCATTAGTATAATAGAACAAATAATTAAAACTGGCCCTGGAAAGAATTTTAGGAGACAGCTGAGGAGGAAACATTTGAGCTACAACCTACCCCACTGTGCTCTCCCCGACTTTAACCCCTGGAAGGCAGAAGCATGAACAGAGTGCCCTGAGGCCTCTTTTTACTGAACTTTGAGAATAGTGAGGAAGCAGTTCACTTTGTGAAAATAAACTCTGAATGTCTTTATGGTACCCTTGACACTTTGAAAGAGCTGTATTTAATAGCAAATAGCAGTTATGGTGGGGAATTGGATACATACAAATGGCCTTACAAAGGTAACTCAGCAGGGGCTTGAAAAACAAATCTCAGGCCTCATAAATTCAGTCTCTCTCCTCGAATACTGAACTGAACCTAAAGAAATAAATAGAGGTTCCATAATTATTCTACAAATTGTGTATTCTAAATCTCTTGGGTAATTATCACAACTAAAAATTACACATTACAGTAATCACAACTAGCAAATTACCTGAATTGCTTGCTCAGTGAGTATCTTTCAGTAACCAAAATTTGTACATAAAATGACTATGCATGAGAGCTATTTATAACAGAGTGCTGTTAGTATTGGCTGGTATGAAGACTTCTCTGATTTCTCCAATTTAATTTTCATCAACAGTACAGGTTTAAATGTTACTTGCCTCAGTATCTAAGCCAAAAAGTTGTCCTATTCTTAGAATGAAGCAGTTAAGTGAACTAGTGAGGAGCATATTAAAATAATGTATATACATGTATCTATAAATTCCAAGAAAGTATTAACTAGTTCATTCATAATTTAATCCCTTCGTGAAGTTTATTATTTCTTTTTCCCATTATTAAATGAAAATTTCTATGTCTTCTATATGTTTTAGGGAGCAATTAATTTAATAGTAGAACCCATTGATCTTATAAAATGTCTGAGCTGCTTCAGATGAGCTAGTTATATCCTGAAGTAGAGCCTGAAGATGTGAGCCAGCTAAACATCTTCCTCTTCTTCTCTTTTGACTGTTTCTCCCAAAACATGGGACAAGTGACTCTTTCTGGGTAGACTCTCTAGAGAGTTGACCATTTTTTAAATTGTTTTTGGTTCTGGGTATGAGTCTCTTGAAAACTGTATGAGACCTGCCTTGGTAGTAATCACTAGTGTTGGACCCTTAATTTGGTATTTGACACCCATGAATTATAGAACTTTCATTGGAGTTTTTAGTTGGCAACTCTGGAGAGCACTGGTTCCTAACCTCTTTTGGCTTACAAACCTTTAAGAATTAGTAAAGACCTATGGATTCTCTTCTACAGAAAATGTACCTAAGCACATGCACAATTTTTAAGGCCAAAGAGGAGTTAGTGAGACTGAGAAGCAAACTGGGAACTGTTCAAGCTGGAAAGGACTGCTTGTGAGAAGGTGGGGGGGGGGGTCACTGGTGCCTGAAACAGAACCACCTATTTGAGTAACTGCAATTGTGTGTGTGAAGGTTGCAGGAAGGAGTGAGGCTGGGGCAGGGCCAAATGATGAAGAAGGGCAGGAATCTGGCATTCAGTGTGATGTGGGTGTATGTGGGTGTGTGGGTTTCTCCTTGAAATACTTTAGATTTATGTCACATTAGTGGCTTGCTTACAGGATTATCTTGGGAATTACTAATATGATTAAGCTAATTATTTTTGGCAATTTTATCATCTTTGATTCAGATATGTGTATGTTCATTTATATATTGGAAGAAAGCTGTTTCTATTCCTTCTTATAATCCAGGCAACTGTTTCATCTTCCCCCAAAATCCCTGGGATCTTTCAGGATTCTGTTCAAGATTACAGCTCAAAGTGTCCTGTTGACAGAGGTAGAGGCCTGAGCTTGTCACAATTTTTGAAGCATGCTTTTGAGGAATTCCTACTATTCTTAATTTTTACCCTTAGGAATTCCAAAAATCTGTTGGTGGTGGCTGTCATTAGCTTAGACTTGTATCTTGCCCACGCCAAACGACAACAAATTACAAAGACACCATCAGGATGGGCAGTGGGCAAGGCGCAGCATGTTTTAGGAAGTCCCCTGCTGTTCACTGTGCCATGTAGAGTGAAGGAGGAAGACCAATCCATGTAAATGAATTCAGTGATGTGGTTAAGTGTAACAAAGTTCTTTATAAAATGAAAATTTAAATTGGTCAGACCTGTCTTAATGCTTAATGCTTACTTAAAAAACTAAGTGACTAATTTGACCATTTCTTAGAGAATTACTCACTCACTTTAACCTTTGAGTTCATTATCTTTTAAATGGCTAAACATATTTTACATAGTCTATAATACATTGAAATATTTAAAATATGATATGCTTTCTCATTAAAAATCCTATTTTTTCCCACTTTTATAAGTACAGTGTTTAAGACAGTGATTCAGTATCACTTTCATTTCCTCTCCTTGGGTTTTGCAGCCTATTAAAGTTACAGACTGTATATGTGTTAATGATGGTTGCTGCTGCTTTTTATGTTATTTTGTTGGGTGCTTTAAAGATTATTTTTATTCCTAAGCCAATATTTCAGTGTCAGAGAGAGGTAAATATTCTCTAAAATCCAGCTCTCAGAAGCCTGCTCTGGTCATGAGTGATTAAAAATTTTTTTTCATGAAAATTCTAGTGAAACATTCAAGAAGTGTTTTAAATTTCTAATTTTTTTTAACATACTCAGGTAGCATTTTCTTCCTCTCCTTCTCTCAATTCAAGTGGTTGAATAAGCCAAGTGTCTCAACATTCTCTTTTAATAAAGTATGCATTGTTCTTTCACAGTTTGCTTTTCTGTTTATTTTGTAAATCTGTGCAAATTAGTTAATTTGCGCAGTAGTTTGCTATGGAGAAAGTGAAGGTGAAGGTTACTATGACCAGAATTCTCACCTGGCCCTGGTGGGCTAGCTCACTACACACGTGTGGGCAATACTTTATTGACTCTATATAAAGAGCTCCGCCCAGTTCTCTGGGCTGCACAGCTGCAGGGGAGCAGAGACTGGGGTAGTAGCAGCATCAAGGACAGAGACTGATAGGGCTGTGGGGGCGGAGAGGCCCAGAGGCAGAGACTGGCTTGCTGCATGCAGACTCGGATGGGATTCTAGTGATTGACCTGCCACCATGGGATTAAAGTTGAGTATAAACCCTTTCACCCCAAAAATATTCCATTGTCATTTTTCAGTCTCATTGAATCCTGTCTTGCCAATGGGTTTCAGCCCCAGGCAAGTTCACTATGGATTCAATGTGACCAAATAAATTGACAGCAAAATGTTCTTGGCGTGAAAGGGTTATACCCAATTTTATTTCCAGGTGGCAGGTCAGCCACTAAAATCCCATTCACTCAGGGCCAGTCTGCATGCAACAAGCCGGTCTCTGCCTCTGGGCCCTTCTGTCCGCACAACTGTCCTCTGGGCCTCTGTCCTTGGCACTGCCACCACTCCAGCCTCTGCTCTGCTCTCCTGCAGCCTTGCAGCCATGCCACTGTGTTGCGTGGAGCTCTTTATATGGAGACAACAGCCATGTATTGCCCACAGATGTGCAGTGAGCTAGTCAACCAGGGCCAGGTGAGAATCCTGGCCACAGGAACTCTCATTTTATCCACAAATCTGCAGTAAACTTGTCTGGAGTGTACTTTATCAACAACCTTACCAGCAAAGGTAGAAATTGGAGTGGTGGTTTAGAAATATAATTTTTGAACTGTCAGAAAAGGGGACATACTGAGAAAATATTACAGGCTAACTGTTTAGCCTCATAGTTGGGAAACAAATGTGTAGGTGGTACTCCTTGGACAGAAGGAGGGTGTAAGTAGCTGTTACTCTTCAGCCCGCATCTAATTACATCCCCAAACACACAAGCCTTTCTTTAGGTGCTTCTCTCACCCCGTAACACCTACACCTTGTTTTACTTATCACACTTGTTTTTCTGTAGTCTTTAAGCCTAGCACCTTCAAAGACATAGTGTTTGTTTAAGAAGTATTTGTTGAATGAATAAAGTAGACTGTAAGTTCTTAGGGCAGTATTTTGCAAAATATGATCTGCAGACCAGTGGGATCAGCAACAACTCCTGGGACTCTTGGAAAAGCAGATTGTCACCCTCTACTCCAGAGTTAAGGAATCAGAAACTCTGGAGGTGGAGCTCAGTCACCAGTTTTAAGAAGCCTCCAGATTTTCTGATGCTGTCATAAGGTGAGATACCATGCCTTTTTGTATTCTCTGAAGGACCAAAAGCAAAGAATAAGATTCTATTACTTATAAAGTAGTCATAGATACCACTATAGCAGGTGTTTTACAGGTGATATTACAGTGTTTAGCACTTAGTATCAGTTTGCTTTTTGCTGAGTGGTGAACCTAGCAACGTAAGAGTACCATTATATATTTTCATGATTCTTTGGGTTGGCTGGGGTGGTTCCTGTGGTCTGGGCTGCTCAGCTGTAGCTGGACAGCCTAGGATGGACTCACTTAGTGTGTCTGGGGCCTAACCTACATAGCTGGAGCTTCACTCCATGTGGCCTCCATCCTCAAGGAGAATAGCCTGAGCATGTTCACATGATTACATAATGGCTCTCAGCAGTCAGAGGACCTGCCAGTGCACAGGAGATGGATAAGCGTCACTTCTGTTACTAATGGCTCATTGGCCTAAGCAAGTCACATGACCAAGCCTTGCTTAGAAAGGAGTGGAGCAAGAGATTCCACTTTTTGATGGAAGGAGCAGTCACATTGCAAAGGTACATGCCTACAGGGATGGGAGGAATTTGTAGGTGCTTTATAATTTATTCAGTAAATATTTTTCAATGGATCACAACTTGTTTATTCCATGGAATATTAATGACCTAAAAGTACAAGATACCCTTTGAAAACAAAAAGAACATTTTAAGAGAATTACCTTTGTGACTGGTTGCTAATATCTTGTACTTTTTGTCATAGAGAATTGTTCTAGTTCCACCTTCTATGGAAATAAGGTCTTTGGAGACATAATTTTTTTTAATTGTACAAAATGGGTATAATAAATGACAAATTCAAATTTGTGATGTTTCATTATAGCATACTTTTTAAAATATGATTATATGGATTTTTTTGGAGTCTTAGAGCAGGTTTCTCCGATATAACAGTAGCCTTAAGACTACTAGACATCTAATTCTTAGTAGGGGCTGTGGGCATGGGGAGGGGTGTTTGGTATAGACACCAATTCGAGGTACACAGTACAACCCTAGTTGCTAGGAGAACATTCTTTTATGTTGTGTCCAAACTGTTGAAAAATATATTTCTGTCTGGATTGTAGAGTGAATAGAAAATTTGAAAGTATGAGAATAAGCAAAATGATTAGTAAAAATCACATCTGTATAATCTTATCACCCCGAGGTAACATAGCACAAATGTTATTTCCGAATCAAATGCTGCCTGAAATGTCCTTTTTTTTTTTTTTTTTTTTGGTTATTGTGCAAGTATTTTACTTGTGGATAGGACTAGTCTGTATATGTAAGATTCAGAAACAAACCTCGTTGTGCAGTGTCTTGCCAATGGGTTTCAGCCCCAGGGAAGTTCACTATGGATTCAATGTGACCAAGAAATGGCAGTAAAATGTTCTTGGGGTGAAAGGGTTATACCCAACTTTATTCCCACAGTGGCAGGTCATTCACTAAAATCCCGTTCACTCAGAGCGAGTCTGCATGCAGTGAGCCAGTCTCTGCCTCTGGGCCTCTCTGCCCACATAGCCGTCCTGCACAGTCGTCCCACACAGCCGTCCTCTGAGCCTCTATCTTCGGTGCTGCCACCACTCCAGCCTCTACTCTACTCTGCTCTGCTCTCCTGCAGCCTTACAGCCATCCCACCGTGTTACACTGCCCAGAGCTCCTTATATATAGTCGATAGCAACATATTGCCCACACGTGTGCAGTGAGCTAGGCGGCCAGGGCCGGGTGAGAATCCTGACCACAGGAGCTCTCATTTCATCCACATGCAGCTATTGATTGCCTTGTCTATTTAACAAATATGTACTGAGTATGCCCATTATATACAGTTAATAAAAATGTAAAGACTGCCAAAAGGTAGCTTTTCCATGTTTAAATGTTCTGTTTCATAACTTTTACCTGAAAATTCTTGTTTGTGTTTCCCTACCCTTCATTTTTTTGTTGTTGTTTATTTTGTTAATTCCCTCTTGGTGTTTTTCCTTTCTTCATTTTCGGAATTGCCGGGACTTTTTCCTTTCTTTGTTCATATTTATCATGTGTTCTTTTTTCCCACTGCTGCTCTCCTTTCCTACATTTTCATCTTCATTACTCCAGTCATTTTTACATATTTTATTTTTCAATTTAGACATGTTATTAGATCTTGAGAGATTGCCAACAAATTATCAGCCTGGATCTCATTTTATTTCACCATTTCTTCTTTTGGGATGTACTGATATTTCTTTCAAAAGGAACTGGGTACTTCCTTGCTGTTTAGCCCTTCCACTACGTGGTACTCTTCTGAGGAGTCCAGCTTAACTTTGGGCTTTTCTGTGATGCCCTACCATCCCCAGACAAACAAAATAAAAACATAAATGCCTCCTTAAATTCCTGATCTCTCTCTCTCACTCACTCATTAGCAATTAGGAGATTTTAACATCTAGGCTGCAACTTTTCATTTGAAACCTTGTATGTTTGCATAAACTCATGTCACTCAAAATAAGCAGTAAGAGGGGAAAAGGGGTAGTTGTAAAAGAGGTTTTAAAAGAGGAAGTTTCTTTCCCCACCCCTAATCTCAATATATAACATCTGGTTCTGACTACAGATGGGGGAAGAAACAGACTCAAATCCCCATGCAGCCTGCTCTCACCCACAAAGAGTTTGATTTCTGATAACATTTCTGTTTTTATTGTGGTCTGTAGGGTCAGATGTTTTGGTTAATGACTTGCAACAGGAGATCCGAAGGTTGTGCCTAACCCTTTATTTTTTTCTGCATGGTTATAATGTAACATGCCAACATGTCAAATCTCTGAGTAGAGTTAAATTTAATAATCCTTTAATGAAATTTTGGAGGAAGGAAAGTATTGTTTCTTGTTTTGGAAACAACAAAAAAACATGTTTCATTAATTCACTGATGGTATTTTACTTTTATATTTAATTATTTTTAGCTTTTGAATAGGTAATTCAGTTGGGCAGAATTCAAACGTTGCTGCGGGTTATCTATTTTTTGAACTCCACTTTAAAAAAGCAACTATGTCTTTGTTCAATATAATAAATTTAAAGTAGCATTTTGAAAATTTGTTTTATAATTTCTTGAGATTATTCTGTAGGTTCATTTCTCTCTTATAAAAACTAAACTTTAGACTATTCATTTGGGAATGTTCTTCCTTCTTTAAATAGGCCTGGATTGCAATATACTTAAAGAAGGAAGAACATTCCCAAATGAATAGTCTAAAGACACAATTACTGAAATTGGGAAAAAGAAGAACAAATGAGGCCCAAAGACACCAGAAGGAGGGACATAATAAAGATAAGAAATAAATAAAATTGACATGAATAAAACAATAGAAAAAATCAATGAAACCAAGAGCTGTTTCTTTGAAAAAATAAACAAAATAGATAAACCCCTAGCCAGACTCATTAAGAGAAAAAGAGAATCTATACACATAAACACAATCAGAAATGAGAAAGGAAAAATCACGACGGACCCTACAGAAATACAAAGAATCATAAGAGAATATTATGAGAATCTATATGCTAACAAGCTGGAAAACATAGAAGAAATGGACAACTTCTTAGAAAAATACAACCTTCCAAGACTGACCAAGCAAGAAACAGAAAAACTAAACAGACCAATCACCAGTGACGAAATCGAATTGGTAATCAAAAACCTACCCAAGAACAAAACCCCTGGGCCTGATGGATTCACCTCTGAATTCTACCAGACATATAGAGAAGAAATAACACTCATTCTCCTTAAAGTTTTCCAAAAAATAGAAGAGGAGGGAATACTTCCAAACTCATTCTATGAAGCCAGCATCACTCTAATACCAAAACCGGGCAAAGACCTCACCAAAAAAGAAAATTACAGACCAATATCCCTGATGAACGTAGATGCAAAAATACTCAACAAAATATTAGCAAACCGAATTCAAAAATACATCAAGAAGATCATACACCATGATCAAGTGGGATTCATCCCAGGGATGCAAGGATGGTACAACATTCGAAAATCCATCAACATCATCCACCACATCAACAAAAAGAAGAACAAAAACCACATGATCATCTCCATAGATGCTGAAAAAGCATTTGACAAAATTCAGCATCCATTCCTGATTAAAACTCTCAACAAAATGGGTATAGACGGCAAGTACCTCAACATCATAAAGGCTATATATGACAAACCCACAGCTAACATCATACTTAACAGCGAGACGCTGAAAGCTTTTCATCTAAGATCGGGAACAAGACAGGATGCCCACTCTCTCCACTGTTATTCAACATAGTACTGGAGGTCCTAGCCACAGCAATCAGACAAAAAAAAGACATACAAGGCATCCAGATTGGTAAAGAAGAAATCAAATTGTCACTATTTGCAGATAATATGTACCATACATAAAAAACCCTAAAGATTCCATTCCAAAACTAATAGAACTAATATCTGAATTCAGCAAGTTGCAGGATACAAAATTAACACACAGAAATTTGTTGCTTTCCTATACACTAATGATGAACTAACAGAAAGAGAAATCAGAAAAACAATTCCATTCACAATTGCATCAAAAAGAATAAAATACCTAGGAATAAACCTAACGAAGGAAGTGAAAGACCTGTACTCTGAAAACTACAAGACACTCCTAAGAGAAATTAAAGAGGACACTAACAAATGGAAATGCATCCCATGCTCTTGGCTAGGAAGAATAAATATTGTCAAAATGGCTATACTACCTAAAGCAATCTACAGATTCAATGCAATCCCTATCAAACTACCAACAGCTTTCTTCAATGAACTGGAACAAATAATTCTAAAATTCATATGGAACCACAAAAGACCCCGAATAGCCAAAGCAATCCTGAGAAGGAGGAATAAAACAGGGGGAATTACACTCCCTGACTTCAAGCTCTACTACAAAGCCACAGTAATCAAGACAATTTGGTATTGGCACAAAAACAGACCCACAGACCAGTGGAACAGAATAGAAAATCCAAACATTAACCCAAACATATACAGTCAATTAATATTTGATAAAGGAGCCTTGGATATACAATGGGAGATGACAGCCTCTTCAGCAGCTGGTGTTGGAAAAACTGGACAGCTACATGTAAGAGAATGAAACTGGACTACTGTCTAGCCCCATACACAAAGGTAAACTCAAGGTGGATCAAAGACCTGAATGTAAGTCATGAAACCATAAAACTCTTAGAAAAATACATAGGCAAAAATCTCTTGGACATAAACATGAGCAACTTCTTCATGAGCATATCTCCCCAGGCAAGGGAAACAAAAGCAAAAGTGAACAAGTGGGACTATATCAAGCTGAAAAGCTTCTGTACAGCAAAGGACACCATCAGTAGAACAAAAAGACATCCCACAGTATGGGAGAATATATTCATAAAAAATGTATCTGATAAAGGGTTGACATCCAAAATATATAAAGAATTCATGCACCTTAACAAACAGAAAGCAAATAATCCAATTAAGAAATGGGCAGAGGACATGAAGAGACACTTCTCTAAAGAAGAAATTCAGATGGCCAAACAGGCACATGAAAAGATGCTCCACATCGCTAATCATCAGAGAAATGCAGATTAAAACCACAATGATATATCACCTCACACCAGTGAGGATGGCCAACATCCAAAACACAAACAACAACAAATGTTGGCGAGGATGTGGAGAAAAGGGAACCCTCCTACACTGCTGGTGGGATTGCAAATTAGTTCAACCATTGTGGAAAGCAGTATGGAGGTTCCTCAAAAAACTCAAAATAGAAATACCATTTGACCCAGGAATTCCACTCCTAGGAATTTACCCTAAGAATGCAGCAGCCCAATTTGAAAAAGACAGATGCACCCCTATGTTTATCACAGCACTATTTACAATAGCCAAGAAATGGAAGCAACCTAAGTGTCCATCAGTAGAAGAATGGATAAAGAAGAGGTGGTACATATACACAATGGAATATTATTCAGCCGTAAGAAGAAAACAAATCCTTCCATTTGTAACAACATGGATGGAGCTAGAGGGTATTATGCTCAGTGAAATAAGCCAAGCCAGTAAAGACAAGTATCAAATGATTTCACTCATATGTGGAGTATAAGAACAAAGAAAAAATACTGAAGGAACAAAATACCAGCAGACTCACAGAACCCAAGAACGGACTAATAGTTACCAAAGGGAAAAGACTGGGGAAAATGGGTGGGAAGGGAGGGATAAGAGGGAAAAAGGGGCATTACGATTAGGAGATTAATGTTGGGGGGGCACGGGGAGGGCTGTACGACTCAGAGAAGACAAGTAGTGATTCTATAGCATCTCACTACGCTGATGGACAGTGACTGTAATGGGGTTGGTGGGGGGGACCTGATGAAGGGGTAGTTTAATAACCATAATATTGCACATGTAATTGTAGATTTATGATAATAAAATAAATTATATTAAAAAAAATGGGTGGAGGATATGAACAGACACTTCTCCAAAGAAGAAATTCAGATGGGCAACATGAAAAGATGCTCCGCATCGCTAATCATCAGAGAAATGCAAATTAAAACCACAATGAGATATCACCTCACACCAGTTAGGATGGCCAACATAGAAAAGACTGAGAACAACAAATGTTGGTGAGGATGCAGAGAAAGGGGAACCCTCCTACACTGCTGGTGGGAATGTAAACTAGTTCAACCATTGTGGAAAGCAATATGGACGTTCCTCAAAAAACTAAAAATAGAAATACTATTTGACCCAGGAACTCCACTCCTTGGAATTTACCCAAAGAATACACGTTGTCAGATTCAAAAAGACATATGCACCCCTTTGTTTATTGCAGAACTTTTTACAATAGCCAAGATATGGAAGCAACCTAAGTGTCTATCAGTAGATGAATGGTTAAAGAAGAGGTGGTACATATACACAATTGAATACTATTCAGCCATAAGAAAGAAAAAATCCTACCATTTGCAACAACATGGATGGAGCTGGAGTGTATTATGCTCAGTGAAATAAGCCAGGCGGAGAAAGACAAGTGCCAAATAATTTCCCTCATTTGTGGAGTATAACAATGAAGCAAAAGTGAAGGAACAAAACAGCAGGAGACTCACAGACTCCAAGAAGGGAATAGTGGTTACCAACAGGGAGGGTTGGGGAGGGAGGGAGAAGGGGATTGTGGGGTATCATGAGTGGTGTACATGGTGTGTGTGGGGTTACAGGGACGACAGTGTAGCTCAGAGAAGACAAATAGTGACTCTGTGGCATCTTGATAATATGGGTGAATGTAGTAACCACATTGTTTTTCTTGTGAAACCTTCATAAGAGTGAATATCAGTGATACCTTTATCAAAAAAATTGTACAAAAAAAAAAAAACTAAACTTATTTTTTGATAATGGATTCACCTTAAAATTTGGAACGTCCAGAATGAGGTGGTCTAAAGTGGCTCCTCAACTGCACCTGAGCACACCTCAGTAATTAGCCCTGTGCTTTATCATCGCAGTGGAAATAATGGTGGGGGTGGGCGGATTGCCTTGCTAGAGCTTTAGTAGGTTAATGAAAAGGATAAAGCCTTTTTCACAACGGGTTTGCTGCCAGAATACAGGTCTTGTGAAAACCACTGCTAAATCAAAACTAAAATGGGAAAGGAAAAGACTCACATCAACATTGTTGTCAATGGGCAAGCAGATTTGGGCAAATCTACTACTACTAGCCATCTGATCTACAAGTACAGTGGGATTGACAAAAGAACCACTGAAAAATTTGAGAAGGAGGCTGATGAGATGGGAAAGGTCTTCTTCAAGTATGCTTGGATCTTGGATAAACTGCAAGCAGAACATGAGCATGATATCCCCACTGATATCTCCCTGTGGAAATTTGAGACCAGCAAGTATTACATGACCATTGTCGATGCCCTGGGACACAGACTTTATCAGAAACATGATTACAGGCCCATCACAGGCTGATCGTGCTGTCCTGGTAGTTGCTGCTGATGTTGATGAATGTGAAGCAGGTATCTCCAAGAATGGGCAGACCTGTGAGCCTGCCCTTCTGGCTTACACACTGGGTGTGACACAGCTGATTGTTGGTGTTAACAAAATGGATTCCAGCAAGCCACACTACACCCAGAAGAGAGACGAGGAAATTGATAAAGAAGTCAGCACATACATTAAGAAAATTGGCTACAACCCTGACGACACAAGTAGCATTTTGCCAATTTCTGGTTGGAACAATGACAGCATGCTGGAGCCAAGTGCTAACATGTCTTGGTTCAAGGGATAGAAAGTTACCCCTAAAGATGGCAGTGCCAGTGGAACCACAGTGCTGGAAGCTCTGGATTGTATCTTGTCACCAATTTGTCCAACTGACAAGCCCTTGTGCCTGCCCCTCCAGAATGTCTACACCATTGGTGGTATTAGTAATGTCCCCATGGGACATGTGGAGACTGGTGTTCAAAAACCTGGCCTGGTGGTCACCTTTGCTCCAGTCAGTGTTACAGCTGGAGTAAAGTCTGCTGAAATGCACCACAAAGCTTTGAACAAAGCTCTTCCTGGGGACAGTATGGGCTTTAATGTCAAGAACGTGTCTGTCAAAGATGTTCACCATGGCAGTGTGGCTGGCCATAGTAAAAATGACCCACGTGTGGAAGCAGCTGGCTTCACGGCTCAGGTGATTATACTGAACCATCCAGGCCAGATCAGTGCTAGATGTGCACCTGTGCCGATTGTCACACCACAGCGCACATTGCTTGTAAGTTTGCTGAGCTAAGGAAGATTGATCATCGTTCTGGAGAAAAGCTGGAACATGGCCCCAATTCTTGAAATCCGGTGAGGCTGCCGTCATTGATATGGCCCCTGACAAGCCCATGTGCATTGAGAGCTCCTCTGACTGTTCTCCTCTGGGCTGTTTTGCTGTTGGTGGTATGAGCCAGACAGTTGCTGGGGTGTCATCCAAGCAGTGGGACAAGAAGGCAGCTGGAGCTGCAAGGCCACCAAGTCTGCCCAGAAGGCTCAGAAGGCCGAGCATTATCTCCAGTCCCTGTCACCTCAGTCTCAATCAGCGGTGGGACGACAGTCTCAGAACTCTTTGTCTCAGTTGGCCATTTAAGTTAATAGTAGAAGACTGGCTGATGGTAACGCATTGTAAAACCTTCAGCAGGAAAGGATATTTTGTGAACCTTCTTGTGTGTGTGTGTTTGTGGCAGTTTTAAGTTACTAGTTTTTAAAATCAGTACTTTTTAATGGACACAACTTGACTAAAAATCTGTCACAGAATTTTGAGCCCCATTAAAACAAAAGTTTAGTGAGAAAAAAAGAAAAGGATAAAGCTTCCGCTTCCCATTATTCTTCCTGCTTCAGTGTACAGGATTAGGGGATGCCTGGAGAAGACAGATTCATACCCAAGATACTCAAGTTGTTCTGGTATCTGAGTTTATAAATTAAAACTTAAATTAGGCCTGATTTTACCTATATTGTTTTGCATACTTATATCAGAAATTCAAAAGTATTTTGTTGGAAAGCTGAATTGTTTTTGGCATTCTGAATTTATTATGTGAAGTTGGTGGTTGGATTTTTCAGTGGAAGGAAGGTGAATTAAAAAAAACAACAAAGTATTATGGGATCCACATGGCGGGTTGGAAAAAGTGATGAGACAGCTGTCTTTCTGACAGTAGCCTCAATTCGTGGACTTTGGCAGTTGCATGTTTAGCTTCGGAGTGTGAAAAGATAACCTGAAGCATATTAAAAATTTTAAGAGTTTATCTGAGCAAAAATCAGTTTGAATCTGCAGTGTCCAACCTGGCGGATAGAAAGGAGCTGTGAGGGCTGCACAAAAGGTAAGACTGTTGACAGGCATAGGGCAGGAGGTACAAGGAACTAACCTGGGCAAAAAACTGGGTTGTTTGTCACAAGGTTCCTTTCCTTTAGGGGATGGCAGGGGTCTGCCAGGCAGGTGACCTCACTAATGCTATCAGGTAATTCCTGTTGAGGATTCCATTTCTGGGAGAGCTGAAACTGTAGTTAAGTCTTGGTTTGGTGACATGGGGCTTGGCATAAGCAACTCTGTTTTGCGCCTGCTGTCTTGTTTTCAATAGGAGGTAAGCTTGGACTAAAAAGTAGCTAGTGGGGAAGTGAGTCTCTTCAGGTCCTAAGTTTATAACTCAAGGAGTGAATGTGAAGCAAAGAGCAGAAGTCTTTTCCTCCTTTACCCAGAGAATGGGGGAATAAATAAGATGTATATATGTATATGTTTATATTCTATGTGCACAATCAACACTATCTACATATTTATAGTTATAGGTATCCATCAATAGGCAGCATATCCACATATAATCTCAATAAGTAATTATTACTAAAGAACTGAAACCCCAGGGTAGATAGACACTTAAGAGTGTTTTTTTTGCTCAACAATACGCATGTGAGTCATACCTCTACGTGTTGCTGCAGTTTGTTCATTTTCATTACTGTTTAGTATAACATTTTGTGAGTATCTCACAATTTATCCATTCTGCTATTATGGACATTTGAGTAGTTTGGTTTGAGTAACGTTGCTGTGAACTATCTAGAACATTCCCTTGCATGCATTTTTGATGGACATATATGCTTAAGAGTGAAGTTGCTGGGTCATAAGGTATGTATGTATTCCATTTTGGGAGAATATATATTTTTAACTTATTTCATTATATTTATATGGTATCTGTTATTTTTTGGTCATTTAAAAATGAGTTATGACTGATTAGTTGTTAGTTCACAAGAAAATAGTACCTTTTTATATTGGCGCGAAAATGTATGTGTGGTTTCAGTATAACCAGGAGTTTGAAGACTCAGTTCTAGCCACTAATCTGTCTGTGACATTGCGCTTGTCACAGCTTTTAAAAGTTTGTGGTTCCACTTCTATAAACGAGAAGATAGAAGTAATTATTTGATTTCTAAGGTTCCTTCATCTCCATGTTTCTGTAATTATTTTGAAATGCCCTAAAAGAACGTTATGTAAATGCACTTTTTTGGTATCTGCTAACTTGAGGAACAAAACTACCTAGTAAGGTTAATCTCTGATCACATAATTTTCACAATAATGAAGTAGTATTGGGAAATGCAGAAATCTATTTGGGATATTCGGCAAGTAGGCATGACTTTTAGTAATAGGCTAAGTCACACAAGACCCATGTTAGAATAATGACTCATCTTAGAATAATAATGACATGGTAACAGTAATGACAGAGAATATTTAAAATTAACATAGAACACTAAACTTTGCTATGCAAATGATTCAGTAACTTGGAACTCTATGTCCAAAGAAATCTTTGTATTTTGTGTTAAACTTTCAGTTGAAGTAAATGAATTAAATGAGGAACTATTGTCTGCAGTCTTATTTTTAGTGTCAGATTGGTATATTTTAATAGTCTGTTCTTTTTCCCTCATGGCCTCTTCCCATGTATAATCTGTATTTCAAGTTAGTTTCAGAGTTGGGGAAAATGAGCTAATATTTCATAGGTGAATGGCAACTAGTTATTAGGCCATATGTAATTTCACTTTTGTGAGTAACTTCTTTGTTGCTTTTTGTTTCATTTCTTTTTCAAAGCTGGTGGTGTTCTTAGCTCAGTGTTTCAAAGACATGTGGAGGCTCCGCAGAGAAAAACTTCTACACTCAGCATGATTTCTCTGAACAGCTCCTTGCAAGGGTGCCTCAGACCTCTCTGTGGCCTGAAACTGCAACTTGGAGCAGGCATTTTAGTGAGTCTTCGGTGAAGTCAAATTTATTCAATTTAAATGAATACATTTTTTTTCCTGAAATTATGTCCCTCTTGTTCTTGTTGTATGAAAATATTATTTAATGTCAAATAGATGATAGGTTTTGTATTAATGTCCTTTTAGTGAAATAAAAAGGGCACCAATGTTAGTTTCCCCTATATTTGTTGTTAAATATTTCAAGACCTTTTAAATAACAATTTCTGGAAACCAGTGGTTTATGGAATACCTTCCTCCATCAGTTCTTTCATAGTGAAAAGGGTAGTGTAAGTCCAGGGAGAGGAAATCCCGGAGCAAAATACCTCTAAAAACCAAAATCAGTTAAAGGGAGAAATAAAGTTTAAAACCCGTTTATTGCTTACAAACTGCAGTCTGGGCCCTTCTCTCTTTCCTGCTCCAGCAGAAACAACACCGGCCCTCCCCTCACCTCTCAGGTAAAGATAAGCCCTCCTTTGCCCAGGTAATTACCCTTTGATATGTAGATGAACTTCTCTCCATCCCTGAGGAATGATGCAAATGCACTAAAGCTATACTTCTCTCCACCTTTGAGCGCCTGTTGATATGAGATGTACTAAAGCCAGGCGAGATATTCTGGAAATATTACAATTTTACCCACAGGTAGCTTCTCTGCACCACAGTTTGTCAGAGTTAGTTAATTTTACCCTTGGTTTATTACTCTAAGCTGGCCTCTTGAAGAGTGCTGGGCATGCTTTGTGCTCTGCCAAGACAGGCTCTGCCTTTCACTTTCCTTCTCTCAGGTGCCAGAATGGAGCAATATCACCCTTAGGATTCGGCAGCTACTCTTTTCAAACGTTGACACTCCCTGGCCATGGTCCATCCTATGGTTTCAGCCATCACTCCACCACAGGCAGCGCCAAGATCTTCTCTGTGTTTAGAGGTTCTCAGGATAAAATTAGTTAGTGGTGTTTGATTAACATTTTCCAAGAGTATTTATGCAGTGGGTAGGCAGGGAGGCCCTGATTGCTCTTTAATTATTAAGTTACAAGGAGATAACAGTGGGAAAAATCAGTTCTAATTGGAGAAAGCACCTAAGTGGCATTTGGAGAAGATATTTTTTTTATTTCTCAGCTGTCGGGGAAATTTCTCTACTTTCTTTCCCCCATTTGCTGTTCTTAAGGATAGAACCAAACATAGCAGAGGCATTGTTTGCATGTAGGAACCTCCAAGGCTTATGGTGGTGGAGGGAGATGATTGAAGGGAAAACCAATTGATTCCTTTGTCAAATTGCACAAAGGTGAGCCACACTGTCGCCAGCCTGGTGATGTGTGTGGTCATCTTCTGTTTCCTGTCGCAGGAAGTGTGAGCCCTCTCTCTGACCTCTGACAATATGTTAGCCACTCAGAAGAGTTCAGTTCTTCTCCCAGGATAGAGACTTAGGGCTGAACTGGGGTGTGGTGATGAGGTTATTATTACTCTGATGTTGCTATTTACAAATGTGAAAAGTACAGACTGTCCCAGGGCTGGGCCATCAAAGACTAGGGTGGGTTCTTTAGTCTTATTGAGCAAGAGAGATGACAAAGCCCCATCAACAAGGCTGCTCTTGAATCTGTCCTTTAGGAGAGGCTAAATCACCCTTAAGCAATGATGCGCTAGACCTGGAATGTTTTCGACTGACTCCCAGCACACTGGTGATGTCATGAGAGACGCTGATAGATACATGGGACAACAGAGTTGAATCTTTCACAAATCTTTAAATAGGTACTTAGCTCTTGAGGCTGCTTGAGATACAGTTAATGTAGAGGCAGAGCAATGAAAAATAAAAGATCTTTTAAGGTACCTGCTAACCCATTGCTTTTCAAAACATGCTCTGGAGGTGGGTGTAGGGAGTGGGGGGTCCTATTAAAGTGCAGATTCAGCAGTTCTGGGGTGAGGGTTGAGATTTTGCACTTTTAATAAGCTGTGAGGTTATGTTTGTGTTCCTGGTTTAAGCACTGAAGTTTGAGTATTGTGGGTAAAATTGTAACATTTTCAGAATATCTCCCCAGGCTTTAGTTCATTTGCATATCCTTAAGGGTGGAGAGAAGTTATCCTCCATATCAGTGGGTAATTACCTGGGGAACCGATGGTGTGTCTGAACCTGGGAGGTTAAGGGGAGGGGCTTGCTTGCTTGCTTGCTTTTTCTGGAGCAGGGGAGAGAGAAGGCGCTGGACTACAGTTTGTAAGCAATAAACGAGTTTTAAACTTTGTTTCTCCCTTTGACTGATTTTGGTTTTTAGAGCCCTGGGATTTCCTCTCCCCAGACTTAATATCTGGTGTCAGTTGCAGGGTGCCTCTGAACCCGAAATCTGTCATAATGGGTACGACCTTTGGTAGGGCTGCTCCTGTGGATGGTGGGGAGGCCCCAGTGGATGCAGCGGCAGAGGGGGCCGCTTCACCTGTTATTATCCCCCCAGCTGTGGGGCTTCCAAGTTGGGAACCCCTAGTGGGGAATTGGTCTACGGTAAAGTACCTCTTAGAGGGGTAGGTCCTTCCCCAGAACTGGGGAAGGGTGGAAACACCGGAAGCTGCAGAATTAGCCCTCCCGTGAGTTGGAAGACTGCTTGGAGACCATAGGGGGCCATGTAGCCGCTGGCATTGTAGGGTCTCTTTTCATTGAGATAGTGGAAAATGTTATACAGGAGACAAGAGAGGATTATCGAGGAACTTAGGTGGGAGAGAGACACACTTCAGCATCACTTGGAGGAGCTGGGTGATAACCTATGGGATGCTGTTGAAGAAGAGAGCCAGTTACTGAAAAGGCAGCTCATGCCCTTAGAAGATTCCTTAGCAGCGGTGAGGGGGGAGACAGCAGGAAAAGCCATGTGTCAGGAGGCCGTGGGGGAGGGGGAAAGATTAGTGCCTTCAGCCCTGGAAATGGTAGTGGAGAAGCCGAGGGAGAAGAGGAGGCGGGGCCATTGGCAGATCTGCTACCCAGGCACCGCCAGAGGTACCATCTTCTCCAGTTTTAAAGGCCCACCCAGCTGTAATTAAGAAAATAAAAACCAGAGAACCACAGGCTCCTCAGGGGGTGGAGCAGCCCCCTCCCCAGGTTGTGGAGCACTCCATGCTCCGCCCCTCTACCCAGGATGAGCTGGTGGACATGAGTGTCTGGTATAGGCAGAGGCCATCAGACTACCTACATGGCTTTCACATCTCTGGGATATGGGGGTGGAAAACATTGTTGTGTTGGGTACTGAGATGAGTAGAATGGCTTCCCTGACGAATCACCCTTCCCTCTGGCAGTGGTTGCAAAATGCCCGTCATGCCTCAGGGAAACAGGCGCTCCTGGAATGGCTGACAGCTGCCATCAGGATAGTTTGGCTTAATCAGGGTGATTTACCATATTTTCCCTTAGTTGGAAAACATATGCATAGCTCCAACAGATACTGCAGGAATTGGGTATGAAAAACATCATCTATAATATGGACCCCCAGGGCCCTGATGAGGAAGTGTTCACTATAGGAATGAGACCTAGTGCTGCATACAGCTTGCATATCTTTCTTTGGGTCCCTAGTGAATACTCTTGTCCCCCACCTAGGGCAACCCATAAGAGAGGCTACTCATACTTTAGCAGATGTGGGGGAGGTTGAAACAATAAGGACACAGAGGGAAGTACAGGCCACAACAGAAAGGAGAAGTGCAAAAGGCCATGTGAAGGTCTCGAGGACCCAGATGTGAGATGATTTGATAAAGGCTGGGCTAGTGAAAGAAAAACTCAATGGGCAGCCCAGTAGAATATTGTTTGAAGTGTGGCACCAATTAAAGCCAGAGCAGCAGTTCCAGCCACTGAGGTCCAGGACACCAAAACCAGAGTCAAGGACTCATGCCTGGCCTGTGTCCCTGCAAAACTTCATGGGAGACAGTACTCAGGATTCGCCTGAGCCCTCACCCATACAGGAAGATGAATGGGCATCGTGGTTCGACTGAGGTGGGGCTCAAAGTCCGCACCTTGGGGGACATGGTGAGGACCAGAGGCCACATGTAGAATTAGCAATTTATTGGTCCCCTGTGAATGTACAATGTGTCCTGGAGCTGCTGGACACAAGAGCTGAGTGTTCTTTGATTCATGGCAACGGAGAGCATTTTCCCAGGACCCCTGCTGTGATAAATGGCTTTGGGGGTAAGGCAATTAGAGTGAAGAAAGCCCAAATCTCATTGGAGATAGTGTGTTTACCCCCAAAGGAGTATACTGTGTACATTTCTCCCATCCCTGAATATATTTTGGGGGTAGATATCCTGCAGGGCCTGTGGTTACAGACCACTGCAGGTGAGTTCATACTGAGGGTACATGCTCAGCACCCACCTGTAGCTCTGCTTGTACCTTGGCGGGTGACAAATATTAAGCAGTATAAATTGCCTGGGGGACACAAGGAAATTGGAGAAACTCTACAGGAGTTGGAGAGGGTGGGCATCATAAAGCCCACTCATAGTCCTTTTAATTCCCCGGTGTGGCCATTGAAAAAGCAAGATGGCTCCTAGCATATGACTGTAGACTACAGGGAATTGAATAAAGTCACACCCCCTTTGCATGCTGCTGTCCACTCTATAGCAGACATTCTGGACACCCTCAGCCATGAACTCTGAACATTTCATTATATAGTAGACCTTGCTAATGCTTTCTTCTCTATTGACATAGCACAGGAAAGCCAGGAACAGTTTGCCTTCACATGGGAAGACCTGCAGTGGACTTTCACTGTCCTTCCACAGGGATATCTCCACAGTCCCACCATCTGTCGTGAACTTGTAGCCCAGAACTTGACCACATGGAGGAAACTGTAAACAGTGCGGTTGTATCACTACGTTGATGATATTATGCTCACATCTGATTCTCTTTCAGATTTAGAAGGGGCAGTTCCTAGACTGTTGCAACATCTACAGGAAAAAGGATGGGCTGTGAACAGCACCGAGGTTCAGGAACTTAATTTGTCTGTGAAATTCTTGGGGGTTTTCTGGTTGGGTAAAACTAAAATTCCTTAAGCAGTTATAGACAAAATCCAGGCTTTCCCCATCCCTACCACTGTGGCAGTATTACAAGAGTGGGTCTTCTGGGCTACTGGAGGGTGTTTATCCCGCACTTAGCACAAATTCTGAAGCCCTTATACCAGTTGGTATGAAAGGGCATCAGGTGGGACTGGGAAGAGACATGTGCCGCTGCTTTTACTGCTGCCAAGTGGGCAGTCAAGGCTGTACAGGCCTTGAATGTAATGGATTCATCAAGGCCCTGTGAACTAGATCTTCATGTAACTGAAGATGGTTATGGATGGGGTCTTTGGAAGGAGCTTGAATGGACATGCCAACCTATTGGATTCTGGTCACAACTATGGAAAGGAGCAGAGGTCCAGTACACCTTGACAGAGAAGCAATTGGCTGCTGTGTACCATGCCTTGCTGGCTAAGAAGCCCATTGCTGAAAAAGCTCCGACCAAGGTAATAACCACCTATCCCATTGTGGGGTGGGTGCGAGACTGGACCCAAAGTTCATGGAGTGGCGTGGCACAGACACCTACACTGGCCAAATGGGGTGCATATTTACAGCAGGGCAGCACTCTCCCTACTCTCTACTAGCCCCTTAAGTGGAGAACTCCAATGCTTACTGGGGCCAGTGACCTATACCAGTGGGAAGCATGAAGAACTTGGTTTTCAACCCTTGGTTGCCAAGACTCCTTACTAGGAGGGAAAAGCCCCTATACCTGATGGTGTTTGGCACACAGATGGTTTCTGTCATGGGCAGCCCCCGAAGTGGAGGGCTGTGGCTTTTCATCCTATGATAGAGACAATATGGATGGAGAATGGAGGGGAAGAGCAGTCAGTGGGCTGAGTTGAGGGCAGGATGGCTCGTGATCACCCAGGAGCCTTCTTCCATAGTTGTCTGCACTGACAGCTGGAGTCTATCAGGGCTTGACCCTGTGGCTGCCGACATGATATCATGCCAACTGGATGGTTGGTCACCAGCCCCTTTGGGGGCAAGAGTTGTGGTGGCAAGACCCTTGGGCCTCTGGTCAGACTAAGACTGTTACTGTATATCATGTGATTGGCCATTTGCCTTTGGCATCCCCAGGGAATGATGAAGCAGACATATTGGCCCAGGTGCGCTGGCTAGAAGGAAAGCCTGCCTCTGATGTGGCCCAATGGCTGCCCCAGTGTTTATTGCTTGCGGGGCAAAAAACACTGTGGGCTGTAGCCCATAGGTGGGGCTTGCCATTGACCTTTGAAGAAGTCAGCAGAGCCCGGAAGGAGTACCTTGTGTGATCTAAGAGGGACTTACACCGAGTCCAACAGCAACATGGGACAATAGTAAGGGGGCCAATACCTCCTGTCAGGTGGCAAATAGACTATATTGGGCCTCTGCCCATATCAGAAGGATATCGGTATGCCAGGACTTGTGTGGACACGGCTACTGGACTATTGGTTGCTTTTCCTGCACGTCGTGCAGATCAACAAACCACCAAGAGGGGCCTGGAGGATCTCTTTGCAGCCTATGTCCGGCTACAGTTGATTGAGAGCAATCAAGGCACCCACTTTACTGGATATGCGTTACAAGAATGGGTGAAGCAGTTAGGAATAAAGTGGAATTTCATGTACTGTATAATCCTACTGGGGCAGGCATGATAAAGAGGTACAACGTTTTGTTGAAATCTTGCATGAAGTTGGACACCAATAGTCTACGGGGTTCGTCAGTTTGCTTATGGAGGGTCCTGTGGCATTTGAATAAGAAACCACGTAAAGGAGCTTTGAGCCCTGTGGATATGCTCACACACCTTGCTGCCTCTCCTATACAATTGTACGTTCAAACCAAAGAAGAGCTAATGAAGGCAGGATATGGCCAGCATAGCAACATCCTGCTGCCAACCCCTACTGCATTAAGCCCTGGAGACACTATTGAATGGACCTGGCCCTGGACATTTCAACACATGGACCAGCAATGACTGGCCCTTCTCGCATCTTGGGGGAAAGGCCTGGAAGCCGGCCTCATGTGTATTCCTGGGGTAACAGCTGAATGGCCCCCAGAGGTCATGGTAGTATACCCAAAACGTCCAGGAGGTAAGAGTATCTTGCGGGGAAGTTTTGTTTTATCTTTATGGCCAGTGCATGTACCTCCTGTAGCCCTATATATCGACCCATCTGTAACTCCCACAGGGAGGTGGGTGAAACTCTGTTATACTAGACCAGGATGAGATCCCATTCCTGCCACTGTTTTATCACAAGACCACTCTCTTGCATGAAGCCTACCTGATGGACAAGATTTTCCTATGCTGGTGTCATTAGAACATGTATCTTATCACCCGTAAGGTTATTTTCTCCTACTGTGCTTGTATCCTGAATGTGCCTGACTGCAGCTGCCGCATGATGATTGCTCTGAAGCCCTCAGCTACTGCCTGCCTATAGAATGGACGAGCCATGGACTTAATCTGCATAAGACTTTGAACATAGTTGAATCCTCAGGCTTGAGGATTGTCATAACTTTATTGCTGTTGCTATTGTTATGTCATTACTCTGGTCCCAATGCTCCAGTTTTCTCATCCAGGGTCTATTGCAGAAGAAGGGGAACGAGTAGATTGTAAGGCGAGATTTCTGTAGCCGTGCCCTGTGGGTAAAATTGTAACATTTTGAGAATATCTCGCCTGGCTTTAGTGCATTTGCATATCCTCAGGGGTGGAGAGAGTTTCATCTCCATATCAGTGGGTAATTACCTGGGCAACCGAGGGTGTGTCTGAACCTGAGAGTTTAAAGGGAGGGGCTGGCTTGCTTGCTTGCTTGCTTCTTCAGGAGCAGAAGAAAGAGACAGCCTGGACTGCAGTTTGTAAGCAATAAATGGGTTTTAAACTTTATTTCTCCCTTTGACTGATTTCAGTTTTCAGAGGTATTTTGCCCTGTGATTTCTTCTCCCCGGACTTAAAAGTATAATTGTTAGACATTTATTTTTTTCTTGCCCTGGATCTTGAATACTAAATTGAACTCTAAGACCAACTAAATAAGTATTATTGTTCATTCTATTTCATGTTTGGTCTTTCTTTACACCTGACTGTGAAAACGCTGTTCATAATGAAGAAAATAGCTCTTTTTCCCTGTGGCATACATATTAAAGGTGTATTATGGTAAGAACCATGATAAATGACAGATACAAATAAGGTCCAAATTAAATCCACCAACTAACATACTGGAAATTCTTTTTGATTAGAAAACAAATGCCAGGCTACACATTGCTATTTGTAGACTTTTCTGTGTGGTACCATATTTGCATGTCTGTTATACTAAATGCGTGTGAGGAACAGATTTTTGTGACAGATTTTGACACAGGAAATACATAAGGCTCCATAAAACTTGATGGAAAAATGTATTGCTTAACTACAGTCCATTTTTAAAGAACAGATTGCAGATTGCAGTGCATTCAGGGAATCAAATGGGTCCTGTTCTTGAGAGCTTTGGCAGAGTCTACTTACCCAGAGAATTCTTTGGGAGTGTCACCTAGTGGCATGGTATTTGATTGGCTATTGATAATGTTGTGTTTGGGGCTGGCCATATTCAGCCCAGTGTTCTATTTTAGATCACAGATAAAGGATACATTTCTTTACTACACTGAATATTTAACGGGTGAATCATTTCTGGAAGTGAGGGAATTACTGTGGTATTTTGAAATGGAAACACATCCTTTCAGATGTGCATCAGCAGTGTGATCTGGGTCTGTTTCGAATGGTAATACACCAGGGGCTGAGAGTCTGCCAGAGTGGAACATCTGCTCCTGACAGGCCGCTGGTGTGTTCCTTTCTGTGTGCTCTTCTTTTCTTTTGCTTGTTTTCTCAATTTGTTAAATGTAGATTATATTCCATTCAGAACACAAGGAAGAAACCCTCAAAATTCAATTATTATCTTAGAAAAGAGAAATCTTGAACAAAAGCTTTAAATATGGATGAAGATCTAACTATTCCTAGTCATTAAGTTATACCTTGTGATACATTTTATGGAAAGTGGTTTTCTTTTTCAAACTCACCCTAGATACAGTCCTCCCAGGTAGAATCATGACTGAATATGTAGATCCCTGCATGCTTGAGCAGCCCAGGTAGAGGTGGGCCTGGGGTGGTAGAATGAGCAGGCCTGGAGAAGAAAGTGGTTTAATATCTATAGCATGGTCTTGCTACCCCATCAGCCCTTCCCTGAACACCAGTCACTTCTGACCCTGCAATCTGTCATATTGCCAACTGCTCTACACCGACAGGCTTTTTCTAGCAGACTTGCAGACTTGCTGCCTTTATCTGCAATGTTCTTCCACCTTTCCCCTGCCTCTCACAATCCTTTTTAAGAGGCCCAGAACTGAGTACTTTCTCCCTTTAGCTCCTGAATTCCTGAAGCACATTGAATGTACTTCAGCTGTATAATTGTACTGTATTGTACTGTGTGTTTTCCTATGTAATTATCCACTTGGATCATAAACTCCCAGAGGGCAGGGATGTAGCTGGTTTTCACCTTATTATCCCTGTTGCCTAGCAGGTCATAGCACATCATAGCAGAGCCTCAAAAAAAAATTAGAGTAAATAAACTTTATTTTAACATCCCTGGAATTCCATTTATGTAGATCACAATTTCTGTGCATATGAAATTATTCTAAAAAACAGGGAAAACTGACATTTGTGCAATAAGCTAGACTTTCAGACTGAGAAGCAGTGAGTTAGATCCTGGGAAAGGTAGGCCAGAAAGTGAAAAGGGTGACAGGTATGGCTTTTATAGCCTTATCTTTGTGGGTCATATGTAGTCTTTTCTCTTAATATTTGATTTCTAAAGAAATACTCAATTAATCAAGAAATAATGAAGCAGGAAATAAAAGTTTTATGAGTAAATACGTGATCATTTTTCCATCATTCTAATGTTTAACTGAAATATTAAAAATGGTTTCTTCTTTTAAAATATTTGAATGTTCTTATTCCTATTATGTTTTAAATTGTAGTTAGCTCCAGGACAGGTATAATGATTGATTCTCATGCGTAGTGTATAAATCTTACAGACATTGGGTATAGCAATACATCTATTGAATAACCATTTCACTAAAAGCATTTATATAGCAGACAGGTATAATGATCTGCACAGCAGTATTTTTAAATGTCTTCTCTAGATTATTATAGTGATAGTTTAGGTTCAGCTGGGAGTCAAAAGAATTATGCTTAAAAGAAAAAAATCAGTGTGTATACTTCGCTGTTGATAAGGGATTATTAATAGTGGTTGACTTTTAAACAGATACCCCCATGAATAGAACTAGACAAGCCAAACTCCAGGATGATTTCTTATCTAGACATATGTCAAATCTGGTTATGTTAAATTGTCTTCAGAACATATGTGATTTAAATAGCAGCCCAATTAAAAGACTGTGCTATATAGTCTATAAACATTACATGCCTTTGCTTTCATTTTACATACAGATGGTATTAAGGAGATTCACTACCTTTGAGAATTTAAGACTTGTAGAAAGCAAATCTTTTGTCACTATAAGTCAGTGGATTACCCTAATGATATTTCCACAATTCAGTTCATTGTGTGGTTATCTAAATAAGTATGTTTTGGAAATTAACTGTAGCAAATTCCTTTAGATCCAACTCTGAATAGGCTGCTTTCCAATTAGTATTATCCAGACTTCTTATAAAAACCTCTCTTCATTGGTTTGTTTTAGTATCAGGGAAAATACAGACAACATAAATCTTGTCATTTCCAATGTAAAATTACTTTCTTTGGTAGGAGTACTACTTTTAAATTATGTGTTTGATTTTTTTATCCACAGGTTATTTACTTAATCATATTGATAGAAGAGGGTCCTATCCTTTCAACTGCTATCATTAATGACAATAATGATAATAATAGTAAATGGATAGCACTAATAGTACTAGTAGTAATGATTAACATTATCAAATGCTTGCTATGTGTCTGTTTTTAAGCCAATTATTTACTGCTGTGTAACAAACCACTACAAAATTTAGTAGCTTAATTCAACAATTACTGTTTGTCAGGATTCTGTGGATTAACTTCTTCGTGTGGGGGTGGCCAGGGCAGTGACTCTGCTGGAAGGTCCAGTGGCCTCAGGCCTAGCATTGTTTCCGCCTTGCAGCTGGGGACTCACTGGGGCCTGTGTGACTGGGCTTCCTCACCATATGGTGGCTAAATTCCAAGAGCTGTTTCTGAGATGCAAAGGCACAAACTGCAGAGCTCTTAAGGCCTAGCCTCAGGATTTACAGTGTCATTTCTGCTATATTCTATTGATCAAAGCAGGGCACAACCAAGCCCAGGTACAAGGGGACAAGAAATAGACTCTATTCTGTGATGGGAAGGGTGGCAGAGAATTTGGGCAGTCTGTAATCCTCCACAAATCCTGTGAAATAATTACTGTTAGAATTTGTATTTTAGAAATGAGGAAACTAAGGCCTGGAGGGGTTAACTAAGTATATAAGGTCTTTCAGTTACTAAGTGGTTTAAGCTCAAATTTAGATTAATTTGACTATAGAGCTGGAGCTTCTAACTATTGTAACTACTGCCTTCAGGGTATAAACAGATTAGGTATTTGTCTTTCTACTCCAAGCCAGTATCTGAGGGTGGTTTTACTGATGTGGGGGGTAATTCCATTTGCAGTCATACTGAGATAATAAAGGGATTTGATTCACATTATTGATTAGCTTTCATGTGGTATGTTTAGATTTTTCTAAACTCTTGGTTGAGATGAAAGTTAAAATTCTTAAACCTGATATTATCCTATGCTTACTATATATAACACACTTACCAAAAACAAATAAATAAAATCAACTTTTTAAACTGTAAGTTTCCCAGTGGCATACTCTGTTCTAGTCTACATTATTCATATGGTTTCAATATTCTAGCATTTACTATTCTTTAACATGAAACAGAGCTTTTAAATAGCATTTTATTTATTATTTTTTTTTATTTCTGCTAGCTTTGTGGTTTTCTTTATTTTGAAATCCAGTATTCGTCAAGGATTTTTCTTGTTGAAAAAAGGAAAAAAGAAATGTCAGAGATGCCTATTATAATAAAGAACAAAATAAAAAGGCTTCCAAATATATTAATGAATTTTTATACTTACTATAATTTCAATTTTCTAAGTTAGAGTTTTGTATCCTGGTTTTAGGATTTCTTCAATCTCATGCTGAGGCATCCTGAGGAAAGTCTGTACATTGAAAATGTCTATAGTGCCCTGTACTTCTGTATTAATCTCAGGTAATGAAATGGATTCACAGTTTTTTCCTAAACCATATGGGCTTTTTAGTGCCAAATCTATCTAGTGACCTCCTGCTGGCTGGAATAAAAATGACAATAGCCCCGTAGAAGTTATGGGAACCTCAGAAATTATATACCACAATTACCTCATTTTATAGAGGAAAAAGGTTTAGATGAGAAGTTTTCAGCTCCGTTTCCTATAATGGAGTCATGAGACAGGCCCATGTCTTGAACCCCATGCTACTGGTGGTATGTTTTCCTCCACTGTCTCCCAGTATTTCTTTAGTGAGGCTTGTTATTGGCAGTAGAGAAACCATGCATCTAGGTGGTCCTGTCACCACCACTCAGCTACAGAAGAGTTACATCCAGTTTAATTTTTTCCAGTTTAAGAAAATCTTAGACCTTTTTAAATTTAAAAAACAAAACAAAACCGTAGTTGTTGCTCTATTTAGAGAGTTTAAGAAGTTTATAGTGGTCCAGGGAAATTGTACAGCGAACAACTATTACAGCCATGTTTTTCTATGATTGCTTTTCCTTTTGGTTTTCATTATGAAGGAAAAAAAGTCTTGATATACTCTCATTGCTTAAAAAACTCCAGTATTTCTCTGGGAGGCTTAAGTACCTGGCAAGCTGAAGAAAACGTGGATTAGTGACTCCTCTACTCATATGTATTTTTTACATGTAGCTATAGATTTCTTTTATGATGCTGTATGACAGAGAACCCCAACGACATGCTAATTTATCTGAATAGCTATCAGGGACTTTCTTGCTCCTAAAAATAATTCAGTTTACATTGTGGTGTTTGGGAGACTATTATGTAGATGGGACATAAAGTCACTAGGTAGATTTAAGGATAATGAGACTTAAACAGAATGAGATGACTTCTAATCCTTTTTAGCAGTTACTGGACTATTTGACCCTTGTGTTTGTTGTTTATATTCTAAAAAATACAAAATTATCATCAAGTCCTTTTAGGAAATGATTTGAAAAATACTAGTGTACGTTTGACAAATGTACTGTAGCAGAAGGGCTAATGCTTTTTGGAAAATTGACAATCAGTGGTCAAGTAAAAGGTTGGTGTGACTCCACCAAAGGTGCCTCCTTCACCTAAAAGCCAAAGTAGTCGGGATGCCAGTGGGGCCTGTCCGAGGCTGGGGCCATTGCAGGGGGTGTGGAAATGTAGCCACCCTCCCGCAGGCGCACTACAGATGTGCCTGAGGAAACCAGCGTAATGGCTTTTTAGTAACATTTTTGTTTCTTCTTGAAAACAGGAAAATTTAAAGGAAGAAAGAAAAAGAAAAAAACCATTTATAAACTATCCAGCAATTACTATTTATATCTCTTGTGTATATAGTAAATTTTTTTCTGCTTATCTATATTGTGATATTTAACTTAATCATCGAACTAAAACCACTGGGGATACGATTTAGCTTTTTTCACTTCACACTTTGTTTTTATGTATGTGTGTGCACACACACACACAGTGTTGTAATGTGGTGTCCATATCTGACTACATCAAAAATAAATGAGAATTCTTGGCAAATTTGTTTTTATTTTTATATTTGCCCTAATCATTTGAATAAAGGTAATTTTAACCCCAGGGGAAGAGGTGGAATAAATCTCATGATTTTAGTTTTCTTTCAGTAATGTACAACATGAGCCCCAGAGAGATGAGAGCTTTTCACTATCTGTGGTTCATTTTTCTTCACTGGCTCCTCTTCAAGAGAGCAGAGTTGAAGTGGGGCAAAGGTATCAATAAGGAAAATTCCAGAGCCAAAAGAGGAAGTAACTGTCAGGGAGCAGGTAGCGTGATGGGAAACTACTTTATGCTTCCTCAGAAAATATGACAGATATGCTTAATTCACTTGAGGCTCTGGAAACTGCACATGGGGGATATAGCATTAATTTCCTTTAGCTTGCTGGTATTCTATTTTGCCATTTACAAAGAAAATCTTAGAAAAAGATAGGGAGTGAAAAAAGATCTTAGAACTCACGGGGCAAAGTTGTTTTATTTTTTATAATTTAGAGTCAAACCCCAGGTTTTGAATTCTCTATGAAAGCAGCTTTTGGTAATATTCCTTTTCATCAAAGTTTAGAAAGTTGATGTCCTACTGTTTAGTGTTTCTTTAATCTGTTTTTTGTATACTCCTGTCCGCTCATTAGCAGCTTTGAGATCAGGAAATCCTTTCATATTTATAGTTCTTTAAATATTTTCATGGTACTTAAAATTAACATTTATTAGATATATATTATGTGTAAGAAACTGTTGTGGGTATAGTAAGACTTTTCTTCAACAAAGACTTTTGCTCTGATAAAAGTGAAATGCAATATATATATAAATAACAATGATGATCTTCAGAGAATCCGTTGTGCTGTAGCAGGTAATGTGAAGTGGCAAAAGTGGTGTGGCATTTAATAGTTTGATAGATCACATCTGGAAAGGTATGAAAAACATACCATAAGAGTATTTGACTTAAAACTGGTGCAGGTGAAAGTTCAACAGGCTGAGGCATAGGAACTTTGTATCAAAGAGGAGGAAGAGATGGATTATTAACCCAAGGTGTGTATCAAGAAAAGCAGAAGACGTTTGGAATAACTTGAAGAGAGCATGAGAGGTAGTGTGAGAAATGGTGGGAAGGCAGCTTGGTCCCATGGACAGAAGGAATCCTTGAAGAAAATACCCTTTCAGAGAAATTTAAACTGTATTCTATTGAGTAAAAATAAAACAAAAGCCATCCGTGGAGTGTCAAAGGTGATTTAAGAATAAAAATAGTGGAGTAGGGAATGAAACAAGTAAAAGAAAATTAATAATTTTCCATTAGAAGCAATACATACTAATTGACATAATTCAGATTGTTACTTCACTCTACTTTTTTTTTTTTTGAAGTTGGTCTACTGGGTATTGCAAAGAACAAAAAGTGCTTGTAGGTTAAAAAATGTTATTGCGTCAAGGTCAATTTTGTTTTGTTTGTTGATGAGACACTTCTTTTATCAAAGCACCCCAGGTCATAAAAGCATGGTTTGAACATCTAATGTTTCTTTTTAAAGAGAACCTAACAAAGAAAAGAAAGCTCTGTTCTGGTTGCTTCTATATGCATCTTGTAACAATGATGACTTTCTGCTCAGTTCACAAAACTTTTGTTGTATTTATCTTAAGTAAAAAGGAATGTAACACTGGACTTTTTTCTTTTCTCTCAAGTGATAGACTGGTCTACATTTTTAAGATTTATTTTACAAAATGATACTTATTACAGATTATGTTTAATCAAAAGAAATCCAATACTAAAGACAAAAGATTTTTCTTTATTGAAGTAGATACTGTTTAGCTTTTTAACCAGATGAAAGTACCTGTGATCCTATAATACTGTATACTAGGTTCTCATAATAAATTTTCTATATAAAACTGTTGAAATCACAAAGGGATGTTGTTAATCCAACTTTGGCATTGCTGTAAGTTAAAATAACACTTTAAAAAATTATTTGGAAAGATTTATTAAGCACATTGACAGAAGGATTATTGTAGTCCTTATCTTCATGCAATCTCCTGTCATAATCATAGGAAACTTCAAAATCCATGCGAATGACCCCATTTCACTTTGGAGTTACCAAATTCCTTGCCAAATTCACCTTTGCCGTTCTGTACCTGCCCATTGCAGGGCCATGTTCTGGTCAGAACTGCAGCGCCCCAGAAATTGTAAACGCTTCTGTTTGTTCTGACTGCTTACCACCTTTGTTCTGTTTATCTCAGCTTTATTCATACTAGCTTGTTTTGTACCTTTGGAGATCTCTGTGCCCTTTAAATTCCTTAAGAATAAGATTGTGTCATCTTCATATTTGTACTGTCAGTGCCTAGACCATATCTAGTATATAACAGTCAATCAAGATACATGGAATAAATGACTGAATGGATGAATCAAATACTTGTTCAGGGCTTGCTGGAATTATTAAAGGCCACCATGACAGTTGATGCTCTTAAGTGAGAATGATGACTTTTAACTTTATTAAGGTGGCCATCACAGGAAAAAGAAGACTACTGTAATATGTCTAACGGAAATGGTACGTAGAACCAATTGAGTGTTCTTAAAATTAGATGGATTAGGCTCTTACAGGCCTTACTTATACTTCACAACAACTCAGTGAGACAGGTGTTTTTATTTAACATTTTTAGGGGTGAGGAAATTGATTCAGAGAGAAAGATTAAGTAACTTATTCACAACTACCAGCAGAGTAAGGATATGAACTCAGTACTACCAAACTTCAAGGCCAAACTCCTTAATATAGGATAGTTGAGAAATTAAGCAGAATATCTTTTGAGTATCTCTTGGTAACTTGTCAAACAATTTTGCATTAGAACATGATAGGCATATTTCATGTTTGAGTTATATTTAAGTAAAGCATTCGTAAATTATGCATTTAAAACTATTTAGAAAGCAGCACCCTTATTTTGCGGAACAGCTTCTTGCTCTTAATAGACCTTAGTTAGCACTCAACACATTGAAAAGTATACTCTAGAGAGATCAGAAGATGCTCAGGGTTCATCTTTCCCAGCCATAATTTTGGTCTTGGCCTCCTGACTCAGTGGTGGTTGATAAATTCTTTAATAAAGAAAGGAGACCTTCCTTGGTTATCTATTTTAGTGCAGTTTTGGACTGACATTGTTTGCTAAATTCCTTTTTAAGTGAGCAGTTCGATTTCTAAGAAGAAACATGGAGCAGTTTGAAAAATCATCATATTGCCTACAACTCAGCTTAAATTGTTTCTGTGCACACTCTTGACTTCTCTTATGACTTGGGGTAGATTCTGAGACTTCATTGGTATTTAGACTTTTTAAGATTTGCCTTATACTCCCTTAGACATATTGAAAGCGTTACAGCATTTGGGCAAGGGGAATGGGTAAGATCCAATTTTATTTAAGACTCTCAGGATCCATCTTAATTATAGTCTTTATTCCCAAGAGGGAGATGTGAAAGGCAGTGGTTTTACATCAGCCTGGTCTCCTCATTTTCTTAGGAATCCAGATCCCAAGATCAAAACAAATGAGAGGTAACTCTTTAAATCCATCTTAGAGGGCACTACATCAGAAACACAGCAAATGGAAATTACCCTTTAACTGGACAGAGTTGCATTTTAAGTGCCAGTGTTTATATTCTTTATGTCCTGTTTCTTTTTATGTTGAATTTGTTTTACCTTGTAAATAGTAAGAAGAGCATGTTCTAGTTTTTATTGTGAGAATTGAATTATTAATAGTTTTTGGATAAAAAATGGTCTCCCATTTCTTCTACCAAAAGTAGTACATTCTCAAATATTAGACCTCACTGATACAGAGTGTCTTTTAAAGTTTTCACTGAATCAGCTTTCAAAGCTTTGTATTTTTTCCTTGATTTATGACATAGCTGTTTCTTGACTGTAGAAAATGCAAGGACTACATGCAATCTAATTAGATTACATTTTCTATGTGTCTCCCATTAGTGGAGGCCACTAATTGAATCTTGATATACTTTTTACTCATGTTTCAAATTTAATTCATCACATCTAGATGGCTATAGTTGGTGCATTGCCCCACAATATTGTATCATAATAATCTGTTCATGTCTCTTTCTCCCATACTGTGATAAGTTTGTTAAGGCTAGAGTTGTGTCATCCTACATCAAACCTTATATAACTCCAGTCTCCTTATGATGTTGGCTGTAGCACCTTAAATTGCTAAGATGTAATTATAAACAATAGGACACCATCATTCCAACAATTGTGCTAATTTGTTCTGTTTCAACCTCACATTCTGTGCAGTAATTTAACTTGGCTTTTGGGGAATTTGATTCATGCCATTTTAAAGAAATACAGTATTAGGTGACTAAATCCAGGAAAAACAGAGGTACCTTGCTTCATAGGTGGTATTCTTGATCTAGCTAGCTCTCCTCCTTTTTTTCCCCTCTGCTTTGTCTTTGCTTCAGGAAGCTCTTCTTCAAGCCTTCTAGAATATTAACATTTTACTGCTTTACCTAATATTGCCATTTGGAAGCTACTTTTTGATTATCCAGCATTTTGAAATACTTTTATTACAAAGTTATGTCTTATAAACAAAATTCTCACAATTTTTTTTTAATGGTTTTAGTTTGTGATGGTTAATGGGGCATACATTGTGGTAATTAGTCAAAGCATCTCTTTCATATGAAAGAAAGTGTTGCAGAATTTCTTGTAAAATTAGTTATACCTACAAGATTATTGAGTCTTCTTTGTGGATAAACTTTTAATTTGTTTAGTAGTTTTGGATAAGGGAGTTTTAGTGATAGAACCTTCCCTTATTTAGTAGCATCAAGTCCTTTATTAAATAGTCATCATTTTTGGTCTTATGGTGAAGGGCAATAAAGTGGACCCAGAGAAAATTGGCTAAGTATGGATAAATTTCATAATAAGAAAATCATTTCATCTGCAAAGAGGATGTATAGTTGTTGCCTTTCTTCCTCTTTAGATGGTTCGAAATGATTCTGGGATTTTACTTTCAAAGCTGGAGGCTATTTAAAAATAAAAATGGGTATCTGGTATCTCAGGGTACAGAGTAGTGTAGGAAGTTAAAGCACATAATGTATAGCAAGGATATAGTGAACAAAAAAAATTGCACAATCATATAAAAGACAAGACCTATTTACTGTGGGAATAAATTTAAATGACGTCAGATAGTAGAATTAACTGGGGATTTTCATATCTTCCTGTGGATTGCAGCTTTTAATTTCTACAAGTAATAGATTTCCAAAATGATCATTTACATATTTGTGGTGTGTGTATATATTTAAAAGTAAATATAAAATCATATATTCTGATGTATGTGCAAAATAAGATAACACAAAACTATTGCATTCACATTTTTAAACAACTTGAATTTGAGTTTCTTTAAAAACTAAAGGCAGAATACCCTTTCATTGCCTTAGTTTATGCAAAAAGACACATGAATATGTGGTGATCAACTTGAAGGAACAAGGAAATTGAACTATGCACACATTTTTAAGTAAACAGTGATTAATTATATAGGTACTAGTGATTACTAGAGTTTCTAGGCTATGAACTATAAAAATAAAATGCTACTATTTAGGTTTTAAAGTTAAGTGCCTATGTAGCCACTGGATCAAAATTACCCAGGATGGGTAATTATTGGCATTTTGCTTCAGACTTTAGATCTAACAAATAAAAATGAAAACATTTGGATATGATTAAAGAACAAAGAAACAAGGAGATGGAGAGCAACCAATTCAGAAAATAAGGAACAGTTGGTTTACCCTAATTATAGCCATCTTGATTTTTCTTTTTTCTTCTGTATGTATCAGTTGGAATTTTGGTGGAAAATTAACCCTTTGCCTAATTATAAAAATACATTCATTGCAGATTTTCTAAAGTGACTTTATGGTTTTCCTTAAACTCAAATTTCAAAAGTCAGTTGCAGTTTGTATTGGCCACAGTTTTTTCCTTGATATTTCCTAAGACTTCTCATTTCCTAAGACTTAATTTCTTATATCTACCATCATCTAAATGAGGCTGTATTGACATAAATTAGAAGATCAAAAGATTCAACACATTTAAAAAGTTTGACATTTGAATTAGGTTGAGTTGTGTGGAAGTGTGGCTGAATCTAAGAAATTAATGGAACACTGGGTATAAACCGTAATGATTTTTCAGATTGTTTATGGTTGCTGGTCAAGCACTGAAATAAGGCCTATGTTCTGACCCCTCTTTTTCCATAAATCATCTTATTGATAGTAAAGGTTATGGATATTGGGACATTTTGGGTGTTCCAGTTGGGATGAATTTGTTGAGATACAGATTGCTTTATTGCTTTCTTTTCATTACTACTTGCCCCACTTATCACCAGAACCTTCATTTATTGTGTATTTATTTTAGAGGTTACATGTTGCTTTTGTAAATGTTTAGGAAAGACTGGCACCCATTGACTTTATATAATGTGACAGGTGCATATTGTACAATATAATCTCTTTCGTACCCTAACACGTTTTTTTGCACATTATTTGAGAGCTAAGAAACATAGGTATGTGATTAAATTGATGTAAAAAACCACAACCACAAAAACCTGTTGAAACATTGTATGGTTTTACATGCGTTTCAGATTTGATGGCTTTCTCTGACCATTTTCCTCTATATTTACTTTTAGTTCTAAAGCAATTGTCTCCTCCCTTCCCAACACCCTGGCCCCTCAACACACATAGAAGCAGCTAAAATGTCAAAATGGAAAGATACTGTATATGTACCTATTGAGTTTTGGTGATTCTGAGTAAATAGGCATATAAAGGAAGCAAGGTCAGTTCAAACCTGAATAATTCTTTAGTATTTTGTGTTCCAGTTGCTTCTTTACCATCAGTTCTGAGCCGAAAACATAATTAGTATTGTAAACTTATGAAATAGTAGGAGGGAATGCAGGTGATACTATTATTTTGAAGCATGAGTCATATTTTGAGTCATGTCAGAATCCCCAGAACTTAACATGGAAATTTGAATTGAGATGACACCTGCATTTCCCACCCTTCCAAACCATTTTTTCCTACTACTATAACTTTATCTTTCTAAAACAGATTTGATCATGTCTTTAGTCCTTTAAATCTATTTGGCTCCCCACTCCTTATAGCAAAAGCTCTTACCAAGGGTCATACATTAAAATTGCTTCAGGAGCTTCTAAAATATGCGTTTTTCTGGAACCTGTCATCAGAAGCTCTGATTTTTTGGCAGGAATGCAAAATGTATTTGGCAAAAATTTTGTTCATTGTTTCTTTTATGTCATGTCCCATCCAGACTTTCTTATCCTACCTCATGCCATTTTCTTAAGTAATCTGCTCTTCCCTAACCATGCTAAACCTAGATCTTATACAAACAGCTCTACTCCATACCTCTATCCTTTAAACAAGCTGCTCCTACTGTCCAAAACACATTCTCTTTCTTTTCCTTTCTTGCCCTTTTCTCCACTCCATATCTTTCATCTGTCAAACAACTACTTAATCTTCCTAGATTCTGTCCTCTAATGACAAATCTTTCCTTACTCCACCCCCTGTGGAAACAGTTACTTTATCTTTTTATGTTTATTTTTTGTAATATGTATACCTATTAAAATTTACCTTCATATATATCTAAATATTTATTTATTTATTTTCCTTTCATTTTTTTCTCCCCTGTGTCTACAGACGAAATCTCACGAAACTGTCCCTTATCTTCAGTCATATGCTGGCAGAAATCAAAGCAATCTTTCCCAATGGGCAATTCCAGGGAGATAACTTTCGTATTACCAAAGCAGATGCTGCTGAATTCTGGAGGAAATTTTTTGGAGACAAGTAAGTACCAGTCATTATAGTTTGGATCCGTCTTTGAAGAATGAGCTAGTCCTGCTTCCAGTTCCATATGGTATAGATCTTCCTTGCATATTTTGAGAATGTACTTGAATTTTCTTGGAAAGTGTTTTGATTGCTCACTTTCGGCTAATTTTCTGTTTAACCACCAAAACTATACCCTACCAAGAGAACTGTTTGATTTTATTGCAAGGGAACTATCAGCTTTACAACATTTATTTGTTTGAGCATTCATTGAATTAGTCTGCTATAACAAACAGAGGTATATAAGATAGAATCTCTATACATGAGCAGTTCATAACTTTATAACTGAGTATACACATAAGACACTATACAAAATAAAAGGCAGAAAGGGATAGATACTTTAAAAATGGCATAAATACATTGCTCTGTCAATTCAGAGAGGGGAGTAGTTGCTTCAGGACTGCAGACTGCTTCTTGGAGGAGGTAGCATGTTAGCTTGGTTAAAATCTGAAATTGAGGGTAGAAGGAGGCCTTAGCACCCAATTCAGGCTTTCTTTGTACCACTGCACAGAGAGTATACATGTGTAAATAAGATACAGAAGTGAGGATAATGTTCTTACAAGTTGCATTTTATCACAAAATAGCTAGGTAAAAATGATATCCATTGTCCAAGCACAAATTCAGGTGAGCACCCTCAGAATGTTCTTGAATGCAGGCAGAGTATTAAGAAGGAAGAATGATTGCTTACACATAGACTTTTGCTTTCATTCTCTAGTTAATAGTCTTTATTTACACATTAACTGGTGAAATGAGACATAAAAAATGTTGGTATATACTTCTGATGGTATTATTCCTCAGTTGCTGGTGAATTAACTGTAACATTGAATTTCCTTTTTTTTCCCTTTATGAAGTGCTATGTTTACAGTTTTCACCATGATTAGAATATACTTACACAGAGCAGTGCACAATTTATTAGATACATAATTTTGGCTTTGAAAATATTAAAGCCTTTTTTCCACTTCTTAAATAAAATGTATTCTGAATTATGTTTAGGCCCTATAGGAGGAAATACCATTACTGTCATTAACATGGACATCCGTGTTCCACGGATCTAGCTTTTATAATGTTCCTATATCCTTTCAGAAATTAGAAGTTTAAAAAGAAAGAAAGAAAAGGTTCATCCCCATCCATTTTAGAACATTCAAAGGTATGCTAATTAAATATTTATGAATAGAGAGCAGAAAGGTATTACCAACTGGTGAGAGTAAGAACTACAAGGATTTCTTGAAGTTACAGCTCATATATTAACACCGTGAGCCTAATGCAAACAGTTAGTAACCTTCAAGATAAGTTTTATCTTAAAATTAAAAAGGACTCTGTAGGACAAATTATGCTGTTTCTTTTTGAAAACTGAAAATTCTGGTGAGTTATAAAATTCTCTGCTTGTTGAAAGGTCAGTAATAGTTACACAGTTTTTGAGAGAGGAGTTTGTTTTGCTGCCATCTCAAGCCATAGGGAATTATGCATTTGAGACATCTTTATTTCCCTTTATTTATAACCATAGACATCGACGGGCTGAAATTCCTGTCCAATTGCTACATGAGTGAAATCATTACTAAATCAAATGGGGGATTCTTGAAATACTGGTTAAATACTCTCTCTACCTCCTTAACCTTTGTACCTTGGTCTCCTGTCTTCATTTACTTGAGAAAACTGTTTAATTTTTCTTTAAAATTTTTACTTTTGGGATGAGAGCCAAATTTAAAGAGCCTCTTGGAACTCAGACATATTTCTGTAGTCATCAAAATTAATGATTCTTTTATTAGATCATTGGAGAAACCATTTTTATATTCTCTGTGGGTTTCAGCTTACAGTTCCATAATATTTTATTGAATGAATGAGCAAATGAATGAATGATGTAGCCTTTCAAAAGGTTGAATTCTTTCATCATCCTTATGTTCTAGTACTGGTTTATATTTTCACATAACTTAATTCTTACACAGAAACATTCCTGTCATTTATCTTGCTACACATTGAGGCCATGTGAGAATGCTTTTGTTTGACCTAACCATGCCTTTAAACTTGAAGGCTGTATTGTTCCCCAAAACAGAACCATTGAGAGGTTAGTTCTAAAAACAGTGAAACAGATTATGATTTTTATAAAGCAGTTTTTAGATTTTAGTTTAAGTATAATTGTCAATTTTTTCCCAAAAGAAATTGTCAGCAAGAACAAAATATTAAGATTGAATTAGAACTGTGGGAAAGCTACTGTTCGGGTGACTTTGTAAAAAAACTCTAAAGATAATACTAGGTTTCAGACATCATGAAAAGAAGCAGCAGACAAAAGTCTTTAGGTGTCATAGGCTTCATTTCTGTGCTTCTCAACCTTTTGGAAGCCATGGCAGGGCCCACCTCTCTACTCAGACCCAGCCCAGCTGCCAAGAGGCTCTGCCTGTCTGGAGTCCCGAGGGGATCAGTAACACATTATGTGTCATGATAAACTGGTTGGGAAGTTCTGCATCTGCTGTATTTTTAGGAAAATTCATTGAATGTTTAAATAGTTGAGTCCTGTTTTGCTTTCTTAGTTTGTGGACCAAGAAAGAGTAGAAATAAGTAGTAAAAGAGAAGTGACATCATTGAATAAATATGTCTAAGTAGATCTGCAAAATGAGACCAATACCAAACTGAATGTTTGCACTCTGGATTAGTAGTTTATAATTCAGAAACTTTCATCAGGAAGCTCAAGAGGTATATTACTAGCTGTTTAAAAAGAAAATATCCATTAATGTGACTAGACTTTGGGTGACATTTTTCCAAGCAAGTCAGGTAGCAGTTCCTGGGCTCACTCATGCTCAGCGCTTCTTGGCATTCAGGAGATTTAGACATGCATTTCCAACCAAATTGTAATTCAGAAAGAAACATGATTCTAACTCCTGAATCTTTTTATACGTCTTCTCCTCCCCATCCTTACTTTAAGTTCTATTGTTCAATTTCAAGTTCAAATTCAAGTTCTTCCCTGAATTTCTGCAACAGTTTTCTGACTGGTCTCCCTATCTTCCATAGCAACCTATCCAGTTGTTTCTCTTAGTGAAACCAGTGAGCTCTCTAAAAAGATGGACTCATCATTCTAATTTTTTGTTTGAAATACTTCTATAAGTCATTACTGATTCTAGGTTAAAGTCTAAAATCCCATTTACCTGACAAGTTTTAGGAACGATTTTTTCTAGACTCATCTCTTTCAACTCAACTCCTCCTCAAAGAAACAAAGTATACTGACTTCCTAAGATGCTTCTTTTCTTCACATAGCAGTGTCTGTGTTTCCCTAGTTTGCAGCCACTGCTTGGGAAGCCAGTCACCCATGCCCCACCCAGTGCCGCCCCTTCGGCAGTTTCCCTTGACCAGCCTGGTCTGAGGAGCACAGCCCTGCTCTTTGCTTCCAGTCACTATGCTTGCATCTGTCATACTAGACTGCAAAGAATGCTGATGTGTTTGCATTTCCCAATAAACTGGAAAGGTTCCTTGAGGTCAGGAACCATGTCATACTGATATTTGGCTCTCAGAGCCTGGCACATTTCCTGGAATATGTAGGTACTAATAAATGTTAACTGTTAACATATTGTATGAACAATTGGATGGATAGGTGGATGAATGGATGATATTTATTCTCTGCTTTATTATCTAAAAATTGATTTTATTTATTTTTTTAATCATCAGTTCCCAAAGTTCTCCCTGGAATGCTTTTCTTGCCTCTTCTTTCTTTTCTACCGTCCTAGAATTTGTCAAGTCTTGTTCAGAAATTCCCTTCTGGGTTGTTCTGACTAATATACACCCTCCCACATGCTAGCTTTGTGACTTTGGGCAACCTGCTTGGTTACTCCATGCATCAGTTTCTTCATCTATAAAATGTGGTTGATAATGACAATGATACCTGCCATCTAGGGTTGTCATGAAGCTTAAAAGAGTTCACATCTACCAGTAAGGCCCCTAACTGTCTGGCATGTAGTATATGTTATGGAATAATTAACTACTTTAAACTTTTAATCTTGCCCAATATGACATGAATATATTATTCATTCTACAAATAATATAATTAATATTCAATTTTGTATGATGAAGTTTCTATAGTATGTAGAAATGCATAAGCCAAAAAATAAAAATGAAAAGTTTTCTAAAATTGTGTGTATCCCTGTGTAAAAGTAGGGTAAAATATAAGAACCTGTCCCACTTACCAAGGAAAAAAGTGATCTATTTAAAGCTCACTTTAGTATCTCTGCCTTTTATTTCCTGGGGAAGTGGTATGGACCTTCTTTGGTTTCCTGTATTTTCCTTTCACTTTTAATAAGAAACAGGGGACAATGGTTTTGTTACCTTTCCCATGAGTGAGATACATGTTTTTCTAGCATACAAAATCTACCAGTTTTCTCCTAAAGAAAAGGAAACTTAGTCATACTTCATGAAAAGAGGGGGTGCGCAATAGAAATTAAGGACTTTTACAGGGAAACGGCAGCAGGAGTTCTATAAAGAAAAGTGAAATAGAACTCAAGGAATGCTATTTAATATTTCTTTTATTTAGTCAATCCTATTATTGCCTGCTTTAAAAATTGTGTCTTTAAAAATAAGGCAAATGAAATTACAGGTCTTTTTCAACTCAGGGTAACAAGATTCTAGATGCAAAAAGCAAGTAAGATGTCAAATTACCATTTTCTGTCTTTAAGCAATATGTATCCCATTAGAAAAGCACCTAAGGAATGTCACAAATAATAAGTTAATTATTTCCTACAATAGTCAGATTATGGCTCAGGCGCAGTGGAGGAGCTGGAGTTTTGTATGGGTTACTCATATGTTAATAAGGAGTCTAGCAGTCTATTAGTAGAGAATATTGTAATTATAATTGAATTTTTATGGAGTCTGCTATAGTTTCAAAGAAAGGTACAGGGTAACTTCAAGGTTACAGAAATGCTATTCATTTTATACCTTTTTGTTTTTTGTTTTTTTTTTCACTTTTCACTTTGAACCCCTCAGTAGTGACATTTACCCCAGTGAAATCACCATGATGTAGATTTTGGTTCTTGTCCTTGAAACCTGATTTTATTAGAACCAAGAGTATGTTTAGAGAATGGACCAGTTTAACTGAGCTCTCAAACTGATCTATAACCCAGAATAATGCTTCTTTTTTAAAAAACATTTATGATTAATGCTGCTGTCAGGCAGATGAGGATGCTGGGGTCACTGTACATAAATTATACATGCAGCCATATCATATCCAGATCCTTGGTGAGCATGGAATCTAAATAAGGGTGGTGGATAGTGATGCACTGTAAGAATGTTGGGTTCTGGTGAGTGCTTCTGAGGTACACCCTGTTGGATTTTGCTGAACACTGAGTTTCTCATATTCTGCCAAGACTGTTGATGAATTACAGCCACCCACACTAGCAGTCATTATTAATATTTAGAAGTTTTTATATATTATAGATGTGAATCTTTTGTTGATTTTATGTATGTGAATAGTTTCTCCCAAAGCATGGTTTTATTTTTTACTTTGTTAATCATTTCTTTTCTTGAACACAGGTTTTTAATTTATCCTTCATCCTTTAACACTTTAGGTTTGGTTTAAATTTTTTGCCTGCTCCAAAGTAATGCAGATATTCTCTTATGTTTCTTCTATAAAACTTTATTTTCTTTCATATTTAGGTCTAAGATTCATCTAAAATTTATTTTTATTTGGTATTAGGTAAGAGTCAACATTCAGTTACTTCTATTTGTATATCCATTTGACTCAGCAGCATTTATTAAAAATATTATCTATTCTCCACTGCTGTTTATATATAATTCGGGTTCATATTTAATGTCCAGATATGGTTGCAGTTGTTTCTAAAATGTGTGTTTGCTCCATCTGTCTATCCTTGTGCCAGTACTGTACTTTCTTAATTAATGTAAAGAATACAAACTTGCCAATGTTGTTCTTATTGAAGATTAGCTTGATTATTCTTGGCTTGATTACTTTTGATTGGGGGTTATATAAAATCTACATATCAATTTGTGGAAAACTGACATTTTGTAATATTGAATCTGCGAATCTATTAAAGTGTTATATTCTTTTCTGCCTTTACTTCTCTGATAGTGTGTGTGTTTTATGTTGTGCTTTGCTTATCTTTTTTTTTTTTGCTATTATTAATATACAGTTACATGAGCAACATTATGGTTACTAGACTCCCCCTATTATCAAGTCCCCACAACATACCCCATTGCAGTCACTGTCCATCAGTGTACTAGGGTGTTATAGAATGACTATTTGTCTTCTCCGTGTTATACAGCCTTCCCCATATCCCCCCACCTCCTTTACATTATGTGTGCTAATAGTAATAGCCCTTTTCCCCCTTATCCCTCCCTTCCCAACCCTCTTCCCCAGTCCCTTTCCCTTTGGTAACTATTAGTCAATTCCTGGGTTCTTTTTTTTTTTTAATATAATTTATTTTATTATCATTAATCTACAATTACATGTGCAATATTACGGTTATTAAACTACCCCTTCATCAGGTCCCCCCCACCAACCCCATTACAGTCACTGTCCATCAGCGTAGTGAGATGCTATAGAATCACTACTTGTCTTCTCTGAGTTGTACTGCCCTCCCCGTGCCCCCCCAACATTACATCTGCTAATCGTAATGCCCCTTTTTCCCTCTTATCCCTCCCTTCCCGCCCATTTTCCCCAGTCCCTTTCCCTTTGGTAACTATTAGTCCGTTCTTGGGTTCTGTGAGTCTGCTGCTGTTTTGTTCCTTCAGTTTTTTTCTTTGTTCTTATACTCCACATATGAGTGAAATCATTTGATACTTGTCTTTTTCGGCTTGGCTTATTTCACTGAGCATAATACCCTCTAGCTCCATCCATGTTGTTGCAAATGGTAGGATTTGTTTTCTTCTTATGGCTGAATAATATTCCATTGTGTATATATACCACTTCTTCTTTATCCATTCATCTACTGATGGACACTTAGGTTGCTTCCATTTCTTGTCTATTGTAAATAGTGCTGCGATAAACATAGGGTGTATATGTTTTTTTCAAACTGGGCTGCTGCATTCTTAGGGTAAATTCCTAGGAGTGGGATTCCTGGGTCAAATGGTATTTCTATTTTGAGTTTTTTGAAGAACCTCCATATTGCTTTCTATAATGGTTGAACTAGCTTACATTCCCCCCAGCAGTGTAGGAGGGTTCCCCTTTCTCCACATCCTCGCCAACATTTGTTGTTGTTCATCTTTTGGATGGTGGCCATCCTAACTGCTGTGAGGTGATATCTCATTGTGGTTTTAATTTGCATTTCTCTGATGACTAGTGATGTGGAGCATCTTTTCATGTGCCTGTTGGCCATCTGAATTTCTTCTTTGGATAAGTGTCTGTTCAGCTCCTCTGCCCATTTTTTAATTGGCTTATTTGCTTTTTGTTTGTTGAGGTGTCTGAGCTCTTTATATAATTTGGATGTCAACCCCTTATCAGATATGTCCTTTATGAATATATTCTCCCATACTGTAGGATGTCTTTTTGTTCTACTGATGGTATCCTTTGCTGTACAGAAGGTTTTTAGTTTGATATGGTCCCACTTGTTCATTTTTGCTTTTGTTTCCCTTGCCCGGGGAGATATGTTCATGAAGAAGTTGCTCATGTTTATGTGCAAGAGATTTTTGCCTATATTTTTGTCTAAGAGTTTTATGGTTTCATGACTTACATTCGGGTCTTTGATCCATTTTGAGTTTACTTTTGTGTATGGGGTTAGACAGTAATCCAGTTTCATTCTCTTGCATGTAGCTGTCCAGTTTTGCCAACACCAGCTGTTGAAGAGGCAGTCATTTCCCCATTGTATATCAATGGCTCCTTTATCGTATATTAATTGACCATATATGCTTGGGTTTATATCTGGGCTCTCTATTCTGTTCCACTGGTCTATGGGTCTGTTCTTGTGCCAGTACCAAATTGTCTTGATTACTGTAACTTTGTAGTGGAGCTTGAAGTCAGGGAGCATAATTCCCCCTGCTTTATTCTTCCTTCTCAGGATTGCTTTGGCTATTCAGGGACTTTTGTGGTTCCATATGAATTTTAGAACTATTTGCTCTAGTTCCTTGAAGAATGCTGTAGGTATTTTGATAGGGATTGCACTGAATCTCTAAATTGCTTTACGCAGGATGGCCATTTTGACAATATTAATTCTTCCTAGCCAAAAGCATGGGATGAATTTCTATTTATTAGTGTCCTCTTTAACTTCTCTTAAGAGTGTCTTGTCTTGTAGTTTTCAGGGTATAGTTCTTTCACTTCCTTGGTTAGGTTTATTCCTAGGTATTTTATTCATTGGGTGTGATATGAATAGAATTGTTTTCCTGATTTCTCTTGCTGCTAGTTCATCGTTAGTGTATAGGAATGCAACAGATTTCTGTGTATTAATTTTGTATCCCTCAACTTTGTTGAATTCAGATATTAGATCTAGTAGTTTTGGAGTGGATTCTTTAGGGTTTTTTATGTACAGTATCATGTCATCTGCAAACAGGGATACGTTGACTTCTTCCTTGCCAATATGGATGCCTTTTATTTCTTTGTGTTGTCTGATTGGCGTGGCTAGGACCTCCAGAACTATGCTGAATAAAAGTGGGGAGAGTGGGCATCCTTGTCTTCTTCCCAATCTTAAAGGAAAAGCTTTCAGCTTTTCGCTGTGAGGTATAATGTTGGCTGTGGGTTTTTTATATATTGCCTTTATTACGTTGACGTATTTGCCCTCTTTACCCATTTTGTTGAGAGTTTTTATCATGAATGAATGTTGAATGTTGTCGAATGCTTTTTCAGCATCTATGGAGATGATCATGTGGTTTTTGTTCTTCTTTTTGTTGATGTAGTGGATGATGTTGATGGATTTTCGAATGTTGTACCATCCTTGCATCCCTGGAATGAATCCCACTTGATCATTATGGATGATCTTTTGGATGTATTTTTGAATTCGGTTTGCTAATATTTTGTTGAGTATTTTTGCATCTGTGTTCATCAGGGATATTGGTCTGTAATTTTCTTTTTTGTGGTATCTTTGCCTGGTTTTGGTATTAAGTGATGTTGGCCTCGTAGAATGAGTTTGGGAGTATTCCCTCTTCTTCTACTCCTTGGAAAACTTTAAAGAGGATGGGTATTAGGTCTTCACTAAATTTTTGATAAAATTCAGCAGTGAAACCATCTGGTCCAGGGCTTTGTTCTTAGGTAGTTTTTTGATTACCACTTCTATTTCTTTGCTGGCAATTGGTCTATTCAGATTTTCTGTTTCTTCCTTGGTCATCCTTGGAATGTTGTATTTTTCTAGAAAGTTGTCCATTTCTTTTAGGTTATCCAATTTGTTAGCATATAGTTTTTCATAGTATTCTCTCATAATTCTTTGTGTTTCTGTGGTGTCCATGGTGATTTTTCCTTTCTCATTTCTGTTTCTCTTTATGTGTGTAGACTCTCTTTTTTTCCTGATCAGTCCAGCTAGGGGTTCATCAATTTTGTTTATTTTCTCAAAGAACCAGCTCCTGCTTTCATTGATTCTTTCTATTGTTTTATTCTTCTCAATTTTATTTATTTCAGCTTTAATCTTTATTATGTCCCTCCTTCTTCTGACTTGGGGCCTCATTTGTTCTTCCTTTTCTAGTTTCATTAATTGTGAGATTAGACTGTTCATTTGGGATTGTTCTTCTTTAATGAGGTAGGCCTGTATTCCAATATATTTCCCTCTTAGCCTGGCCTTCCCTGCATCCCCCAGATTTTGTGGTGTTGAATTATTGCTGTCATTTGTCTCCATATATTGCTTGATCTCTGTTTTTATTTGGTCATTGATCCATTGATTATTTAGGAGCATGTTATTAAGCCTCCATGTGTTTGTGGGCTTTTTCGTTTTCTTTGTTTAATTTATTTCTAGTTTTATATGTTTGTGATCTGAGAAGCTGGTTGGTACAATTTTAGTCTGTTTAATTAGTGAGGTTCTTTTTGTGGCCTAATATATGATCAATTCTTGAAAATGTTCCATATGCACTTGAGAAGAATGTGTATCCTGTTGCTTTTGGATGGAGTGGTCTGTAGATGTCCGTTAGGTCCCTCTGTTCTAATATGTTCTTCAGTGCCTCTGTCTCTTTAGTTATTTTCTGTCTGGTTTATCTGTCCTTTGGAGTGAGTGGTGTGTTGAAGTCTCCTAAAATGAATGCATTGCATTCTATTTCCTCTTTTAATTCTGTTAGTATTTGTTTCACATATGTAGGTGATCCTGTGTTCGTTGCATAGATATTTATAATAGTTGTATCCTCTTGTTGGACTGACCGTTTATCATTATTTATTGTCCTTCTTTGTCTCTTGTGACTTTCTTTGTTCTGAAGTCTATTTTGTCTGATACAAGTACTGCAACTCCTGCTTTTTTTCCTGTATTAGTTGCATGAAATATCTTTTTCCATCCCTTCTCTTTTAGTCTGTGTATGTCTTTGGGTTTGAAGTGAGTCTCTTGTAGGCAGCATATAGATGGGTCTTCTTCTTTTATCCATTCAGTAACTCTGTGTCTTTTGATTGGTGCATTCAGACCATTTACATTTAGGATGATTATCAACAGGTATGTACTTATTGACATTGCAGGCTTTAGATTTGTGGTTACCAAAGGTTCAAGGGCAATTCCCTTAGTATCTAACAGTCTAATTTATCTTACTTCATATAGTATTACAAACACCACCTAAAGGTTCTTTTTTTTTTCCTCCTTTTTCTTCCTCCTCCATTCTTTGTATGTTATGAATCATATTCTGTACTCCTTGTGTTCCCTTGGGTGATGTCTTTGTAGCCTTAGGAATACTTCCATCTATAGGAGTCCCTCCAAAATGCACTGTAGAGGTGGTTTCTGGGAGGTAAATTCTCTCAGTTTTTGCTTATCTGTAAATTGTTTAATCCCTCCTTCAAATTTAAATGATAACCTTGCCAGGTAAAGTATTCTTGGTTCAAGGCCCTTCTACTTCATTGCATTAAATATATCATGCCACTTCCTTCTGGCCTGTAAGGTTTCTGTTGAGAAGTCTGATGATAGCCTGATGGGTTTTATTCCTTTGTATGTGATGTTTTTTCTCTCTAGCTGCTTTTAAACATCTTTCTTTATCTTTGATCTTTGCCATTTTAATTATTATATGTCTTGATGTTGTCTTCCTTGGGTCCCTTTTATTGGGAGATCTGTGCAGTCCATGGCTTGAGAGGCTATCTCCTTCCCCAGATTGGGGAATTTTTCAGCAATTACCTTCTCAATGACACCTTCTATCCCTTTTTCTCTCTCTTCTTCTTCTTGTACCCCTATAATGCGAATATTGTTGCGTTTGGATTGGTCACACAGTTTTCTCAATATTTTTTCATTCTTAGAGATCCTTTTTTCTTTCTGTGCCTCAGCTTCTTTGTATTCCTCACTCTAATTTCTATTCCATTTACTGTCTCTTCTACTACATCTAATCTGCTTTTAAATCCTTCCATTGTATGTTGCATTTCAGGTATGGAATTTCTGAATGATTGAATCTCCAACTTAAATTTGTTCCTGAGTTCTTGAATATTTTTCTGTACCTCCATAAGCATATGTATAATTTTTATTTTGAACTCTCTTTTAGTAAGATTGGTGAGCTTGGTTTCATTTGGCCCTTTTTCCGGGGTTTGTGAGATTTTGGTTTGAACCATGTTCTTTTGTTGTTTCATATTTCTGTGCCCACTAGTGCACAGAAACTCCAGTCTCTGGAGCTGCTCAGCCCATAGATTAAGTTTGGGGGTTGTAGGGGAGAGGAGCTTGTGCCTGGTGGGAGGAAAGATCTGTTTCCTGCTTCCCGTCTGTGGTGCCTGTCTCCAGTGTCAGAGCCAGTGGGGCAAGCACACACGTATATACCTCTGTGCTTTGCATCTCTAGCTGTTATAGGCGGGGCCTCCCTCTTACTGCCCTGATGCCTGCGCAGCGACTGCCGGTTTGCGAGCAGGTGCCTGCAGGCCAGTAGAAAGTTTTGGCTGGCTGTGTGTCACAGTTGGGGGCCTTGGAGCTGAGTAGGCAGCCAGGTGGATGGAGCACCTGAAGGTCCCCAGAATTCCCAACCAGCTGGTCAGAGCACACCCAGGCAACCTTGTCCAGCTCTTCCTTCTCCCGCACAGCCAGCTCTGTGCAAACCCCGTCCCTTTAGCAGCCCTCTGGCTGCTAGGAAGCCTCTCAAACTGCCTGCCTTTTCTCTGACACACAGTGGCTGGGGTGGATCCCATCCTCCACAAACAGCCGGAAAGTCAATTTCTCAAGCACTCTGCCTGTCCGAGCTCCCCAACATCCAGAGCACCACACACTATAGGATTCTGCTCACAAGCAGATATCCAGGGCTAGATATTCAGCAGTCTCAGGCTTCCACCCCCTCCCCGCTCTGTTTTTCTTCCTCCCACTGGTGAGCTTGCATCCTGCCAGATTAAGGCTTTCCTACATTACCCTGTTTCGTGAGGTCTGCTCTGTTGGTGAGGTCTGTTTGCAGTCTGGTTCACCCTTCTTTCTTGTTGCTGTTTTAAGGTTAGTGGTATTAATTAACTATATTTTTGTACAATTTGTGGTTTTTGGGAGGAGCTCTCCATCTCACCTCTCATGCCGCCATCTTGGAAGTCCTTATCTTTTGTTACCTTTATTTTTTATATATATATTCAAATGCTTTGTTAAAATAAAGTATTTTTATGTTTTACTTTACAATTATGTATTGCTTATATGTAGAAATATAACTGATTTTTGTATATTGGTCTTATATTCAGCAACCATGTTGAATTCTCTTAACTGCTTCTCATAGTTTAATCTGTAAATTCTTTTGTATTTCCTACATATGAAACCATGTCATAGACAAATACTATTATAATTTTGTTTTTAATTGATTCTGATTACATAACACATTTTAAGATAATTTTATATCTTTTACTCTATTAAGCCATTAAGAGATAAGCCATTAGAAATACAGAAAAACTGTAATCACTTCTAATCATACACTGATAGTTATCATCAGTTAAAATTTGTGTTGATCTCTCCAGACATTCTAGTTTTTAGCATTGCATCATAAAGAACATACAATTTTAAAAATGCTATTCCCATTTAATACTTTTCCATGAGAATAAATATTTTTCTGCATCGTCATTAACTATAATACACTATATTAATGTATGGATATGGTATGTCTTATTACTGTTGAACATACTTGTTTTTAATATTTTGCTATATTGAAGAGATTTATAGTTTTTTTGCATTTCTGTTTGATATAATTTCCTTAGGTGACATCCTTAGATGTAGGCTTTCTGGGTCAAAATATATAGGGTTTTGAAATTTGCCGCCCAACTGCCTTCTAGAAATGCTGTGTAAATTCTCATTCCACCCAAAAGAATGCTAAAGTTCTTGGTTCCAAATATCCTAGTCTTTGTTGAGATTCACACTTTTATTATATGGAATTTTTTAATATGAGTTAAAAATAAAATGGAAGACTAAGTGATTTGTCGGTCATTGACCTCCTGACACCTTTTCAGCTTCATTCCCTATATCATTTTAATCCTGTTTTCTCTGAAAGGGCATCCTATTTTTAAGACCTTAATAAGGACAATTGCTCTTTTTTTTTTGTAAACAAACCTAGAGACAAAATTATAGTATAGCTTTATATTTATCACGTTCTTATCTCTCCTGACATTACACGAACAGACTATCACTTTTCTTAAGTCATCAAGAGATTTCTGTGTAATAAGCTGGTGATAGCACAATAAAATTCCTACGCTCCTCCTCCAGAAGTACTCCCTTGCCTTCCTAAGACACAAATTAACTACACAAATTTTACTTGCATACTTTGTTTTGGGCAGAAGTGAGTAAGACACAATTCCTGTTCTTAAGGGACTGCATCCCTTGGGGTTCCCATGGTGCATGCATTTTTTTCTGTGATAATTTTAGGACATGATACATTATTTATTTATGTCTTTACACTTTCTAGATTGTGACTTTATTTATATTTCTGTTCTGAACCTAGTGCAATGCCTGGAACATAAAAGGTTTTTCTTGGGAAAATCACTTAACCTCTTTAAGCCTTAGTTTCTCCATTATATTATGAAGATGAATACATTATATGCCTCATAGTGTTACTGTGATTTAAGATTAAGTCCTTAACTTGGTGAATGGCAGCTTTTATTCCTTTGGAAATATAAAGATCCTGAAATCATATAATTATTATTACAGGTGCCTAACCATTAGTCTTTTATTCCATTCTAGGTGCATTTATGGTTACTTGTGCTTTTCAATGGATTTTAAAGTTAATTCAACTTTTAATTAAAGTGAGTTGTGATTGTAAGTGACAAAAGGACAGGTTGAAATATTTTTGGATGTGTAAGAGTTGGCCCTTTTGTTTTTCATCTTCCTTTTCTCCAGGTCTCTGTCAGCACACTGAAGTTTCTGCGTATTTGTAAAACAATCTTTCGTTAACATTTTCTCTCACTTATTTCCTTTCTAGTGGAAGAAGTAATAGAAACCACCATTCTGTTTTGTTGCTACAATTTACTTAAAGGTGTGAAAAGTCCTCTCCTTTTTCACCTTGCCCCCACATACTCAGAAAAGAATGTAATAGCAACTTGGAATCCTCTTTGGAAAGATTAGCTCCTTAATGCAGTAGTTTTGTAAGGTTTTTGTTTGTTTGTTTTTTATTATGTCATGGCCTTTTATTTCTGTTCTTCACTCATGAAACTTCCTCCTCCCCATGATCTTCTCCCCATGGTGGGCATTTGGCTCAGCTGATTAAAGAAAGGTATCAGTGTATAAATTTTGTATATAACATGTTAACCAAATGGTGCCTTTTCTTCCTAATCCTTGTTGCTACCTTTAATTAAGGGTTCCAGTGACTGCTTGTTTGGACCTTAGGTTTATCACAAGTGAACTGTGAAAATGTCTTATTTATATAAGTACTATGGAAATGTAGTTTGGCCTTTTGTAAATTGTTGTTCCAAAGTGGCATATTACACTACAATTTTAGAAGTTGTAGTTTTGAATAATTTGCTCTAATTCATAAAAATCATTATTTTTATAATTAAATTATTACTGGGTATTCAAAGGAGTTATGATCTGCATGTACCTTAATAAATATTGGTATAAGGATAATTTTATTATAATAGATATTAACGATTTCTACTTGGCCAATTTATTTACTTTTTATGCTTTACACATAAGACAAATTTCTCTTAACATTTCCATGCAAAAGATAAAACATATACCTTTCTTAAACAAGTAGTTCTTTGTTTAATTCTTACTTAAATATTATGGTTCATTATATTTCTGTGTGTAGAATATTTGAGACTTTAATTTGAAAAAGAAAAATGTGTTTTTTAAGCACTTCTTCCTCAGTAACTGTAATGAAGCTGGATATAATTGCATATTTACACTTCACCCTAAATCAATAGCCTTCTAGCATCATCAGAAGTTTTCCCTGTTCTTTTAAAAATGCAGCATTTGTTAACCTTAATCAGAGCCTGACGTGTGTTTCTTCTAAATGGCATCTGATGTGGTGGTTCCCTTCAGTTCTCTGTGGTTTCCTGTTTTTTTCATACATAGAAGTTTTTTGATGTACTCAGCCTCATGGTTTTGTTCTTTTAATGGTATATCAAACCTAAACTTTCCTATAAATACGGCATAGTATTGTAAGCCTGGCTCACCATTAATTTATTAATCTTATTCTCCTTTTCTGGAGTTCCTCCAGCACTTCCTTAAACATTTTGCCTTTATATTCTTTAGCATTACAAATCTTATTTCTACCTTATAAGTGTGTTCTTGAAGAGATAGTATCTTGTATTTCCATAATTATATTCCTCCACAGTGACTTGCTTTGCAGTTAATAGATACAACAGATCAGTGACTTTCAAAGTGTTGTCCCCAGACCAGCTGTATCAACATCACTGGGAACTTGTTAGACCTCCTAAGTTCTCAGGCCCACCCCAGTCACACTGAAGTAACACGTGTAGGCAACCAGCACATTCTATATTACCAAGTCCTTCAGTGATTCTGGTGCATGCTAAAGGTTGACAACTACTGCAATAGATAATTAATGAATATGAAAGTTGTCCACTTATGGTGATGCTTCACTGGGAGAGGTATAGGATGGGGCCAATTTAGTCCATTCTGCCTGAGCCTTTTATTTCTTAAGTGATATGGTAAAGAAAAACCTGAGATTTAAATAGTTGAAGTCTTATAAGAAGGTGTGTATAGCTCTTATGCTGTCCTAAGTGAAAACTACAGCTTAGAATTTTAAAATGTGAAGGATTTCTTTCTTATACCTATTCAGGAATAGGCATTAAACATTCCAATAGGAAGAAAACTAAGGCATGAGTAATGACTATACTTATTTTCATGAGGAGGAGGAGGTGGGTGAATGTCAAAAACTGGTCAGGTAGAGGACAGGTTGGGAGACTTTTCTCTGGATTTCATTTTATGTTCTGTATTTTTGAATTATGTAAATGCATTACCTAATGAAAATTTTGATTTAGTAGTAAATTAGTAAGTGTTAAGTAAGTACATGTCTGTATGCTAGCCAGTGTGGTTGGTTAAAAATATTAAAATTTCCCTTTGCATTAATACGAAATGTTAGATAACATGTGTTTTTCATCTCTGCAGAACACATCTGGGTAGTGGCCAAAATGTCTTGATGAATTTCCTGAGCTTTCTCTAAATGGTGGATATAAATTATTCTTTTATGCCATGAGCAAAGAATTCTTACAATTATGTGAACCCATAATCTTGTAATTATTTTAAAATAGAGGGGGAGAATTTAACTTGATTCAAAGTTGAATAATCTTATAATACACAAATGAAGAGGTCACAGAACTTTGAGCTAACACCTTCTTTCAGATGTATTTTTAGAAATATCTTCAAAGCCAAGGACCATTTGAGTGAAAAATTGATTTAGATTTTTGTCACATTCTTAGCAAGTGGAAAATAATCCAGTTAGCAAAGCCCATTACATGTGTTCTGAATTATGAACAATATTCTCAACTATTTTTCTTTTAGTACAAATGCAATTATATTAATGTCATGATTGAATTGTGCTGTTTCAATGAAAGGTATGTCTTAAATGATACTTGATTCAATTACTTCCTTTTTTCCTTGCACAGAACTATTGTACCATGGAAAGTATTCAGGCAGTGCCTTCATGAGGTCCATCAGATTAGCTCTGGCCTGGAAGCAATGGCTCTGAAATCAACAATTGATTTAACTTGTAATGATTACATTTCAGTTTTTGAATTTGATATTTTTACCAGGCTATTTCAGGTAAGCTTTCTATTTGTTTGGTCCTTCCCTCTCTCGTGCCCTCCCTCCCTCGTGTGCATGTGGTGCCCACATGTGCATTTGTGTGCATACCTGTGTGTGTCTCTCATATACACGTGCACACAAAACTCACAGATATATGGGAAATAGACTCATTTTTGGTAGTCAGAATTTTAAAGCAAGTCACTGGTATACTTTTTTGGTCACTCTTGGAAGTTTAGAGTTTAATTTTGGCATATCTGGTACTGTGAACCCACAGTTGCTTCTTAGCTATGAGAAGATTCATGCAAAGGAGCTTTATTTTAAATTCCCTAATTAGTTCCTCACTTTGTCCTTTTAGCCCAGTAACTGATGGGAAAATAACTTTTACAGATGGGCAGTTGCTGGGGTTGTATCCCAACTTCTCCCCTTTGCCTCCCACCTTCATTAGGTGAGAAGAGAAGTAGTAAACTTGGACAAATTTATCATGTCACATATGGGAGATTGCTGTGCTGTGTGTGCTGTTTTACAACTTACTTTCAATTGCTCATTCAATCATATGTTGTAAATGTTTTCCCATTCCAGTAAATAAGTATTTTTTATCAATATATAACTACCATTTTTAAGTCACCACCTAATACTCCATCAAAATAGTATGTTACTAATTTAACAGATCTCTTTTGGAAAATACAGATTTTTGTTTTTGTTTTCTCTCTCATAAATATGACTTTGAGACTTTCTTGCCCTGTTTACTCTTTGTTTTTAATTTTTTTCTAATTGTCTTCACATGGCCATTCAGAAGCAGGTATCATTATATGACGAAAGCTGGATGCTGTCATTTGTTCTTTTGTACATCTTGATGGAATTACCCTAAAGTAGAAAATTTGAAATTTGTGTTTTGAATTTGGCTTTGCCTCAGAGTTATATATTAAAGGTATGAGGGCAACTTACTGTTGGTTAAACACGTACCCAATCTACTATTTAATATGTGTACATATTTTCTTACAAGCTGTTTGACTTTTAAAACAACCCAAGTAATCTTAATACTCTGTGTGTATCTTATATATTATGCTCTTTAGGATGGGAGAGGAAAAGAACCTTTCAAGTAGCATTACTGTGAAAGTTTTAGATAACAAAACCAACACCTTACCTGTGGACCAAAGATTGTCTAGTCTTTTTAAAACACATAACTACAGAATTAGCTAAAGAATTCTCCTTAGCCCATATATACTTCTGAAGTTCTTCACCCTTTTGGTTTCATTACTCCAGTGCTTTGATGAATCCTAATGTGCCTTAATATATGATAAAATTGGTTCTATGCATAGAAAGATGAATTAACTTTCACGGATATTTTATTTTTATACAACTTTACCAAGTGAGTAATAGTTTTATAAAGTTATAATTATATATTCTACATGAAAAATATGTTTGTGAGTACTGTAACTGCAGGAGCATATAAGCTGCCGCCATAATACTGATAGTTAATTAGCAGTGAATTCTTCTAAATTGTTGGGAGTGGAGCGTTTAGCAGAGTGGGTTCTGAAAGTGAGCAAGGGGTGCTCTCAGTACTGGGGTTTGATGTAGAGAACTGGCATAAGGGTTTGAAGAGGAAGTCTGCAGGGGCCAGGAGATGCAGTGGAGAATTGCCTAGGGCATGGAAGAAGGAAGGAAGCTGGCTACTAGTTACCCTTTCTTCCTCTCCTCCCTCATCCTGATATCCTGGCAGAACTTGAACAAATGTCAGGGAGTTTTTGGAACAATCTTGTGATGGCTCCTTTCCTCATTTCTTCTTTCTTCTGTCTTTAACCCTCTCTTTCTCCTCTTCTGGTAGTTCAGAGGTGCTGGAACTGGCAGGTGCTAAAGTCCTGGAATGGAAATAAAGGGATTTAGCTTCTGTTCCTTCTCCCTGAGGCTGCTGATCCCCTTCCCCTTCCTCCACTTTCCCCATTTCTAGAGAAGATTGGGTTGTCGAGAAATGGAGCAGTAAACTAGGAGTGGCAGGATAGTGAATGATTTGGCGGAATATGCTAGTGACTATGGAATATAAGCATCAGTGGAACAGGGAGCAAAAGAAGAGGGGGCAAGTCACCTGGCTGTGCAGGCCCTCCAAGCCCCCTCTTCAGCATAAGTTGGAAGTCGCTAAAAGGGCTATTCTTGAAAAAAGTAGCATTTGGGGGAGAATGAAGGGACGAGCTTCCTTAATTCACTTAATTAATTTCTGTGGTCATTTAAGAATCTCCAAATAATTTTGTGTTGGTGTATGTGAATACATTTCCTTTAATCTAAAGACAAATTGAAAAATAATTCTTATTCTTCGAAGTACTTTATTTTGCCCTCTGTAAGCCATTAGTTGGCAAAAATACTTAAAAAAGAAACCTAACAACATATAACTGCCATGTGTTTCTGCATGTGGGTTGCATTCACAAGGAAAACAGTACACAGACTCTTTCTATTACATAAATATTTTTGCAGTTAGAAGCTGGCCCTCTGGATAATGTACTAGGGAACGATTGCTAAATACTGCAGCAGTTGGCTCAAAACCCCAGTTTCATTTTTTTTTCACTTGTGTTTTGATATGTGAATTGGCTCTCTGTAAAGTTCAGCTTTTTTTTTTAAATAGCTCTTCCATTAATTGGTGTTGACTTCAATGGAGGTGACCCAAATATCTTATATTCTTTCCATCCTAGTCCTTTGTAGATGGGGAAGAACAAAACAAAACAAAACAAAACCCAATGCCTGTAATAGTTATTTTTCAAATTTTTAAATATTAGCTGATATTCTTCCAAGTACTGTTTATGCAATTTTTAGTCATGACTTAAGAAGAAAATTAAAAACACATTCCTTTTTTCAAGTATGTAGAGAGACCCTCTCATAATAGTGTTCTCTAGAGTTCCTTTTTGCCCAATTAGTTATTTTAGTGTGATGGGGAAATACGCTGAAGATTTTTCATGTGTCAGAAAAGGTTAAAAAATTTTGTTACCAAATCGTTCTTTCCTTTGGGATTCTCAGCTCAAGGGTATAATCCTAGAAGAATTCCTCCTTGTACATTTGAAACTTGCTTAACAATAATGAGGAACAAGTCTCAAAAAAAAAAAACCCTGAAAAACAAAAGCAGGAACCTTCTACCAATAATCATGACAAGGATGACTAAACAACTTCCACTTGGAAATATGAAATGCCTTTTTTTAATGTGGAAGATTTGAGTTTATAGTCTGGCACATCAGATAGAGGGTACTGCCAATTCCTTGGAATAAATGTAACTTTCGCCTTAAAAATATGGCAGAGGTGATTGATTTGCACCCTGAAGCAAAATTGTCAGTCACTGACTGCCTTTTTTTTCTCTTGCCACATAGCTGGAGGGACAAATGATCACATTAAAGAATGATACAAATTATGTGTAACTGTTACCTTGAAAGATTTTTACATAACTCACTTCTAAGCCATAAACCTTTTCTAATTTTACAGTTGTGCAAGGATTAAAACATGTGAGCACAGTAGTATGCTATCATGGAAAGGACACTAGGCTGGGAGTCAAGACCTTTTAGAAAAGTCACTAACTAGAGGAGCTCTTCAGCAATGATTTCTGCCTAATCATTGTGTTGTGACACTGTATAGCGGTACTGGTGTCCCTTGGTGAGCAAGACAGGCATGTTCTTATTCTTATGTAGCTATGGTTAATGTATAACTTTGCCAAGTCATTTAAATTCTGTGATATGGTTTCTTCTATAAAATGAGATGCCTACAGGTACAATAGTGAACAAAACAGACAAACAAGGAGATAAGGAATGTGACAAGAACAAATAATTTTAATAAGGTGGTCTGAGAAGTCCTCATTGAAGAAGTGACATTTGGAGAGAGGAATCACAGCTGTTTTAGAGAAAGAATATTGGTAGGGGAATCGGCAAACGTAAAGGCTCTACGATGAGAGAGTACCTTTGTATTCAAGACCAGCTGCAAAGAGGCTAGGATGCCTGGAGAAGAGACAGAAAGTGGGAGAGACACAGAGGATGGGAACAGAAAGGGAACTGGGGATCAACTCTGTACAGTCCTTCTAGGCTATTCATAAGGACTGACTTTTACTCAAAGTTAGGGTGTTTTGAGCAGATGAGTGATGTGGTTTGTTTCAGAATGATCACAAGTTGCTGTATTGGGAATAGAATTTCTAGAGAAGAGATGATGTGGTTTTCCTTTTTGCTCTCTATATTCTATTCCCAAGAAGTCTGTTCTCTGCCTATTGGCGTTTCTCCAAAAAGAGGAGAAGCTATTACATATTTGCTGTTAGATAATAAAGGTTGACCTTAGCTACCTAAGCTTATAATCACTTAAAAAATACCCAGGAGAATTTTAGTTAAGTATATCAAATGATAACTTGTCATGTAATTGATAGCTGATACTCTCTAGATGATATCTTTTATTTATATTTTAGCCTTGGGGCTCTATTTTACGGAATTGGAATTTCTTAGCTGTAACACATCCAGGTTACATGGCATTTCTCACATATGATGAAGTTAAAGCACGACTACAGAAATACAGCACCAAACCTGGAAGGTAAGACTTTTAAGCAGTAATATTTTGTGGTATATCTAAAGATATATATATATATATATATATATATATGTATATACACACACACACATATACATAAAGTCCTCTGGTTCATTCCTAAGTAAATCAGTAACACCCATGGGTGTGAAGAGGAAAATGCTAATAGGCCAAATGGTGCTTCTTCATTGAACTTTTAAATTGATTCATTGTGTTTGTACTGAAACTTAGTGTTCATAAAGTGACAGAGGATATGGCACTATGCAGTTTGTGAACTTAGAGATTCATTATGTCTGAGAGTTCCAATTTTCAAACTGTAGTAGGCTGTCAGCATGACTGTTTCCATGACACTGATGATGGCACACAAACCTGTATGTGTATATTTGAACACTTGAATATTATGCTACAGACAATACCCTCTGGCCTTGGCCACAAAATTGCACTTTATTAATGGCAAATCTGAGATCAGAAAACCTCTCTTTCCTGGTTCATGAATTTTCCCCAGTTCGTATCTAGGTACATAGTGGCCATTTGTGCTGTAGCATGCAGGGTATCGCAGTAATGACAGTGGAGATGTGTCTGCACATACTTATATTTTAGTAGGAGATGTCACTCCAATGTCCAAGAGTGCAGTAGTCATCATATAGAGGTCATTTCATTTTAGGAATGAATTTGGTTGTTTTTTTAAATCTACCTTTTTCTTCTAATACCATTTTTATTTGATTTTTGGTGCAAATGGTGTTCATACCTTAATAAAGTCTTTTCAACTACAAGCTGATATTGTTGATTCCTTTATTTGTCATAATGACATTTCTACGTTTTTTATTTTTAAGAGTTTATATGGTACATAAGAAGAAGGTCGTGGGCACAGAAAACAGTTTGTCTCCTGTTGAAGTCTCTGTTTAGATTAAGGAGAGTTGATTCTTGTTGTGACCATGCAAACAGGTCAGAGGTTTTGCGTATTGACAGTGGCTTAGAGGAGTCTTTTTTTTTTTTCATTTGAGGATCTCTCAGAAGTAGATTCTTCTATAGCTTTTACTCTCTAGATTGGCATAAAAGTATCTTCTTGTTCCTGGAATATAATAATTCGAAAGATGTGATGTGGTTGGAATTATGCAATGATACAAATTTAATATGAAAGTTATTTGGGAAACTGTCTTGTTCAATTCTGTAACTATAATAAACTGAGTCTCTTTTGTGTTCTCATATTCAAGATTATTGGAGATAATTAATGACATTGTTGGGAGCAAAGCCAAGTACCTTACTATTGGAAAGGATAGTGACCTCTGAAAGATTGTCTGTCTTTCCTTCCCAGCTTGCTCTGTAACAATTTATTCTACTGAGTTTTAGGTAAAGATGAAGTGATTAGTCTATGGTAAATTCTTATAGGTAAAGTGTGATGTGGTATTTAAAATGTGTTTAGGAAAACCAAGTGAACAAATCAAATGATTTTGATTTGCTTTGTGGAATGTCTGTGCTTAACTAGCCCTTTGGGAAGTGTTTCCTCTCTTTGGCCTCATGTAAGAAAAGAGCTGAGCCCATTTCAAGGACGTTTGGGTTCCTCAGGTCGTGCTTTATTTGGGATCCAACTAACAGCCATAGTCCATGAGGAAGTATTTTGTCTGATTCTAATTAAGGATGCCAGTAACTGACAGAGTAATATTCTATTTTCAGGCTTTCTAGGAGAATATGTTTTAAATTTTAGACTTTCTTGAAAGGTTCTTTACAAAGGTTCTATAACCAATATGTTATTTTAAAATAACAACTTTTCCTTTCTTTAAAAAAAAAGTTTTCTTCAAAGATGAAGCCACACGCAGTACTAAATATGCAAGTTAATTAAATCGAATGACTGTAGCTGTTATATTTGCTAATTTCTCTTGTAAAGTTATTTTTACTTGGTTCATCAATAAATAATATATATTAAGAAATACTTATTTCTGCCCCATACAAATAGCAATCAGGGTACTCAAATATAACCAACAGATTTAAGCTGATCTGCTGAAGGGATTATAAATTCCAGATATGGATGTCTTGATGGCAGAATTGAATGCAAAACACTTTAATAAAGAAGAATGATCAAAAAATGAAATAAGTAGATACATAGATAACTAAACTAATAAATAAATAACAATGAATTTTAAAATCAAGTATCTCCTGTCATTGTCAACAATTTAATTTATATTTTAAACTTTTAACTTCCTGTTACAAGACATTGAACTAAACAGGATTAGCTGGCAGCCATGAAGTTATCTAGTTTGCCTTCTCAGTAACGTAGTTCAGTTATTTTATTTAAATATGAATGGCTAGAATGCTTGAAAGAACAAGTATTATTTTTAAAACAACTTATTAGCAACTAAAAATGCATAATTTTTACATTACAAAATACTATATTGAATTCCACAGTAGAACTAGCTCAATTTCTGTCTGAGGTGGATAAATTAAATTTTTGCTCCTTTATTTACTTTCTCCTTTCCAAAAATGATTTATATCATTGTTGTGACATAACTACCACCAGCACTATCAGGGAAAACACCCCCTTGGTGGTGATGACAGTAAACTATGATAGTTTATAACAGTTACTTTCTCTCATGACTGGAGATGCTTAAATGGACTTGCTGTCAGTGCCTTCTCTTTTTTTCTTTTATTTTTTTAATTAAGTTATCATTGATATACAATCTTATGAAGGTTTCATACGAGCAACATTGTCGTTACTACATTCACCCATATGATCAAGCCGCACCCCCCACCCCACTGCAGTCACTGTCCACCTGCGTGGTGAGATGCTGTGGAGTCACTGCTTGTCTTCCCTGTGCTGTAGTGCCTTGCCAGTGCCTCTTTTACAGATCAATACCTGGAAAAGGACAGTGATGTTAAAATAAGTTAGAAGATAGAAATTTGTATCAGAAATTCTAAATTATTCTATTTATTCTTTTAATTTTAAAAAAATCTGACAAATTGTTTAGTAGGTCACTTACAGTTTGAATGTAATAAAACATACTTTTCTCCTGTTTTCCAGCTACATTTTCCGGTTAAGCTGCACTAGACTGGGACAGTGGGCCATTGGCTATGTGACAGGGGACGGCAATATCTTGCAGACCATCCCACATAATAAGCCCTTATTTCAAGCCCTGATTGATGGGAGCAGGGAAGGATTGTGAGTATGGGAAATGAGAGAGTGCATATTAGTCACAGATTTGAAAGAGAGAGAGAGATTGCTTCATGATGGAGAGAATGGATAGTGAGGCTGATGACCTGGCTGTTTATTTTTTATTTCAAGACAAATGCATGCTCTGGATGTTTTATTCTTCTCTTAAAATAAGAGGCTAAGGTAACCCAATTATTTTAATTCAACTACTTTAATTAAAGCAAATAAATCCCAACATCAAATTGCAACATGAGTTTGTATCTTTCATAGGAAAAGAGGTTAGGTCTTAGAAGTAGTTTAAAAACAGACAAAGTGTGTATGTATTAAGAGATAATTTTTTAAATAATTGACTTCTGTTGCTTCACATACCCCTCAAATTGCTAGTTTTCCTTTTTATTTTGACAAATAGTGCCAGATTGTCTTTTTCTTCTTCTTAACCTTTTCTCAGCCCTTCCCTTCGTTTTCTCTTCATGCCTTCCTTCTTTTAGTCATATTAATAATAAATCCATATTCTAGAATTACTTGTTAATAGTCAAATGCAGTTTATCTTAAACCCTTTTTTTACATTTAAAAATGAATTCTCTTTTGTTTTTTTAGATTAAGAATGCCTTTTTTCTCCACACTCAGAGTTTGAACAATGTGACAGATCCCTTCTTAGTAAATATAATCTCATTTATTTTAGTCAGTGCCATTTACTTCATACTTGTATTTTCTGTGTCATTTCATCCTGCTTTCTTACCCCTTGCCTTAAGGAGTAACTTAGAGACATATGTGCTTCACCTATTATAGCATGTCTTGTGATGCAAACTAGCAGGAGAAAGTCCACCAGAGTTAGCGAAGAGCAAATGATTTAAGTTCTATCTTTTCCAAACTAATTGCAAAAAAAAAGGAAAGAAAAGAAAAAGTAATGGGAACTATGTGAAGAAAAAGAATGTTTTTTAAAAAAGTTGTGAACTTTCAAGAAATAGTTACGTAAGAATTGTATGGCAAACTGGTACCAAGTGTGTATTTTACCTTTTTAAAAATTATCATAAATATGCTATTCTGTTATTTATATCTTTCATCAAAGATTCAGCTGTGTAGCTTTTGATTCACTATGATTATAGGATTTTTGTTTTTAAGAAAATGTGCTTTCAAGTTTTAAATTATAAACAGAGATTACAAGCAGGTAATCTCTAAATGGAGTAATTTTGACATCTTATTTAAATTGTTACAGTGTTTTGCAGCTATTTTTCAAAAGTCAATCAAAACAGAACAAACCATAATACTGTAATCAGTAGTCTATCCTTTGAACTCCTATGCAAATTGCTTATTAATATTTATACACACACAGAGTAAACTTTGATAGCTTACATTAAAATAGATCATGTTAAAATTTTAATCTTTTTAGAAATCAGATATTTAGATTAGATTAAAACAAATACTATTAATTAGATAGGTGTTTTTTTTAAGTTTTTCTCCTAAGATCAATAAAAACATAAGATGTCTGGTCCAGCTATCATCAGGGGTGGCTAGGTCCCCTCCTTAGAGTGGATCTAATGCTGTCTGACTTAGGTGATGTTTACTTTGACAACCAGCCACAGTTCATTATTCTTTCATTGCCATTAAAAAGTGCTCATTAGTAGCACCCTGGTTTCCCAAGTACAGTAATCACTGAATTGCCCTTTATACATTAAACAGAACCTTTAAAGTTTTCCTCTAGTAGCCTTATTTTCATTTTTGTAATCTTTCCTTTCTGAATTCTCCTTAGAATTTCTATATGTTTTGAAGTGTGATAAACAACATGTTATGTAATAGTTTTAAAAACTGGCCATTTTAGGGCATAAAAAGAAAATTACTTACCAACTTTTGCTTATCACTCCTCATTTAATATTTGTAGGATTTTATCCCACTCTCATAAAGACACTAATTTGTATCATATTCAGATGTAGTCGACTCCTTTTTCTATATCTTATAAAAAAATTCTCTCACTGATCTCTTCCTGACCAGGTGAGAATTACCTCTCCCCTAAGTTCATTTTTCTCTGCTTTCCCTGGGTAAATCTGAACAGTTACTACCATATTTGTCAACTCTGTATTTAAGGGTAAATATTTTTGTTACTTCACAGAATAGTTTTAGTATAGTTTTTTTGCCCTTTAAAATATACACTGTAGTATTATGGTCCAAATTGTTCATTCAAGCCATCTAGACTAGGAAGATAATAAACAAATTAACTACAACTTAATAAATTGATGAGACCCAGCAGTAATACTACCGTTTTAGTCTAAAATAGGTATTTACCAATACAGCAAACTTCATTTTTTAATAGATTTATGAATGAGTAAAAACTGTTTCAGCACAGCAAGATGGCATTATTACTCTACTTTTAGTTCTTATTTCAGTTATCTCTAATAATGGAACCTCAAGCTTCTAAACCATTCTGTGTTTGTAGCTTGATTTTAAGTAACTGAAATACAGAATTTTAACATTTTTTTCTAATTATATTAAGAGAGAGTGTGTGTGTGTGTATGTGTGTGTGTGTTTTGAGGGGAGTGGAAGGTGAAACTGAAAGAAAGAGGATGGGAAACTAGATAAAACAGGAAGACCATAGAAGTGTTTCTATAACTTTGTGGGAAAACTGTGGGCAAACCATTTTTCTCTCCTTGTGCTGTTAAGCATGGCATAAAATGATACTGTTAACAGTAACTGTGCTGCAGATGACAGGTGTAATAAATGAAAATACATGTATAATCACAGTATTTTGGAAATATTTTGGAATAGAACATAAGCGGTGAAATAAAACTTTTAATTTACCTAAAGGACATGTAATAAATGCATGTAATTGAAAATGGTTGCTTAGTGTCTGAGTCCATATTCTTTATGTATTTCTTAAAATGATTTCTAGATTTTAAATGTTCTAAAAATAACTCATAACATGCAAACAGTGAACAAATAGGTTCTTAATATAAGTTACATAAAAAGGGAACATCATAATGTGTGCTAGCATATGGAAGAACCTACTTAAATAGCTTTAAATGCAATTAAAACTTGTGTATTTGTAACAATAAAATTTCTGTTTATAATCCAGCTATCTTTATCCTGATGGAAGGAGTTATAATCCTGATTTAACTGGTTTATGTGAACCTACACCCCATGATCATATCAAAGTTACACAGGTAAGGACAGTTTCTGGAAATGTATTTATAATTAATAAATATAATGCTTTTGAAATTAGAATCTCTATTTATACTATAGGTATTTAATGCAAAAGGTACTTGAGGAATTCTAAGTGTGTTTGAAAAACAATTACATTATATTTTTTTGAATAAAAAAATTCTATTAATATTCTTGCTTCCAATATCATAATGGTATTTATGGGCGCAGATAGATAAATCTGTAGATACATAGATCATAGATAGATATGAGGAGAGAGCTATAGGTTTAGAAAACTCTAGAAGATTAGACTAATTACATGGATTAGCTTTAGAGTCAAATGAGTAGTTAAAGCCTATTGAAGGTAATAATTATATACTTACAAATCATTGTTGGCATCCCTGTAGATTATGAGTTGAAGTGTAAATTGGTATAAAGCCTTTCTTGAGGGTGTTTCCATTAATTATGAAAATCTAAATAAAAACATCCTTTACATTTCATATGTGTCAATGGCATATACACACAGAGATCTGTACACTAGGGTGCTCCGATCAGCATTTTTCAGAAAAATGAAAAATTACCAAATATCAAAATATTCAATCATTGGTTAAATAAACCATGCAGTACTCATACAGCCTTCCATTGTAAAGTTATTGACAGGAGGAAAGTGAGTCCTGTGTACTCACATGGGAGTGTCTTATTACCTAAAAATGTTCCATTTACATAAAGCTCAATTACATAACATTTCATTTTGTAAAGTTCCATTATGTAAGTTCAATTTCTGTAAATTAATAAGAAATCGCCATATATAAACATGTGAATATACTTAAAAGAAAAACAAACACCAAATTGATAACAGTGTTTAATGGATGAAGTGAAAAGGTTTGGGAAATCAGGGAGAGACTGAAAGGGAGAACTTGAATATTTTATTTTACATATAATCTAGTTTTAAGATATTTTATAACTTAGACATTTTTGTGCTTCCTATAATAAATAATAAATAACAAAACCAAGACATTAATAGATTTTGGGGAAGACAAGAGATAATTTTTCATTTTATTTCTAATTTTCCAGATTTCAGTCCCAGTGGAGGTATATTATATGAAACACACTTGTCATATGTACAGTTTGTGGGCATTTCTAAAAATTTAATATGTGATTGCCATTTTTTTAATTATTTAGTGATTCTGTATTTTCTAAGATATGTAAAAGGACACTCAAAAGAGACAGTTCTTTAGAAAGCCACAGTTAAAAATACATATTCAGGAGTGGCAGCATTTTCTTAAGTTTCTCATAAGTATTTGAATAGCATACCCCTTAGACTGCATTGAGTTCTACATCTATGATTTTAGCTTACTTTAATTTTTTTATAATTGCAAATTGGTCTGTAGACCAAATTCTGAATATTAAATTCAAACGTGTCTTAAATGGTAGCATAATCTTGATAGCATCAAGTGTGAGGAATTTACTGTAAGTCAGTGAATTTGAGAAAATTCAATATTAACAGTTCAAGAAATGCATTAACATTGACTTTTCTCTTCTCCAAACTTCAGGAACAATATGAATTATATTGTGAAATGGGCTCCACTTTTCAGCTCTGTAAAATTTGTGCTGAGAACGACAAAGATGTCAAGATTGAACCTTGTGGGCATTTGATGTGCACCTCGTGCCTTACAGCCTGGCAGGTATAATCAAGGCTTACTTAGCGACATTGAGGCCTTCCTTATGTTCCCTATTACTATTTCTATTTTCGGTCTTCTCCATCTTAATGATTCAGGAAGTAATATTGATAAAGTGCTTTCTTTGAATGTTTGTTTTAAAAAATCATGTGTTTGAGTTTTGTTTGTATAATTTTATTTCTTTTTTTGATATTCTGTATTTTGTTTCTTTTACATGAATAACTTTATGTTATCAGTCATAAATAGTTCTGTAACACTATTTTAGAATGTAACTTATTAATCTTACCAACTAACTGTATTTATACAATTTATAGGTCAGATTCTGTAGCAAATTAAACCCTAGTAGTAAATCTTATGCTGTTCTTTCAACCATCCCTGTTTTCCTGAGGAAGTATGGCTGGTCTCACATATGTCTACAGTTGCTGTGTAAGGCTAACATAGGAGAATCAGACAGGAAGAACTGCTCAAATATATCTAATTCCCACAAAAACAGGCATTAAATTTTCTAGTTAACAGAAGCAGACGATTAGGACAAAGTGCCTTTCCCTATGTAAGCAGACACTGAATAAATATAAATTGATGGACTTTTTTGTTTTCTTTAACTGTGGCAGAGGTTGGGGATATTAAAATGGACCATTGGACATATTTCCTGTTTTAAGTATTTGGAGAATTCATAGAATGTTTTGATCAAGACTTTCTTTTTTTTTTATTGAGGTATTATTGATATACACTCTTATGAAGGTTTCACATGAAAAAACAATGTGGTTACTACATTTACCCATATTATCAAGTCCCCACCCATACCCCAATGTAGTCACAGTCTTTCAGTGTAGTAAGATGCCACAGAGTCACTTTTTGCCTTCTCTGTGCTACACTGTTTTCCCCGTGACCCCCACACCATGTGTAATAAACATAATACCCCTCAATCCCCTTCTCCTTCCCTCCCCACCTGCCCTCCCACACCCCTACCCTTTGGTAACCAGTAGTTCCTTCTTGGAGTCTCTGAGTCTGCTGCTATTTTGTTCCTTCAGTTTGGCTTCATCATTATACTACACAAATGAGGGAAATAATTTGGCACTTGTCTTTCTCCACCTGGCTTATTTCACTGAGCATAATATCCTCCAGCTTCATCTGTGTTGTTGCAAATGGTAGGATTTGTTTCTTTCTTATGGCTGAATAGTATTCCATTGTGTATATGTACCACCTCTTCTTTATCCATTCATCTACTGATGGACACTTAGGTTGCTTCCATATCTTGGCTATGGGAAAAAGTGCTGCGATAAACATAGGGGTACATATGTCTTTTTGAATTTGAGAAGTTGTATTCTTTGGGTAAATTACAAGGAGTGGGATTCCCGGGCCAAATGGTATTTCTATTTTTACTTTTTTTTTAAAATATAATTTATTTTATTATCATTAATTTACAATTACATGTGCAATATTACGATTATTAAACTACCCCTTCATCAGGTCCCCCCCACCAACCCCATTACAGTCACTGTCCATCAGCGTAGTGAGATGCTATAGAATCACTACTTGTCTTCTCTGAGTTGTACTGCCCTCCCCGTGCCCCCCCAACATTACATCTGCTAATCGTAATGCCCCTTTTTCCCTCTTATCCCTCCCTTCCCGCCCATTTTCCCCAGTCCCTTTCCCTTTGGTAACTATTAGTCCGTTCTTGGGTTCTGTGAGTCTGCTGCTGTTTTGTTCCTTCAGTTTTTTTCTTTGTTCTTATACTCCACATATGAGTGAAATCATTTGATACTTGTCTTTTTCGGCTTGGCTTATTTCACTGAGCATAATACCCTCTAGCTCCATCCATGTTGTTGCAAATGGTAGGATTTGTTTTCTTCTTATGGCTGAATAATATTCCATTGTGTATATGTACCACATCTTCTTTATCCATTCATCTACTGATGGACACTTAGGTTGCTTCCATTTCTTGGCTATTGTAAATAGTGCTGCAATAAACATAGGGGTGTATTTTTACTTTTTTGAGGAACCTCCATATTGCTTTCCAAAATGGCTGAACTAGCTTACATTCCCACCAGCAGTGTAGGAGGGTTCCCTTTTCTCCGCATCCTCGCCAGCATTTGTTGTTGTTAGTTTTTTGGATGGTGGCCATCCTTACTGGTGTAAGGTGATATCTCACTGTGGTTTTAATTTGCATTTCCCTGGTGATTAGTGATGTGGAGCATCTTTTCATGTGTCCGTTGGCCATCTGAATGTCTTCTTTGGAGAACTGTCTCTTCAAACCCTCTGCCCATTTCTTAATCGGGTTATTTGTTTTTTGGGTGTTGAGGCATGTAGCTCTTTATATATTTTGGATGTTAACCCTTTGTCAGATACATCATTTACATATATATTCTCCCATACTGTAGGATGCCTTTTTGTTCTGTTGATAGTGTCCTTTGCCATACATAAACTTTTTAATTTGATGTAGTCCCATGAGTTCATTCTTGTTTTTGTTTCCCTTGCTCGAGGAGATGCATTCAGGAAGAAGTTGCTTATGCTTATACTCAGGAGATTTTTGCCTATGATGTCTTCTAAGAGTTTTATGGTTTCATGACTTACATTCGTGTCCTTGATCCATTTCGAGTTTCTTTTGTGTATGGGTTTAAACAATAATCCAGTTTCATTCTCTTGCATGTAGCAGTCCAGTTTTACCAAAACCAGCTGTTGAAGAGGCTGTCATTTCCCCATTGTATGTTCATAGCTCCTTTCTCATATATTAATTGACCATATATGGTTTGGTTGGGTTTATATCAGGGTTCTCTAGTCTATTCCATTGGTCTGTGGGTCTGTTCTTATGCCAGTACCAAATTGTCTTGATTATTGTGGCTTTGTAATAGAGCTTGAAGTTGGAGAGCATAATCCCCCCAGCTTTATTCTTCCTTCTCAGGTTTGCTTTGGCTATTTGGGGTTTTTTGTGGTTCCATATGAATTTTAGAATGTTTTTATCTAGTTTGTTGAAGAATGCTATTGGTATTTTGATAGGAATTGCATTGAATCTGTAGATTGCTTTAGGTGGGATGGCCATTTTGACAATATTAATTCTTCCTATCCATGAGTATGGGATGTGTTTCCATTTAATATCTTCTTTAATTTCTCTCATGAGTGTCTTGTAGTTTTCAGACTATAGGTCTTTCACTTCCTTGGTTAGGTTTATTCCTAAGTATTTTATTCTTTTTGATGCAATTGTGAATGGAATTGTTTTCCTGATTTCTCTCTCTTGCTGGGTCATTGTTAGTGTATAGGAATGCCACAGATTTCTGCATATTAATTTTGTATCCTGCAACTTTGCTGAATTCTGATATTAGATCTAGTAGTTTTGGATTGGATTCTTTAGGGTTTTTTATGTACAATATCATGTCTTCTACAAACAGGAACAGATTAACTTCTTCCTTGCCAATCTGGATGCCTTTTATTTCTTTGTGTTGTCTGATTTCTGTGACTAGGACCTCCAGTACTATGTTGAATAGAAGTGGGGAGAGTGGGCATCCTTGTCTTTTTCCCGATCTTAAAAAAAAAGCTTTCAGCTTCTCACTGTTAAGTATAATGTTGGCTGTAGGTTTGTCATATATGGCCTTTATTATGTTGAGGTACTTGCCCTCGATATCCATTTTGCTGAGAGTTTTTATCGTGAATGGCTGTTGAATTTTGTCAAATGCTTTTTCAGCATCTATGGAGATGATCATGTGGTTTTTGTTCTTCTTTTTGTTGATATGGTAGATGATGTTGATGGGTTTTCGAATATTGTACCATCCTAGCATCCCTGGAATAAATCCTACTTGTTCATGATGAATGATCCTTTTGATGTATTGTTGAACTCAGTTTACTCATATTTTATTGAGTATTTTTCATCTATATTCATCAGGATATTAATCTGTAATTTTCTTTTTTTGTGGTGTCTTTGCTCAGTTTTGGTATTAGAGTGATGCTGGCCTCATAGAATGAGTTTGGAAGTATTCCTTCTTGTCCTACTCCTTGTAAAACTTTAAAGAGGATGGGTATTAGGTCTTCACTAAATGTTTGATAAAATTCAGCGGTGAAGCCCTCTGGTCCAGCGGTTTTGTTCTTAGGTATGGTTTTGATTACCAGTTCAATTTCGTTGCTAGTAATTGGTCTATTCAGATTTTCTGTTTTTTCTGGGTCAGCCTTGGAAGGTTGTATTTTTCTAGAAAGTTGTCCATTTCTTCTAGGTTAACCAGTTTGTTAGCATATAATTTTTCATAGTTTTCTCTAATAGTTGTTTGTATTTCTGTGGTGTCCATAGTGATTTTTCCTTTCTCATATCTGATTCTGTTTATGTGAGTAGACTCTCTTTTTTTCTTGATAAGTCTGGCTAGGGGGTTATCTATTTTGTTTATTTTCTCTAAGAATAAACTCTTGCTTTCATTGATCCTTTCTATTGTTTTATTCTTCTCGATTTTATTTATTTCTGCTCTAATCTTTATTACATCCCTCCTTCTACTGACATTGGGTGTCATTTGTTCTTCTTTTACTTGTTTCGTTAATTGTGAGTTCAGACTGCTCATATGGGATTGTTCTTTCCTGGGGTAGGTCTGTATTGCAATATACTTTCCTCTTAACATGGCTTTCGCTGCGTCCCACAGATTTTGTGGTGTTGAATTATTGTTGTCATTTGTCTCCATATATTGCTTGATCTCTGTTTCTATTGGTCATTTGTCCATTGGTTATTTAGTTGCATGTTGTCAAGCCTCCATGTGTTTGTGGTATTTTTCATTTTCTTTGCATAATTTATTTCTAGTTTATACCTTTATGGTCTGAGAAACTGGTTTGTATGATTTCAGTCTTTTTGAATTTACTGAGGCTCTTTTTGTGACCTAGTATATGAACTATTCTTGAAAATATTCCATGTGCACTTGAAAAGAATGTGTATTCTGCTGCTTTTGGGTGGAGAGTTCTGTAGATATCTGTTAGGTTATTCTGTTCTAATGTGTTGTTCAGTGCCTCTGTCTCCTTACTTATTTTCTGTCTGGGTGATCTGTCCTTCAGATCAGTGGTGTGTTGAAGTCTCTTATAATAAATGCATTGCATTCTATTTCTCCTTTTAATTCTGTTAGTATTTGTTTCACATATGTAGGTGCTCCTGTGTTGGACGCATATATATTTATAATGGTTATATCTTGTTAGATTGACCCTTTCATCATTATGTAATGTCCTTCTTTGTCTCTTGTGACTTTCTTTATTTTGAAGTCTATTTTGTCTGATACAAGTACTGCAACTCCTGCTTTTTTCTCCCCATTAGTTGCATGAAATGTCTTTTTCCATCCGTTCACTTTTAGTCTGTGTATGTCTTTGGGTTTAAAGTGAGTCTCTTGTAGGCAGCATATAGATGGGTCTTATTTTTTTATCCATTCAGTGTCTCTATGTCTTTTGATTGGTGCATTCAGTCCATTTACATTTAGGGTGATTATGGATAGGTATGTACTTATTGTCATTGCAGGCTTTAGATTCGTGGTTCCCAAAGGCTCAAGGTTAACTTCCTTACTATCTAAGACTCTTAACTCACTTAATATGCCATTACAAACACAATTTATAGGTTCTTTTTTTTTCTCCTCCTTTTTCTTCCTCTCCCATTCTTTATATATTAGGTATCATATTCTGTACTCTTTGTCTATCCCTTGAATGACTTTTGGGATAGTTAATTTAATTTTGCATTTGCTTATTAATTAGCTCTTCTACTTTCTTTACTGTGGTTTTATTACCTTGGTGACAGCTGTTAAACTGTAGAAACACTTCCATCTATAGCAGTCCTCCCAAAATACACTGTAGAGATGGTTTGTGGGAGGTAAATTCTCTCAGCTTTTGCTTATCTGAAAATTGTTTAATCCCTCCTTCAAATTTAAATGATAATCTTGCCAGGTGAAGTAATCTTGGTTCAAGGCCCTTCTGTTTCATTGCATTATATATATCATGCCACTCCTTTCTGGCCTGTAAGGTTTCTGTTGAGAAGTCTGATGATAGCCTGATGGGCGTTCCTTTGTATGTGATCTAATTTCTCTCTCTGGCTGCTCTTAATAGTCTGTCCTTATCTTTGATCTTTGCCATTTTAATTACTATATGTCTTGGTGTTGTCTTCCTTAGGTCCCTTGTTTTGGGATATCTATGCACCTCCATGGCCTGAGAGACTATCTCCTTCCCCAGATTGGGGAAGTTTTCAGCAATAACCTCCTCAAAGACACTTTCTATCCCTTTTTCTCTCTCTTTTTCTTCTGGTACCCCTATAATGCGAATATTGTTCCGTTTCGATTGGTCACACAGTTCTCCCAATATTCTTTCATTCTTAGAGATCCTTTTTTCTCTCTGTGCCTCAGCTTCTTTGTTTTCCTCATCTCTAGTTTCTATTTCATTTATCGTTTCCTCCACCATATCCAGTCTGCTTTTAATACCCTCCATTGTGTTCTTCAATAATTGGATCTCTGACTGGAGTTCATTCCTGAGTTCTTGAATATCTTTTCATACCTCCATGAGCATGTTAATGATTTTTATTTTGAACTCCCTTTCAGGGAGAATCATGAGGTCGATATCATTTAAATATTTCTCAGGAGTTGTATTAATAGTTTTACTCTGGACCAGGTTCCTTTGTCATTTCATATTTGCACATCATGACCTCTAGTGCCCAGGGGCTCTACTCTCTGGAGCTGCTCACCCCTGAAGCAATGCGGGGGGTTGCAGGGGAGTGGTATTGTTGCCTGGGGGGGAGGAAAGAGCAGTTTCCTGCTTCCTGGCTGCTATGCCTGTCTCCCTGCATGAACTAGTGGGCAGAGCACACAGGTATAAGCCTCTATGCTTTGCATTTTTAGTTGCTGTAGACAGATCTTCCCTCTGTCTGGCTTAACGCCAGGGTAGGGTTTCCCGGTTTGCGAGCCCGGTGGGGCTGACCAGCAGAAAAGTCCATTAGGCTGCCTATCACAGAGGGGGTTCTTGGAGCTGTGTAGGCAGCCAGGGAGCTGTAGCACCTGAAGGTCGTGAAAGCTCCCATCCTGCTGGGCAGAGTGCACCCAGACAATTTTGTCTGCCTGTCATTTCCCCTGAGCAGTAAGCTCTGTGCAATCCTTGCCCCTTTAGCAGCCCTCTTGCTAAGGGCTTCCTTGTTAGAAATTCTCTCAGACTGCCCACCTTTCTTTTGCCCCAGAGCAGCCAGATATGGATCCCTGCTTTCCACAAGCGGCTAGAATCTCAGTCTCTCCAGGAATTCTGCCTGTCTTAGCTTTCCAACCCTCTAATTATGAGAGTATCATGCAAGCACCATGAAATGTAGGTTTGTGCTCCCAGAGCAGAGCTTCAGAGTTAGGTATTCAGCAGTCCCAGATCTCCACTCCCTCCCTGCTCTGTTTCTCTTCCTGCCGCTGGTGAGCTGGGGTTGTGGAAGGGCTTGGGTCCTGCTAGACCACCCCTTTAGTACCTTACCCTGTTCTATGAGGTCTGCTCTTGTCTCCAGGTGTATGCAGTTTGGCGCAATCCTCTCTCCTGTTGCTCTTTGAGGAGTAGTTGTATCAGTTATATTTTTGTATTATATGCAGTTTTAGGAGGAAGCCTCTGTCTCACTTCTCACGCCACCATCTTTAATCCTGAGTCTTGATCAAGCCGTTTTTAACTGCTATTTTAAACAACCAATATTGAAGTCAGTAATATTGATAGAGTTAGAAAGCAAATAATTAAATTTTCAAGCCTTTTAGAAAAGTTTGCTACTGGTGATATAACCATCATCACTCCCCATTCCTGACCCTCATAGTCCTTCAGCTGGTCCTGCACAGAACTGTGCTTTATCTGAGGAATGATGGCCTTAGAGGGCCAGGAAGGGGGTGCAGAGGCACACTGACATCTGTTGAGCTCATTACTTGATAGTGAAATATAATGATTTTCACATGTTTATAATCCTATATAAAGGGCCTCCTTCTTCCTTTGGAGAGATTTAAGAAAAGGATGAAGAAGAAGAGGAAGAACTAGGAAATGAATTACAATTGATCCACATTATGAAAGCTATTTCTGAACTCCTAGACGTCTTTGCTACCTCAGGAAAAATCGTTCAACATCCCTCTCTTTCCCTCTTTCAATATTCATTTGGTTTATATTTTACTTGAGGGTTTCCTGATTTTCCTTTATCCTTTCATGATGCTGAATTTTGTGTAACACAGGAAGTTGGAGGCAGAGGGTTGTTCAGTATGGCACCAGCAAACTCAATCTAAACATATAGGGACTTGATTTAAGTTACATTGACAATAAGAGTTCTGCAGATTTAGCAATGCCTCTGTATAAGTGACTTTCAATGAATTTAGGTATGCTGGTAAATAAATTTCAATGAATTTAGTTATGTTTGCACTTGTATTTCAAGTGTTATCAGTAGAAATTGTATGGGGATGTTATTGACTCAGTGCGGAACTGGGATGGGCCTACTTGAGAATGATTTGCTTTCCCTGGGTCAGCATTTCAGGGTAAGTGAGGCTTGCGTGTTTCTCACCCTTTTGGACTGACCTGTGCCTTCAGTGTAGTAGTATGGTTCTCACAGGTACAGGGAAACTAAAATCTTTGCATTTCTTCCTAAAGAAACCAGAATCTGTGGCTGATACAGATTCCCAGTTCTCTGTCTCCATGCATGGTTTGTGTATTTCAGCCTCTTCTCTTAGGGCCAAGTCCCTGGCACATACACAAACATACATACTGCAGAAATGGGTATCTTTAACTTGATACTTACCTAGTGTTTGGAAGTTACATGTGTTAAGTCAGAATCTCCCATTATTTGACAGAAACCTTTGATTAGTAAAGATTACTGAATAAAGCATATTTCAAAATAACTTTACCTTGTGGCCCAGTGAGCAAAAGAGTATGGCTGAATATAAAACACGCAAAAAGGGTTTATTTACTTTACTTTCTTTAACTTCTTGAAAGAAATTTATTTTTTTTAATTTGAGGTACAATACTCTATATTTCATTTAGTAAGTTTGCGAGCAATTTGCAAAAGGTATGTTATATGCAAAAGACACAGGCATATTTCCAGTTGTCATGGCTTTAATTATCCTTCACATTTTATATCTCCACAGCTTTTCTATATATTACTGAGCATTCTCCAGATGGTTCATTTCCTCTTGCTAGTTGCTAACCAATTCCTTGATTCACTTCATGATTTTTCATATTGGTTTAATGGCCTTATATGAAGTTATGTCCATCCATATTCATAAATTGTTAACATTTGCCTTTTTTTTTTACTTTGATGTATTTCTCTCTTTTACTTTTAGAAATTGAGGAACTACATAAATTGTGGAGCACTGAACACAGTCTGAGTAAAATTTTAGAAGAAGCTATATGAGAAAGTAGTAATAAAATAGCAGCTTACTAATAAAGTAGTAACAAAAATGACAAATTCAGAAGTAATCAGAAGGCTGAAATAATAATCCAGTTAGATTACACTCATGTCATTAGTGAACAATGTTATCCTAATCTGATCGTAGGATTTTGCATATAGGTTAATGAAAAATATTCAAAGGCATTATTTCAGCATTTTTTAATTTGCATGTAAGTTCAACATGGATAGTCTTCTGATACTTTTTGTGTATGTTCTTGAAGCTCTTACCTCATTTCATTCATGTTGTAAACATTTACACATTTACCTCCTCCTCTAGAATGTGGATTGCTTTACTTATTTTAGAACCCCTCTCTTTTATAACATACTATCTTCCTACAACAGGTAGTTACTCAGTAAATACTCATAGACAGTATGCTAGATAATGTAAAGGGAAGAGAAAAAGAGCACTAAGATTACATTAAATACAAAAAGGTTAATATTATAGATAGACTGTGAAAAGCTCTTGTAATGTCTTAGTTCTGTCCCTTTCAATTCTGAGAAGTATCTGTGATCTTTTCAGACCTGCTATCATGCTCAAGATCTGAGACTGAAGCCTAAGAATTTTAAAATTCAGATCACTGGTTCCATTCAGTAGCTGCTGGGTGATTCCCTTCAGCTTTTCACACTTTGATTTTTTTTTCCCACTTATATTTGGACTGTTAGTTTATCTTTTTGCTTGCAATAATACCAGTACTAATCTAGAAGCAGTTAGACTGAGTTTCTTATTACTGCTTTTTTTACACCAAAAGTATGTCCAGTGATCTCTGGGTCAGGTTTTCTCTACCCTGAAGAAAATGTTCTTAGGCTAAGGTTGGAGAATTCTAAAGTGATATTCCATAGTCTGTACCTCAGTGGGATCTTAGTGGTTAAAGAAAGCTTCAACTTCAAAACATTAACACTTTTGGGTAATCTGAATGTTTCTACATTGATATATAGATTTCTCAGTGGTACCACCCAACATCTGTTTCGGCAGTTTTCATATTATTGTATGAATAGCAGTGTTTAGACATGTTATTGCAAAATGCCCCATTATTTAATAAAAATAAAGGTCTTATAAAGTTAATTCAGTTGAAACACAGTTGACAATCACTTGATATGCTAAAAATTTCATATCATAGCCTCAGCGAACTGCTTACTGAACTTAACCTCATTGATGGTGAATTTGAAAACAGAACAAAATTATTGAACATTTCCATAGTTCAATATATTGCCAAACATAGTAGCTACACTTGTAGATGTGATGGGAAATGTTATATGCATATTAAGTCTCTGGATATGAATACATGTAGTAATATATGTCATTTTCAACTTTTTCCTTATTTGAAATGATGTGGACCTAGAGTCCATATTTTCTGACTTCAAAGCCAGTGTTTTTGTTTTATGTGCTTGTCTGTTTCTTTCTGTAGAGGAAAAGTTGAAGTTTTCAAACTTAATTATGCAGAAGGATAATTTGTTATTTTGCTTTCCGTAACTAGTTTGGTGGAAGCAGACATGGGTTGTTTGATCCATCATTCTCCAGAACCTCAAATCCATCTGTTTATTTATTTAGGAAATATTCCTTAAGCAGCTCCATGTGCCAGGTTCTGTATTTGTCTGTGGGCTAAGAACAATGATGTGACACAGCCCCTACCTCTGGAAGTTAAAATAAGTCTGAAAGATTTACAAAAGGGCAGGGTGTTAATAATTACATGAAATTATTTATATGTAATAATTATATGAAGTGAGCATCCTGTTACCCTTTAATTTTAATTATGGATTTGAGACTTTTTTTGTTACTTTCTGCTATTTTGGTTAGGCATGCTGGTATAAAAAGGATTTTAAAGGCTTGCATGTCTGCCAAGAAACTCTGATAAATCTGTCAGAGTCCAGGAGGAAATAGTAAACCCTGACCATGAAACACTCTGCACTCAGTCTGTCATTTTTCGCAAGCCATTCTTCACCAACTTTTCCTTCCGATGCCCTACTTTGGTTTAATTGAAGTTCATTGCAGACTTAAATTGTATGTAATTAATGGAAACCCTAGGAAATGCACGGTGGTGGTGTCAGTCAGTTGTTACAGGCTGCAAGCGGCTACTCTTTAGCTGGTGTCGTAATGGCCCATTAGTCATGCTTCTGAAGAGGTGTCAGACTCTTTTTCTCCTTCTGAAACATCTATGTTACTTAATAAATTGAATAAGCAAGCCAGAGATTGCGCAGAATACTAAGTAAGTTGAATAATCACCTCTCGAGAGGCATTCTTTGAAGTAGCATCGTTCTGGGTGCAGCATTTCTGTTCTACTTTTGGCAATAAAACTTAAGAGTTTTCTTTCACTTCCACACTATCCCATGGATATTAACAAAACATCTTTCCTCTTCACCCTGAAATCATCCACATCTTTCTTTTTGTATTAGTGATATTGCTGCATAAAAAATGTGTTATGCAGCAGTCATATTGCAGGGTTGCCACATAAGGTGTAAAGTAGGGAATTGTTTTCATTCTGTGTTTTCTCCAGGAATCTAGAAAATGGCTTCTGAGTTCATGAATGGCAGAACTCTAAAGTGCATTCTTCAAATCTTCTTTTCAAAATAAAAATGAATATACGTGCGTCAGTTGGATATGCATCCTTGCTTTGAATCACTGCCAAGGACTTTAACTCAATTAAAAGTAAAATTAATTTTCTCCTGTCATTATTCTTTCTGCATATTTTTTTCAAAATGATTTAAAGGAAAGGTATTGAAGTGTTCAAAATAGTAATTCACAAAAAAGTCAATAGATGAAAATCAGTAAGCATGGATTTTAATATGACGTGTGATTATAGAGATTTATGTATGTCCCATTTTTAGAGAGCATGGTTGGAAAAAATGTAGTTGCCTGAGAAACATGAGAAGCCAGCTCAAATGATACATTTAAGGCCCTAAGAAATAATCTTTTACTGTATCTTTCTTCAAGAACAGCCAACCTTCAAATTTCTAGCTTCAGTGAAATTTTATAACCTTATTACTACAAATAAGAAAACATTATTTACCTTTAAGACTGTTATAAATTAGTATTCTTTCATTACATGTTATGTCTTTTGTATAAATGTGATGAAATAAAATGTTGGTGCTCCTCTTTCACTTTGGGAGTAATGTAGAGGCTAGAGGTGTCCAAAAAATGTGACACTGGTGTCATGAACTACAGTGATGACAGAAGGAATGAAAAGGGGATGACAGATATGCAAAAGTAGAATCCGGCAGGGCAAATGCTTAACTCTGAGTTTAGTGTCTAAATTAAATGGATACTTATTGTGATGTGCCTGGACAATAGCAGGTATTGGCACTTTGAAAACACTTTCAGTTGGCTCTAGCAAGGGCCTTTAATTAGGTGTTTTAAAAGTTTACTCCATTAAACAAACATCTTCAGAGTGCAAACTCATAAACTTCATGCATTAGAATTATAAATGGATTCTAGTAACAAATATTGAAAAAGAAACTTCTTAACTATATTAAAAATATATCCCAAGGGATACTGTAATTACTAGGCCACGTTTTGCATCTTCCTATTAAAATCTGAAACATTTCAGTTACAGCAAACAATATTCATTGATAATAGTAGTTTGATTTTGAAACTTGCAATTTGAACAAAATAGTTCATTTTTTTTCCATTTTTGAGTGATCAGTAGTAGGCAGCTATTTTTAAGCTTTATTTCAACCTAGGCTATGAATCTGTGATGGAGGGGCTAAAATATCCTGATAATACATAGTATAATATAGCGATAGTGTTGTGATGAAAAGATTATACTCTTAAAACAGACCTCCTGAATATAATTTCCTACTCAGTATTGCTTCACTGTGACTTCCATCAAATTATGTGGACTCTCAATTTTCTTAATGGTAAAATCAGGATAACTGTACCAACCTTGTAGGAGTAAATGAGTTAGGGTGTGGGTAATGCTTAAAACAGTGCCTGAAATTTTAGTTATTACTGTTCCTAATATAAGAACTGCTAGTATCACTTAGGAAGATATCTAATATTTCTGATTATTCTTAATCTATATGCACTGATAATCCTGTGGTTTTTAAATTCTATTCATTTCATTACAAGGTGGAATTCTTACAGATATATGCATTTTTTTCAAATGTTATCTTTCCGTAGTTACCTTACTGTATTTCTTTGTTCTCGAAACTATTTTTTATAGTAATTATACCTACTGGAATTTTCATAGTACTTTGGAAACCTTTGAATTAATTTATCTCATCTTTAAGATGTCCCTTGAAATGTACATTCTCTCATTATATCCTACATATAAGATGAAATGGCTTATACAGTGTCACACAGCTGTAATTGACAGGTGTAGAATTCCAGTCCAAGTGTCCTGATTCGGAATATCTGTGCTCTTTTTCTGATTCACTGTTTTCATGGGTCTCCCAAATTAAAACTAGATAGATTCACTGATGTCGTCTTCCCTGCCCATCAGAAAAGCACCAAAACCAAAGACCTTTCCCACTCTGGGTTATTTAGTATGAGATTGCTATTAACCATCCTCACTCATTCTTTCATTCATCTTTTAACAAAAAATTATTGAGTTTCTGTGGGCAATTTTATGCACTGAAAATGCTTAGTATGGACACAATTTCTTCTCAGTGTATATACTTGTCCAGTTATTTCTTTACAATTGTTACATGTTTTTAAAAATGACTTATGGTAATGTCAAATCTATGTGAAATAGCAAGGTAGTATAAATTATAAATTATTGATAATGGAAAGCACACACATATGCACATGGGTAAAAATACAAAATATACTCCAAAATGAAACTCATGAGGTCCTGTGTATTCTCTAGGGCCCTCCGTATATATTGTATATGAGGGAAGGCATGAAGTGATTGACCTTAAATTAAAGCATGCACTCAATTAGTCATCCTGAGGTAAATAAATTTTGCTATATAAATATTTATCTTAAAATTTTAAGAAGATATTTAAGAGGTAATATCGATCTAACTGATATTTAAACAGAATATGGAAAGTGCCTGCATGATGATGAGATGATACTGATAATATTTATTAAGATTTTTTACATAGGGTGTTATTGAGGAATTACAAATATTTTTGGATGGTAACATATTTTTTTCTATTTTTCTGTCAGCTATTCTCAGTTTACCTAAAGTTATATTTAATATCATTAACTTATAATATGTTATTAACTATAGCATATCATTAACATATAGTTAGCATATGTGTCCAAATTATTTTTTCATGAGCATATTATAGTTATGTTTCAGATGACTATAGTGCTCACTGATATTCTTTGGTTTGGAAGTATTTCTTATTTGAGAAAGTGGTATCTACTGAGTCAGTTAGAATGGATGGAATCCCAAGTACTTCCTCTTAACATTCTCAGAATGTGAATATATTAGGGACTAGAAAAGGAGTTATTTATTGGTCTTTTTTCTTTATTTTACCATATGCTCCTTGATCTTGTATTAAGCGTATGTTGACAGAAACATTATTTTAATTACTAAGGCACAATCCTGATGAGTTATAAGTCTGTTGAAGACATTCTTCATGTGTATTCAATCAACCATCTGACAGAAACTAAAGCAGAATACCAGAGTGGCTTTTAAGAATTTATGGTTGAGCTTAATTTGCATATGAGAGTAGTCATTTTGCAGAGAAAGCACGATGGGTGAAGTCATGTTAGGGTAAATACAATTAAGGAGACACATTCAGTATGATCTATATTTGCTAATCAAAATGGATGTATATTGCATCTGTTTTTCTGATCTAGTGAGTAATGTAAACTCAAAGATAAATCTGAGCAGAAAATGGCTTTTGTGACATGTACTCATAAAACAGCTACTCCAACACATCAGTAATTTGTATAGCATTTAAACTTTCAGACAGAAAAAATGGAGAAAAACCTGAATTTGGTTTTAGATGAACTGTTCCCAGACTTTTTCTTGTATCATCAAGATGCTGTTATTGCCTTTCACCTCTTCCCCATTTCCAAACTTGATGTCTTCAGTTAGCCTTTTCAGGAAATAGTTGACATAAACTAGAAGTCGTCCTTAATGAAAACAACATGCAAATTGACCTTGAAAGTTCTAAAAGAAGCCTTTGTAGCCAGACAAGTGGCTTATGCATTCTAGGCACCACACTCAAAAATATTATGACTATAATGTTTAGAAAGAGTGGATTAATTTTAGTTATGATAATTTCATTTCAGTTAGGTCTTAAAAGATTTTCTGTTTTTACATATGCATACTAAAACAGTTACAGATGAATTTATGTAATGTGTAGGATATGCTTCAAAATAATCCAAGGGTGGAAGTGTAGATGAAACAAGATTGGGCATGAATTCATAATTGTTGAAGTTGGATGATAGGGACATATGGATTCATTACACTTTTGTCCCTGCCTTTTTATGTTTGAAATTTTCTGGATATATATTTTTAAACATATGAATGAATGAAGTGTCTACATAGGGCCCAGAGTATAGCTTTCCATCCTTATGCATTAAAGACACAGGGAAACATCAGCTCTTTTACATCATGCTCTTTCGTATTAGAACTATGTTTCTGAAATTATCTTACATAGATCTGTAAGGAAATTCCATTATGGTCACGCAATAGGGACCTCTTTTGGCTTTTATAATAAGAGGATTTTACCTGGATGACAATATATATTGAATGTGCGCTTAATTTAATGTTGTTAGTGACAGATAGGAAAAAGGTTCAGTTATCTCTGTTTACTCCTGTGTTATAAAATATGAATGTAACAGAAGAGTTAAGTCTCAGTTTTATCATATATAAAATGATGGAACAAAATATTGAAGTTGCCTTGAAGCCCACCAGACCTGCATATATGTGGCAGTAAACATCAAGGGATTTTGTGTTAGCATGTCTGTATTTCTTCATACCAACTTAGTTCAGCTATTTTACCATTCCAGGTTCCTTACCCAAATTATTTAGCAGTAGATGAATAAGAATATATTGCAATTTATTTTCATTAACCAGTCCAAAAGTGTTTTTCTTCTTTTGACAATTTGTGTGGCAAAGGAAAGGTTCAGTTTTTTAATCTGAGTGACGTTTGGAAAAGAATGAACTGCCTCCCACAGGACCTGCCACAGAGTGGTTTCTCAGTAATTGTCCAGTGAAAGGAAAGGGGGGGTGTTATTCCACCACTGATCAGAATATTAGCATAGGGTAGGTAGATCACCAGTGTCCTCATCTTACCATGTAGATGCGACAGTCATGACTTAAGTACTAAGTGGTTTCTTTAAAGGTGTTTGCTCTCTTTGCATCCCTTTTATCATCTCTAAAATGCTGCTAATTCATCCCATTTCTGTCTTAAAATGATTTTATGATTTTCTTATTTTTTAACACACTACTAAGGTCAGTGTATAATGCAGAAGCAAAAATAAAGTGGTGAATATCATATACCATCTCTCTCTGGAAGGCAGCTTATTTATAGGGCAAGAAAACAGTCTAGTTTCAAAGCATAGGGAGGGGTGAAACAGTATTTCACATAGTATTATATTCCAGATGAGCTGCATCAGAATGATAGGCTCCCAGGACAAATGATGTTTTCTGAATATAAATTTACTGTTTTCACACTGATGGCTTGTATATCAAGATTTTTAAAGTTGTATGCAATTAAACTGGAAATATTTGACCCAATTTATATACCCAGGAGCTTTTCCAGAATGTGTTGTTCTAATTAATACAACTATTTTCCTAATAATGAATTTTTAATCAAACTCTTTTTATAGAATGTTTAATTAGCAGTGGTGCCTTTTGGTAAAGACGACCATGACTCAATTTCTAGTTTTTTGTAAAACTCTTAAGTTTTGATACGTTAAAATACTATGTGAGCATTCAGGAGAATACAGTTAGGTTCCTTTCTTTGGCAAATCAAACTTTGAGAGAAATTTTTCTTTGAAAATATGAAATACTGAACACTTATAATGGCTTTTGTTGACTTCCTGTTCTGCTCCACTCCCTCTTCAAGACAGATCTTCCCTAATTCCCACACCTACCCTGAAACCTGTTTGGCAACATTTTGTTACAGTTGTAGAACATCAGCCCCTCTCAGTTCTGTTTTATTTGAACAAAGATCAGTCACATTTTTTTGTTTCTCCAGGAGTCAGATGGCCAGGGCTGCCCCTTCTGTCGCTGCGAAATAAAAGGAACGGAGCCCATAATTGTAGACCCGTTTGATCCGCGAGACGAAGGCTCCAGGTGCTGTAGCATCATTGACCCCTTTGGCATGCCCGTGCTGGACTTGGATGATGACGATGACCGCGAGGAGACCTTGGTGATGAATCGGTTGGCAAATGTTCGAAAGGTAAAAGTAGACAGCCTAGGTTCATTTAGGGTGGCGTGTGGATATGCAGAAGTGATGCCATCTAAATGGGATGTGACAGTGTATTTGGGTTCAGAAAGATTCAGAAACCAAAAGTAAGGTGAAGCTATAGTGTTGACAGGCTGATTAAATCATAGGCTGAGAAAGAATGAGACACAAAGTAGAGTTTTAAATTTCAAAATGAGAGGTGGTGGGAGTTTTCATATAGAATTAAAGATCATCTGAGACTGGCAATAGTAGATCTGTGAAGAAAAAAGATAACTGTTAAAATTGGAGATGATGAAATTGGCCAAAAATAGTCTTCTTGAAGTCTAAAAGAAGTGTCTGATGGAGTTACTCTCTTATCAGGAAACCCAGAATTCCATTTGGCTACTAAGAGGTCACATAAAATCTACAGCTGTGAATTTTTTCCATTTTCTGGGGCTTGCTTATCAGTATTGCCGACAGAAAAAATTGACTTTGTCAGTTCACTGAGAATGAATGCTACTGCCCACTTAGAGTTTATGCAACCCCATTCAGAAGAGACTAATCAGTGAACCAGAATGCCAGCTGAGTCATTTAAGAACCAGAAATAACTATCAAGAGAGGTGGACTTTTAGATATTCTCTGTACAGAAAGATATATGAGATTCAGATTACACTCAGAAATGTTGCACTCTCAGAGTCAGAGAAATGGCAGGGGTCCTGTGAAAAGTCTGCAGAAGCCATGTGCGGGTACCCCTCTACACTCCGACTCAGGCAGATACAGCTCATCAGTCATGGCACTCATCCCTACTGAGTTCAGACTTGGCCCGCACAGCCCTACAGAACCCCCACTGCAGTTCATTAGGATTTGGCAGGTACACGAAACCTATGTGCTGTCTGGGTGGAGTGATGGAAATGTGTAATGGCATCAAATTGTATTTTCCGTATGCATCTGTCTCTGTGGTAGGAAACACTCGGTGCAGAGAACTGATGAAACATTTCTTTGGGTTACCACTTCTTCAGAGTATCAAAGTTTATCTCTTGGTCTCCTGAATTTTCTTGGTTCTAATGTTCCATGCTCATCAAAGACATACCCAAAGATTTTTTACATGTGGCTTTTTACATATGGACCATCACCAACATGGCTACTTCAAATTTTGCTTTGGTCTGGGATGATTTTTATTCTCCAACTTCTTTTTTTTCATCAGTGTCATAATTTAACTCTCAGAGAAACTACTCTTGATTCCACCCTTTAGTCATGGCAACCACATTTAGCTTTTACTTTTGAAGTGTATTATCACTTTGACCCAAGAGATGGAAGAGAGGAAGTTATTCCTCAGTAATCCTAAAGGATGAACAAGAAAAAAAAAACAAACCCTCAAATTGAAACAGGGAATTGAGACTTGATTTTAAGATAAACTCTTAATCGGTAAACTAATACTAACATCTTTATATAGGCCAAGTTTTTCACATATTTTCTCAACAACTTGGAGAGGTAAATACTCTTCTCATTTTTTCAGGTAGAGAAATGAGGCTCAGACTAGTCATGCCGCATCAGTAGGTGGTAGAGTTACTACATACAAACTTTGTAAAATAGAAAGAGCTATGTTTTCCAGATAATGATACAGCCATATATCCAACACCCCAGTGTAGCGCTCTCACATGCAGAGTGTTGAAATGATTTCTAAGTCAAATTATGGAATGTGTCCTAGAATTTTTACCATATAGTATTATCCATTTTAATTCATATTGGTAATAAAATAATAATGTTTGTGATTTTAATGACATGGCACTGTTCCAGGTTCTTGTTCTTTGATCTCATTTGATCAGCATACCAACCCAATGGGTAAATTACTGTTGTTGTAAAGTTTTACAAAGAAGGAAATGGAGGAAGAAAGAGGTGAAGTAATTTACCTAAGATTTGCTTAAGATCCTGGAACTATTCTGTAGCAGAACTGGTGCTCTTTTCCAGGTCTTACTAACTTCAGAGTTCTAGTTGTGAGCTGTCATGTAGTATGCCTTCTTTACCCTCTTTGGAACATGTCACACACATTGTACTTGATAGAGCATCACCACCTGTCCTCTAAAGGATTTAAAATAATTTCAATTTTACTAACCTATAAAAATATTTATGTCCTACACCTGCATAATAGGCCACCAAACACCCAAATTCAGGTAGGCCCTACTAATTTATATATAGGTGGCTATTAAATCTGTTTTCCAATATACTAGCTATGTGGCTTTTAAATGTAAATTTTAAAATATTAAAATTTAAAAATTTTGCTCCTCATTTACACTCAACATTTTGCTCAAAAGCCACTGGTGTCTAGGGGCTACCATTACTGAACATACAGAACATTTTCTACAGCGATTGAAATACCTATTATTGATGGATAATTATCCAATAGATAATCCTGTTGGACAGAGATTTATTAGCTCATTCCTTCAGGTTTTTACTGGAAGAAGCCTGGTCTTGGTGGAAAAGAGCTTTCTTTTTAATTTAATAACCGGTCTTAGCTTGCTCTGGGTATTTGACTACAGTTTAGCACTGGAATCAGCAAACTATGGCCTCTTTCGGTTGGTTTTTATGTAAGCTAAGAAAGATTTTACATTTTAAATGGTTATATGTTTAAATGATTTTATAGGCACCTACATAATTTCTCTGATTTTACATTTTGGCTTGCAAAGTCTGAAAAATCTACTATCTGGCCCTCTAAGAAAAAAGTTGCATTTCCAGGTCTAGGGCACAGCAAGCATTTACAGAACGTTTGTTGAATGCACAGATAATAGGGAAGAACAGAAAAGTATTTGACAAGCATACAGACGCACACACACGTCAGCTACTTAAGGAGGCCTAGATGGTAATGTTTTCTAGCTAGGAAAAGGCATTTCAATTTTCTTTACTAAATGGGTTTTTCTTCTTTCAGTGATTCGTGTTAGGGGAGAGGAGTGAGGCCTTAAGAGTAATTCTTTGAAGAACTTTGTATACCTTTCTGCTTGGGGTAAAACAGTATTTGCCCTATATGAGTTTGGGAAAAGCTATAGACTGGGCCTGTTTTCCACCAAATGAAGTGGCAAGCTGAGCTTCTGTTTCAGCAGTGGCACTGACAGTTGAAAGGAACCACTGGTACCGTAAAATGGGCAGCAGAATGTGTAGAGGTGACTCTAGTGGCTTTTCCTTGATCTTTTCAGCCCCTCTCAAGACCATGCATGTTTTGTTCTCTGGCTCACTGTGAGCTTTCTGTCAAGGGAGCTGAGAGATTTTTACACTGAGCCTCTCTTTAGTTTCCCCAAGAAAGAAAAGAATGGTGCTCTCAGACATTGTTGTCCCGCAGACCCACTTCAGTGGCTTACTTGGCAGGCAACAGTGTCATTTAATAAAGCCTTCACTAGAGCGAGTGCTGTTTCTCTACTTTCCTGTGGCACTTAGATATGGGAAAAATTTAAAGAAATTGTAACTGTTTTTAAGTTTAAGCATCATATTTCAATTAAATGTCATTGTGTACACTGATCTGCCTCTAGTAATTAAACAGATTGTGAATGTTAAAATATTTTATGAATCACTGCTGCTTAACTTTCAATAAACCTAAATTTTAGTGTAGGTGCAAGCATCAGTTGTTTCTGAATAATTGGGGAACATATTGCTATTGCATTATGTTCCCATAGCACTTTATGTGTATTTCTGTTTCAGGGGTTACACTAAATTGTTATGTTTTATTGAGAGGACTGTCTTCTCCATTGGAGTATTAATTCTTAAGGTCAGTGTGAATGGCTTATTTATCTTTGTGTTTCCTGGCATATGAACACACTCAGTAAGTGCTTATTAAATAAAATGATAAATCCACATGCATGCTCAAATGTTCTTTGAGAGCAGTGACCTGATTTTATGCATCTTTGTGTCTTCCTATCTGAAGACTGAATATATATGTACAAAATATCAAATTATAGGTTCTGTTCAGTTGTCTTATAGCTGAGGCCATAAACAAATATCCTACAGTCATTTTTTCACAATAGCTCATCTTCCCGAATTTTCTTCCTTTCTGTTTTTTCAGTCTTTCTGTTGCCTGTTCATTCATTTATTCATTTATTTTAAAAACGTTTCAACTTCAAGAGTCACTGTTGGCCATTGTCCATTAGAATGATTCAGTTTTCTTTTATCTGCCATTTCAAGTTCTCATCTCATCTTTCTCTTCTTTTATGAGCAGGTTGATGCCTATATTGTGAAGTCGTTTCTGCCTGTCTTGAGCATGCTGCAGTCTTTAAATTAGTAATGCTTCCATCATAGCATAGAGGACTGAGCTGTGTGTACATTGCTGTTACCATGGTGATATCCCACACCTGGGGCTGATAGTAGCATAGTGAATGTGTAGAATGCATTTCTATTTTTTCTCTTATAGGTATATTTAGTAATGCTCATCTTTTAGAAGTAAGTAAAAAGAGCCTATAAATCTATAATGCAGTGTACTGTTTGCCTTTCTAGATACATAGGCTATTTTATGATTTTCAATTAGAAGATGATTTAGATTTTGCTTGAAATTATACCACTCCCTGACTTCTCAAGCTGTCAGAAGTTCTAGGATAATGGGATCTAAGTGAACCCTCAGAGGAAGTCCAGGGTATGACTGGTAAAATCATATCCTTCACTCTGACTTCATTAGGTCAGAGCTAAGAAAGTGTCTATTGCTAGATAGAATTTTGTTTCATTTTGTGAAATCTTTTTGACACAGCTTCTTAGCAGTTATGTTGATAGAATATATTATTCATCAAATATGTAAAATTATGAACAAATATTTGCATACAAAATAAAAATGTTCACAGATTAGCCTAATGTATGACCTGAGATTAATTCCTTTGTTATTAAACATTTTCTTAAACAGGATTTAAAATTTTAATGAATGGTTATTTAAGAACAAAAACAGCTGTGACCAAAGGTCAAGGGAATTCTTCTTTTATCTCTTTTTACACGTTCTAGTGTTGCCATCATCAGTTAAAATACATATTGCTATTAAACACTTAATATATCATCTAATTCTTGCTTTTCCTAATGATAATGTCTGAAGAAAGTATCCATAGTATTCCTAGTCCTGAGGAGAGTTTGTGTGTACAGATCAGTGTTTTTGCAGTGTTTTTAAGAGTGTTGCCTTGTTTCATGTGACTTAGATTCCAAACTCCATGGCTTGAGTCCATGCTGAAGCGGTAAGGACAAAAATCACACACAAAAAAAATACCAAAATAATAATAGACATTCAGCATGCAGAACATGGTCCTTAAGTATGGACAGTTCTACCTGCCAAGGGAATTTCACAATGAGGAGTGGAGGAAACTGCTGACATGAACATCCAATAGTGCATGGGACAGTCCCACCCAAGAGGACTTACTCTGATGACATGCCAGTACTGACCTCTCCTGCTGTGTGACACAGGTCTAGTCATGGGTGACAGTAAGCTATCTAAAGGCACAGATTCATTGTTTGCCATTTAATTCTGTTTTCTGATTTTCTTTAAAGCTCTGCATGCAAAATACTGGCATTTTCTTTATTAGTGTGTAACCAACAATGGGAAAAACTTCTTTGCCCAAGTGCTATATGATATTAGAGGGACCTTGAAGACATTGTTATGTATTCTTCAAAAATGGTTTGAATATGTAGTAGTTTAGGAGGAGCAAGCACTTGAAAGTCTTGTACTTAGTTTGGGATGACCTTCCTGTAGTACATTATGAGCTCCTGGAGGGCAGAGGGTTTACCTAGTTCTTCTCTTCATTCTCAGAGACTTGCATAGTGCCTGACACATAGTAGGCCATGGAGAAATGGGCATTTTTGTACTGAATAATCAGTGGTGACACTGGTGTTAACTGTACTATTCTGAAGAGAGCTGTGGTCTCTGGAGTTGGCAACCTGGGTTCAGGTTCTAGTCAGGCTGCTGAGTATCTGTGTGCCTTGCACACAACCCCCTGTGCCCCAGTGACCATATTTGTGAAGCCCCACCTTTTAGGATTGAGATTAAATGTGTTAATATATGTAAAGCCATTGGAACAGTGCTGGCCATAATAAATGTTAATCCTTAGTTGTTATTAACATTATATACAGTGTTAAGATTCCTGAAATATGACTGTAGTTCTGAGAATTAAATATCAGTATTTTTGAGATATATGGAAGTTTTTCTCTTTTAGGTACTTTTATCTACCATTCCTGAGGAAGAATTAGAAACCAAAGTGTATTGGTTTGGCAAGCAGTTGGATGAATTTCTTTAATATATTAATATGTACATAGTTACGATTTCATTGCATGGACATACTAAAATAATTTATTATAAAAACCATCTTTTATGTTTAAAATTCAGAGAAAATACAAACTTGCTAACATGCCAGCTAAAATAGTATTTTAAGGACTAAATAATTTAGGTAAGTTTACAGCAGTCTTATTTTCTACATAACTAAATTTTATAGATTAGTTTCTAAAGTACAGTGAAGAACTAGAGTAACTAAATAGTAATCGCTTCTTGTTCAAACCAGCTGTACCTGGTATTTTGTGAGCAACAGGGGTTTCACATGAAGGCATTTTTCAGTAGCTGAAGTATATTCCTTTAATGCCCAAAATATTCTTGTTTCTTGGCCATTTTTATGGAAATATTTCTGGGTTATATGTCACCCGTCCCTAAGTTTCAAAACTGGTTATGCAGCTGAGTGAACCAAGGAACATAAGAAATCACTACAATCAGCATGACAAACTTCTTGAAGTTTACATTTTGCTATAAGGGTTAAGAGGAGGTTTCATGAAGAAAAGGGAACTATAAATTTAAATTAAAATCACATATATATTTGGATCAAGATGCAAAATTCATGTCAATGTTTAAAATATGAAACTTCAAAGAAATTTCAGGGTTATGGAGGCTGATTGCAAGCCAGGAGATTACATCCTCCACATGAAAGATACTTCAAGGGGAAGCAGTGTAGCTCTGTGTGGTTAACAGTGTTTAACAGTTTAATGGAGCAGTGTCCTTGGGGTTCTTCCACTTGTACTTCTTTTAAGTGCAATTTTATTGACCACCTCCCTGCCAAACTTCGAAGAGAAGTCAGCTCATACTCCAGTCAACACTTCTTCAAGTCTAGGTTTCTAAACCTTTTCTTGTTCCTCATTGCTTCTAATTTGTAGTATCTAAAAATTGACAGAAATTAGTGGAACATAAATAATAAAAGGAATTTACAATAGTGAATATCATTTTACACACAAATCAAATATTTAATATTTTTAGTAAATTATCAAGGTGCCCACATTCCATTCCAACAAGACAAATGCAACAGAATTCCCCCTCACTTGGAGGAATTTTCTTTTCTTTCTTTTTTTGGTTAAAATTTTATTCTGTTTCTGTATTAAGATGTTTTAAGCAGTTTAGGTTCACAGCAAAAATGAGGGACAGTTACAGAGATTTCTCATGTACCTCCTTGCCTCCTGGATATGTAGCCTCCCATATTATCAACATCCCCCACTAGAGCAGTATATTTATTACAACTGATCGAATCTACATTGACACATCATTGTCATCCAAAGTTCATAGTTTACATTAAGTTTCATTATTGGTGTTGTACATTCTGTGGGTTTGGACAAATGTGTAGTGACTTGTATCTGCCATTATAGTATCACACAGAATAATTTCACTCCTTTGTACTTTGCCTACTCAATCCCCCCAGCCTCCAACCCCCTCAAAATTGCTCTTTTTACTGTCTCCCTAGTTTTGCCTTTTCTAGAACTCATATGGTAGAATTATACAGTATGTAGCCTTCTCAGATTGACTTCTTTTACTTAGTAATATGCATTTAAGATTCCTCCATGTCTGTGTATAGTTTAACATGGCTCATTATTTTTTAGTACTGAATGATACTCCAGTGTTTATATGTACCACCATTTATTCGTCTATTCACCTACTAAAGGACGTCCTTTTTTTGCTTCCAGGTTTTGGCAATTAAGACTAAAACAGTATAAATAAGCAGATATAAGCAGTTATATCTCTTTAGGTTTTTCTGTAGATATAAGTTTTTAACTCCTTTGGGTAAATATCAAGGAATATGATTTCTGTATTGTATGATAATAGTATGTTTAGTTTTCTAAGAAACTACCAAACTGTTTTCCAACTATCCAGCTATGCAGGTGGCTATCCAGTTGTTTCAGCACCATTTTTTGAAAGACTGCCTTTCTCCATTGTATTACCTTTACCTTTGTTCCTTTATCAAAGATCACTTGACTCTTTTTCTGTGGACCTATTTCTGGGCTCTCTATTATGTTCCACTGATGTGTTTGGCTATTTTTTTGCCAAATAATCTGTTTCCAAAATGGCTCTACCATTTTGCATTCCCACCAGCAATGAGTAAGACTTCCCAATGCTCTGCATTCTCATCAGTATTTGGTATTGTCAGTGATCTGGATTTTAGCCATTTTGATAGTTGTGTAGTGGTATCTCATAGTTTTAATTACATTTTTCTCATGAGCTGTGATGTGCAGCATCTTTTCCATATGCTTATTTGCCATCTGTATGTTTTGGAGAGGTGTCTGTTAAGGTCCTTAGTGCATTTTTAAATCCAACTGGTTAGTTTTCTTATTGTTGAGTTTTAAGAATTCTTTGTATATTTTGGGTAACTGTACTTTATCAGATGTGTCCTTACAAATGTTTTCTTCTCATCTGTGTTTTGTCTTTTTATTCTCTTGATAGTTTCTTTCACTGATCAGACATTTCTGTTTTTAATGATGTCCAGCTTATTGATTACTTATTTCATGGATCACGCCTTTGGTATTTTACCTAAAAAATGATCACCAAACCCAGGGTCATCTATATTTGGCCTGTGTCATCTTCTTGGAGTTTTATAGTTTTGCATTTTATATTTATGCTTGTGATCCATTTTGAGTTAATTTTTGTGAAGGGTTTAAGGTCTGTGTCTAGATTTTCTTTTTTTGCATGTGTGTGTCCAGTTGTTTCAGCACCATTTTCTGAAAAGACTATTTTTTCCATTGTATTACCTTTACCTTTGTTCCTTCATAAAACATCACTTGACTTTTTATGTGGACCTATTTCTGGGCTCTCTATTATGTTCCACTGATGCATTGGCTCTTCTTCTGCCAGTACCACACGGTGTTGATCACTATAGCTTTCTAGTAGGTCTTGAAGTCAGGTACTGTCCATCTTCCAACTCTGTTGTTCTTCGGTATCACTTTAGTTATTCTGGGTCTTTTTTATCCGTACATACTTTAGAATCAGTTTGGCAATATCCACAAAATAACTTGATGGGATTTTGACTTAGATTGCATTAAATCTATAGATCAAGTTAGGAAGACTTATTTTTCACTATTGAGTTTTTCCCTAAATTCTGACAGGTTGAGGCTACTAGATAAGCAGGAAATTGCTTTTACACAACATTCCTAATATAAGCTTTTGTTTATTATCCAAAAGGGAACAATGGTACAGATACTCCAAAAAAGATAACATAAGTCACTTATGCTATAAATTACATATGGATATGTGTATATAAATGTTTTTTAATGGATATCTTCTGAATAATAATTTGTATAGCTATTATCTTAAAGACTTTAGATTTTGTTATATTCCCAAATTAATATGAGAAAAGAAGAATCAAGTGTATACTTGGTAGCAAGGAAAATATACTTAGAATAATGTTTTAGTCAAAAAAGTTTTATCAGTGTCATTCATTAATTTTCATGCATTTAGAGAAAAATGTTGACACTCTAAGAAGCCTTCTCATCATCCTTATAATACATGTGTGTATCTTGTTCAGATATTATATATTAAGCAAAAACCTTGTTAGAAATATTATAGAATTGACTTTATCTCTAGGATTGTCAAAACTCTCATCTTAATAGTAATTGGGGAGGTTTTCTCTTGTCCTGTTTTTAATAATACCATGCCTAGGTTTGAAAAGTTTCTTACCAAATATTTTGTCATTTCCATAATAATCTTATTAAAGCTTTTATAAAATCACTCTTTAAAAGGTGTCAATAAAATGAAGAGTGACTAAAATAGAATGAGTTCCTGGCTATTACTCATAATTTCTGAGTGTGCTGAGATGGGCTTTTAACTACTCCACCTCTTGGGCCTTTTCTCTCAGGGTTTACTGTTAAAATTGTAGGTTTGGATTTCTCTTCATTATGGTAGTCATTAGCATCTAAGTGCTAAAGAATTCTGTAAGTTTTGTTGGAGAAATAAAGAATAGCATTTTTCATTTCAGGAAGTAAAGAGCTGGGAAATCAGTGAGTAGGTAGACATAAAAGAATCAAATGTGGTCTTTAAATTTCTAGAGCACCAGGATTCCAGTTTGTTAAAGACATACTCATCAGCTTCCAGTATTACGGAACTCAAAATGGTTAGTTAGACAAATATGCTGGTAATGATAAATATAGGCAGGAATGAAGGCACCCAGCTTTTATATTTTGAAAGGAGCTGAAACAAAAAAAGATATATATATTTTTTAAGGTTCTGAAAGCAAGTGTAATACTAGAAAAGTGAGAATTACCTAAAATCAAGATAAGGGAATGGAATTATACAAATTAGGTGTCCTATAATTTGAAAAGATGGTTCCATCCTTCCTAACTCTTGCAGTTATCTCTATATAAATGATTATTTATATTGTACAATAAGTTTTGTACAGTTAATTCTGTGTCCACATCCTGCTTCCTGTACTTTACTAGTTAATTTTCCACAGCTTTGCATTTCTTTATCCTAACTTAATAGACTGGAAAGATAAAAGATGAAGGAGTGACAAAGCAAGGAATTCATTTAAGGCAGTGGCAGAAAGCAAATGATCCTGTTAAGAATGCTTGATTAATATGCTTTTTTATTATACTAATTAGAACTTATTTATTCATTAGGTTAAAACCAGAAGAGTGGGAGATAAAATCTCTACCATAAGATAATTAGAGAATAAATTAAACTGTGAAAAAGTATTTACAACAATTGTAACATATAGTATGCTGGTCACAATATATAAAGAGCTCATTCCAATCAATGAGGGGCAAATAAAGGAACATAAAAAGCCAGTAACCCAAAGAAATACACATGCAAGCAAATATTGCATTTTTTGTAATATTTGTTAAAGTTCAGATTTAACTATCAACAGGTACCATTGAAATGCCAACCAAGTATAAAAATAAAACTTCAAAACTAAAAATACTCTATGCTTTTGAGGCTTGTGTAGTGGTAACCCTTGCACATGACTGGTAGAAGAACAAATTAGGTTTACTTACTCTCTGGATACCAAAAAGAGCTTTAAAATATTTCTAAACTTTGACCTATCTATGAATCTATTATCCTAAGCTCAAAAAATTCTGATTCTGCCCTTAAAAATTAAAATGTATATAGTCAAATATTTCTTTATGTTACTATTTTATAAGAGAGAAAAACTGAGATCAGCCTGTGTTCATAGCAATGGGATAGTTATTATGTAAATATTGGTATACACATATAATTCATTCTTTAAGATTATATTTATGAGGAATATTTAATGGCAACTAGAATTATTTTGTTACAGTGTTAACTGATATAGACCAGATTAAAAATTGTGTATGTGATTAAAAAGTATCACCAATCACCAATGGCTGTGTTTAGATGTTTTCAAAATCTCTTTGTTTTCCTGTAATGCCAAAGTTGTATGCAGTGAAATTATGTTCTTTATAATGAGGAGAAAAAAAAGTGAAATGAAAACACAATTGAAAAAGATACTAAGGAAAGGAGTACCAAAATCAGTAAAACTCATTTATTATGGTAAACATACATACCCCTAAACTCAAAAACCTACTCTTACTCCTGAGCTACTTTTCCTCTTGTTACTTTTTATTTTTGTATTGACATAAGACACTCATATCAAGATGAAAAAATAAAAATTTGTGTTAAATTCAGTTCTAGATTTTTATGTTAGTGGGCAGTATTAATAACAGCATTTCTACTTGACTTTTGAATGAATTGTGAGACTTTAATTATTTGTTTAAATATTTGGTTTTGTTTTGGCCTGAAAGAAGAATTGTCTAAGGCAAAATAAGAAATAAGATGGGTAAGAACATTTTGTACGAAGATGTCTTTAATAGAGCTATCTTTTGATAGTGAAGATGAGCAAGCTTTGACCAGAACTTTGGAGATATATAGATTATATTGTCACTTCTGTGTCAAAATAGTTGATATTCCTAACTGTCACCAAATAAAAATTAAATGTTTTACAGCAGCTTTTATTTTATCATATTTCACTTAATTTCATTTAATTTTATTAACCCATAAAGTCACCATGAAATGGGTTAACCTTATTCTATCATCCACAAATAACAATGTCAGTAGATAATGACTGGTGCAGGCCTACATGGCATTTAAAAGGTCTAGCTGAAATTTAAATATTACATATAGGAAATATTATATGTGAAGTTAGATTACACATTTAATTATATGGCTATTTTACCAAAATCCTTGGTCATTATAGTTAGTTGGCATTAGAACTTTAGTTTGACAGCTAGCCACACTTGGAATTCACTTATTCCAATCAAATGTCCCTATCAGCTATAAGCTTACCTGTTATTGTTCAGGATTTAAATAAGTACTTTACTACTCTTCTACTCAAGATGTTTTATATATGTGTATTAAATGTGCATTTTTATGCAGAATGGATTTGGTAGTGACTGTGAGGAATGCTGGATAAATCAGTAAGGGGTAATTAAGCTAACACAGTTTATAGTCATAAATTAAACCTGAGCCAGGGGATTGGTGCCAGGCTGCTTGATGGTGGTTGTATTGCCCAGTTACTCTCTTTATCGCCTGTGAGAAGTAGAGAAGGATAAATGGCCTGAGTGATCTTGGAATGAGGGTTAGATCTGTGGAGGAAGGCAGAGAGAAGGGCTGAGGGAAATGTCTGTTGATGAAATAATTCAAATAATAGATTAAAAGTAATATAAAGCAATACAAAGATAACTGGTCACACCCTTTTGTCACATCTAGGCTTTAGATGTATTTGCTATACCTGATGACTGCCTATACAGGGGAAAAGTTTGATACTCTAGGAATCAGAGTCCTTTAAAAGGCCATTAAATATTCAAATATAGAGACAGGTATAGTTAAAGGAAAAATAATTTAGATCTATATTAAATCAATCTATTTTGCTTTATTTTCAGAAGAGAAAAAATGGAAACTTTCTATTAGGCTGCCAAGTTTTGATATCATACATTTTAATGTCTCATCTAAGAATTTAATTATTATCTAGGGTGTGAAGTGTTGTGTTAGTCATCTTGTCTCCTTAGACTTTCACACAGAAAGGAAAGGGAAATGGTGACCTTTTATGTGACCATCTACTAAAAATGTTTACAAATGTTCATAGCTGGAATTGAATTTTACCAGCAATAAAAGTTAATGCAAAGTTTCAGTACTCTAATTGTAAAATTGTTCACAGAGATAGCAAGAGGTTCAGCAAAGAATAATACATTGTTATCTAAAGGGCACTGTTAATTTTATCTACTCTTACACTGGAATTTTGCTATAATTTAGGAGAACTCGGTAAAATGAATAAGTTATAGTGAATTTAGTCCACATAATCAATAAAGTTGAAATGGTTTTTGTTCCTTCACATACTGATATATCCTCCATAAAATTCTTCCAGCTAAGCCAACTTATAATGATACTATAATGCCTTAAAATGAATTCATTTTTCAGGGGAACAGTATATAATCACCTTGAAAACTCAATATGAATTGTGCTAATAAGCAAGGTCTGCTTCCAATTACATTCACAAAGCTGTAGAAAGTGTGCTTGTATGGAACTGTCTAGAAGTTCAAGGTTATTGCTGCACCACACACATTGGTTGGTGTGCCCTGAGGATTTTCAGGATACCCTTTCAATATCCAACATTTCACCCATTTCAAATCAAATCCATCCCATTATTTAAACAAACTAGGATTTTGTTAACTGCCAAAATATTAGTAATTAAAGTGGAAATCAAGTTCTATTGGTGATGTGGGCTGTTGGCTTTGTCACAATTCTGTTTCAGGCAATGAGAGAAGCAGGAAACCAGCTGTGAAAGGAAAGTGCTTGGGTGAGCATAGGTCTAATTCAGCATCTTTGCACTGTGTGCGGATAATGCTGAAAAATTTCTTTGAAAGTAACCAAGTGAATGATATGTATTCTGTGTGTGTGTGTGTGTGTGTGTATGCTCTCTCACTCTGTATATATACATATATATATGTATACACACATATATATATTCATGTGCTCTCTCTTTCTCCCTATATCTATCTATCTATGCACATACCTGTATATATACACACCTCTGCCTCCTTACCTGGGTCTAATTCAGAAAGGTCTCCCTGTGGCAGCTGAACTGATTCTCCAAATAAATCAATTTTGTTAGAAACACAGATAATTTTCTATGATAATTGATTGGCTAGGTTCTTTTAAATTCCATTACTCATATTTTATATACACACACACTCTCTTCTTGGGATAGGAACAGTGTAGATAGCTTTGCTTCTTGAGTCTTTTTTGTAAAAGATAACCAGATCAACAAAGCACTTCTATCAGGTAACAGTTTTGCTAGCTCTCAGAGAATGTATTTTATCCTAATGGGAATTATGGAGAATTAGACGTCCTGTGACATCTGAAATGCTATGACATTGTGATGCACATAGTTTACATCAGGAATTCTGTTCTGTCCATGGTCATGTTTGGATTGGTTTTACTCCATAAAGTTCACACTCATAACCATGTGAGACTCCATCCATGACTTTTTGGGTAGAACTGTTATTATTAAGAATCACTGGCTACATTAAAATCAGTTTATGACTATAAGGTTCTACATTTTCACTTCTAACTTTGTAACAATTGATTTTTTTTGCCTTATCACAAGATAGATATAAAAAAGAATCATGAAATTAAGAAAAGATTCTTAAAAATGTCATGTAAAATCATGTCTAAATTTATTGATGTATTTTAAGTTACTTGGCACCCATGGGAAGAGACACAGAATTGACAGTTTAGTGAAGACATAAAATATTCAAGCATATCTGAGGTATGATCTAGAAGCTTCTGTTTAGCCACTCTAATTTATTTTTAAAAAGCCTCTACAAGGGGCAGCATAACTCCCCATTGCATAAGTGTGGTGTGGTCTACACAAACAAAGAGTACTGCGGGGAATAGGGGAGAAAAAAAGGAACTTCACAGTGAAGAAACCTTGACAGTCAAGACCTCAGCTGGGTAATCAAGGTCAACAACAGACAAGATGAATCATATTGGTAGTGTGGACCCTTGATGTGATGTTGTTGAAATGTTGCTTTATCTCCATGGTGTTTCTTCCAGAAACACATCACCCCCTCTAATCTTGAGAAAAACATCAGATAAACTCAACTTTAGTTAATTAGAAAAAAGGCCTTACACAGTGTAACTAAGTGTTGATGTGAACACAAATCTATTAGCACATCTTAGGTAAAGACAGAATGGCTCAATCTTTCTCACTGTTGCTGGAGTTTGAATGAAATTGTCAAATGTTGACATTGACTGTTCTTATAAAGATGAGTATGTTAGGAATAAAATGTCTTAAAAACAGGCTTTAAATTCTTTATAAATACTAGCATTAGAAAACATGAATATCAAAGCATGATAGATTAATGTAGTAGATACAAAAACTAAGCTAGATCTCCAAAGAGCTAGTATTTAGCCTTGAAAAGGTCAACTGACTTATATTTCAGAAGAGAATATGTTTATTCTAGTGAGGGTATTTGATTAATTAGTAAGACTTTTATATGAAATAGCAATCAGGTTATGTCACATTAAAAAAAAAACTTCCAAAATAGAAAGGGTTACTTTGTCCAAATCAGAGTACTTGTTACTGGCTTTTTGATGCCATTTTATCTACCAGGTGAAATGGAAAACCTGTAGTAGTATAGAAATATATCCATTTTTTACAAAAGTATAGACTTTCCTAGATTTAATTGTTTTTAAAGAAAATTTATTTTCCATGTGAAGACTTGGAAAAAGTTATTGGGCCTTAAGTCTGTTTATTTTAAACATACAATTTTTTTTTAACCCTGCCTGATTTAATTGGTATGTAGGAAAAGAAACCTATGCACTGGATTCCTATTTCCTATGGAACAAAATGATTTCTAATAAGTTCTAGAATGTACTGTAAACCAACGACTTAGGAAAATTCTATAGTGTAGATAACCCAAGAGCATTGTGCATCACTGTGTTGTGTGTTTCTGGTTTCCTCATAAAGTGTAGACAGATTTCTAGAAGAATGTCTGTATTTAATTGTTTTTAAACTATGCTTTGCCTATAGGCCCTTTCTGCAATATGTAGGAGAAATTTTATCTGTTTACTTTTTTACTTAATACTTGAAGGACACCAAGTGTCCCTAATTAAGGGACAATGCAAACTCTTTCCATCTTTTAATCAGAGTAAACTGAGTTTAGTTTATAACAGATGTCCAGTAGCAGACACCCTCTCAAAGCCAAATGTCTTCCTTAAGAACTGAAAGGCACACACTTGACACATCAGATGAACAGCATCTTTCTCTTTCTGTTCTAGTGCACTGACAGGCAGAATTCACCAGTCACATCGCCAGGATCCTCTCCCCTTGCACAGAGAAGAAAGCCGCACCCAGACCCTCTCCAGATCCCACATCTAAGCCTGCCACCAGTGCCACCTCGCCTGGATCTCATTCAGAAAGGCATAGTTCGGTCTCCCTGTGGCAGCCCAACTGGTTCGCCAAAGGTAAATCAATTTTATTAGAAACACAGATAATTTTACATGATAATTATTTTGTTCAAGTTCTTTTAAATCCCATTGCTCACATATCATATGCTCTTAATTATTTATGAAGAACTTTGATATGTTTCTCATATTTTTATGGGAGTACACTACCATTTTCCTTGCTTTATTACTGTAAAAATTACATAATTATTCAGAGAGAGCACACGTCTGTTAACAGCCACCTGATTTGCTAAAATAAATAGCAGAGTAAGTGTAGTTATTCTGTAAAATGGATTTAAAAGGCCATCATGTGTACTAAAATAAATTGCATGCTCTTATCAAATGATATTTTACACTCTTTTTCATAGTGTCATGACAGGAAAAATGTGATGGGAGTAGATTTGCATAAGAGCTTAAGGGGTGATAAATTATCACCCATGTTTCAAGGTGACTCAGAAGAGGGAATTATATGTACAGTACTTTTATACCTGAAGGAATTAATTACAAAGAATAACAGCATTTGCAGAGCAATTATATTACTATATAATAGTAAAGACATAATTCTAACAATGTAAATCTAAGCCCACAGCTTATTTTAGTTCTTTGCAGATTTCTTTGCAAATTGATAAAGGCATATTTTGCTGTATTAAATACAAGATTCAAAAAGTTAATTCCATTTGGTAATATGTTTTATAGTCTAAAATCAGTTGGAGCACAATATTTAGTATTTGATTTTTCTGCATTACAATTAACTTGGGTTTAGATCACAGTAAGACTTTTTAGAATGTTACTTAGAATTATGTAAATATGCAAATTCCTTTTTTTCTGAAATGTTTTCTAAAACAAAGTATATCATCATCACATGAACCATGTAAATAAAAATAAAAGCTATGAAAGCCATATAGATTCAAATCAGGAGCATATACCTTCATATTTCCACATAAGATTCAGACTGATTTTTTTTTTCATTCTAAGGTCCATAAAATTCAAGTATATGAATAATGCTGCTTTATTACTGGTGATTTTTCACTGTTCTCGTAAGAACTGATGAAGACCCAGAGTGGGGCTGCCCCTTACCAGTTGCTCCGTATTGCAGTGGCAAACACAAAAATACCAAACCAGAGATGTTACAAATCAAGCTGCTCTTTAAAAAAGTAAAACAGCTACACCTTTGATGATTTCTTCTCTTTTACCTAAGTCAAAGAAATGTGCAAATAAATTAATGACCCGATATTATTTTAATGTCAACCAGACAAAATCATATGATTTTGATTCTCTGCTTTTTCCTATGTAGTCTTTATAATCCTAATATTTGCGTTTATGCACTCATTTTCTACAAAGACATTCTGACACATTCATATGTTTCATTAGTTTTTTTAAATGTCATTAATTGGTGATAAAAAGAAACTTATTAAAGGATGGCATAGGAATCTAATAAAGCTCCATATACCTTAGAAAACAAAAGCAACAATATATTAGTCTGGAAATCACTTCCGTGCATGGTACAACTTTTTCCCCCCCTCTTGTGTCTCTTTAGTCCTCTCCTTGCATGGTGAGAAAACAAGATAAACCACTCCCGGCACCACCTCCTCCCTTAAGAGATCCCCCTCCGCCTCCACCTGAGAGACCTCCCCCAATCCCTCCGGACAATAGACTGAGTCGGCACTTTCATGCTGCGGAGAGTGTGCCCGCCAGAGACCAGCCGATGCCTCTCGAAGCCTGGTGCCCTCGGGAGGTGTTCGGGACTAATCAGTCCGTGGGATGTCGACTCCTAGCGGATGGCTCTCCAAAGCCGGGGATCACAGCCGGTTCAAATGTAAATGGGCGGCACAGTAGAATGGGCTCTGACCCAGTGCTTATGCGGAAACACAGACGCCATGAGTTGCCTTTAGAAGGAGCGAAGGTAAGAAATATGCAAAGCAGAAGCTAACCAATCTGCTTAAACTCTTCTGACAGGACTTGGTATAAAAGGTTGGGCAGTGTTTTCTTTTTTCTCCTAGCGTGCTGCTTCCCTGCAGATCTTTAATTATCTCCCAGTTATAAATAATCAGAAGCTCATTAACACTTGAACTTAAAAGAAGTCAGGAAGAAGGTTCTAAGTCAGATTTAATTTTAATATGAAGAGACTAGACAATTTGCCAGAGATTTATCTCACCTTCCCTTATTTTATCTGCCCAATTTCTTTTCCCCATTAATAACATGTTAGTGGGAGAATCAGCATTGTTGTTGTTTTTTTAAACTCCTGGTTCTATCTAATTTGAAAAAAAGTTGGATAATTATATCATAAATTCAGTCACGAATCATTGTTGCCTAGACCGATATACATTAGAGAGTCAGGTAAAATGAACTTCTCACATACATAAAACTCCAAGTCCAGTTCACTCTTACAAAAGGTCTTTTTCCATAAACCTGAGACTGTCACACATATTGAGTTCAAACTTAAAGGTTATCACCACTATCATTTATGTGTCCAGGGAAGGATTTAAACCTCCAGGGAACCAAAGAGGCAGCAGCAGAAATCATTGAGTTTAGAATTCCTCATAGGCCCTTGGCAGAGTTGTACTGTAATATTTTCTGGTATTTGTTTCCATGATATTTTTGGCTCTGAGGTAAGATTGTTGCTGTTTTCCCTCAGCTGAAGGAGCCTTTGCCTTTTTGCGTATTGTAATATAAAAGTGTTCCCAACTCTGATGATCTTAAATTGTTATTTTATGGGAGAACCTATTCCTTCAAAATAATGTTTTGCTGTTGGTGAGTTAATCATATGGTCAGGAAATAACTGTGAAGTGTGACATGCACGTGTGCACACCCATGTGTGAAGGTAGAGTGATGATGAAAACTTTGTATGATAATATTTAACCTCAGTGATATTCTAGGGTAACCAAGATAAAAAGAATCAAAATGTCTAGTGCGGCATTCACGACCAAGGGGAGGGTGGTGGTTTGCCTTGAGTCCTGCCCCGGGGTTTCCTTGGTGCCTTCAGCCCCTGATCTGCTGTGAATACGAAGATCTGTGAGAAATATGAAAATGGAAGTGAAAGCACTTCTATTATGTTCTCTGAAAATGGAGAGTTTATCATCCTCAAAAATATGTTTCCAAAACCTAGAATCTTAATTGGAGGGATCTGCCTTTTTTTCTTTCCAGTGATTTTTTTCCTCTAGCCTCTATTACTTTTTGTTCACACAAGATCACGCCTGTCTTAAGAAAAGTGTTGGAAGGAGCTCTGAAATGAATTGACTGGTCATATCTCAGCAACATATTATAGTTTATTTCCTGAATGGACTTCAGAAATGCTCAAAATGTAATAATTATCTTAGCCAACTCATTGAAGACCTGTTACTTCACAGTTCTTTTATGTAATATGTTAGAGTTTTAACACTAACATAAACCTGCCCTTCTAAGCCCTGGAACACTGGCTTTTTATTTTTGTATGGAAGATTACTGATTTTTAACTAGGGTTATAATTTCTTAGGTTGTATTAACTGCAGGTATGAAATACTAATAGTGACTTCTGTTACGAAGATTCCTTTAAATACTTTCTATGTGAACTTTCATGTCTTGGTCATTGATACATATTACCAGAGAACATGAACATTGAGTGAATTGCAAATTTATCTTTTGCTGAAAGCTGGGTTTTAATCTTGTTTAGTTCTGTTTTTTAAAGTCTATGCTCATGAATTGTGTGTATTAACAATGCAGTGTTTATATTCTCAAAATTAATTTCAGGTTCCAATTAGATTCACCATTTTAATCAAAGTTAGACTTATAATATTTCTAATTTCAATCTAGTTTGATTTCTAAGGCAGAAGGATTTATAGTTAATATATTAAATGCTATAAAACAGATGTCTCTTCTTTTTCTCCTCTTACTATCTTTATGAAAGAAAAATGGTTTCATTTTAGTAGACCAAGGGTAAATCACAACTTAAGTAGAAAAAAACTAATTTCTTTTCTCATTTCACTGTTGAGAGACTTCATAGGCTTACTTCGGTTAGTAACACAAGGCTGTGTCCATCTAGGATCTTGTAGTTCTTGGTTTCTGTGATCCTGGGTTGAAGTGTGTTTCTCACCGCACATCTTTGTCGTTCCTCCTCAGTCAAATTGATTAATTACACATTTGTAAGCACTTTCTATGTGCAAGACTCTCCTGGTAATCCGGATAGCTAGAATTCCAATGTTCTCTCCCCTTTCAAATTTAACAAAATATTCTCTTATAAGAGTAACCGTTCAACTCCTTCAGGTAGGATTAAAAATGGTAAGGCAAATCTCTAGGCTGCATTTTACCAGAACTGAAAATCTTACCAGCACAGATCAAGCAGGCTCAGAATCAGACCTGAGTTTTACTTCCTTCTTTAGAATTTACTGGCTTTGTGGATATGAGCAACTTACTACATCTTTGTTCCCAACTCCATTCACTTTCCTTACTTTATATAAAGTGGAATAGTAATAGTACCTAGTAGCTAGGAGAATAGTTACCCTCTAAATATGTAAATCCCCATACTCCTCAGTTCTGGAATAAAACCAAAAGTAAGAGCTAGACATAGAGTGTCCAAATAAGTTGTAACAGTTGACATTTTCATTTAAAATAGTCTTTTTTTTTAATTAAAAACCAAAACCATCTTGTCTTTCTGCCCTTCCTCCTTTTATTCAGCGTAGTTCCTAATGAAATCTTAGGAAGCACTCAATATCTTGTTTGCTGAGTTATTACAAAATTTAGGCTAATAGAGATGAAAAGAGTCCATGTGTGCCGGGGCGGGGGTGGGCAAGGATAGAGTGGAAAGGGCTTGTAGGAAGAGGACATTCATGACATGTGAGGAGTACCATTTTTGATGTATTTTTCCAGCTGGCCTTCAGCCACAGGTAGAATGTAGTTTTCTTGTTTAAAATAGGATTTTTTTTTCTCTTTAGAAGAGTAGTAGTTTTCACTAGGTAGATCCCATACAATAAAGAGGGTATGACAAAGGAGAGGGGATGAAGAGGAAGGGAAGATAATTTTGATTTAGAAAAGATTTCTTTTTTTAATGAACATTGTAAATGTTACAGTGTATCCTCACTCTCCATACCTAGTGTACAGTTTTTTTCAAATTTTATCATGGGAATAAAGGGTATGGTGATTTAGATATTTGGGGTCTCATGTATTATCTTCACATAACCCATCAGTCTCTCCAAATGTAAGCAAATACAGGCATACCTCAGAGAGATTATGATCACTGCAATGAGGCAACTATCACAATGAAGCAAATACTGCAATGAAGTGAGTCAAATAAATTTTGTGATTTCCCAGTACATATAAAAATGTTTTTGCACTTACTATCATCTATTAAGTATACAATGTCTAAAAAAGCAATATACATACCTTAATTAAAAAATACTTTATTGCTAAAAAATGCTAACCATCATCTGAGCTTTCAGTGAGTTGTAATCACTGATCACAGACCACCATAACAAATACAAGAAGGAAAAAATTTGAAATATTGGAAGGATTACCAAAATGTGACAGACACACCAAGGTTGCAAATGCTGTTGGAAAAATGGTGCCGATAGACTTGCTAGACAACAGGCTTGCCATCAACTTTCAATTTGTGTGCAGTATGTGCAAAGCACAATTAAATGAGTTATATCTGTACATTTTTGTGTGGAATAGGAACAACTATCATTTAGACTTGTTTTCATTAGAGGGAATGCTTCACATTAAATATTATCTTCCTATTTTAAACATAAAACTTGGATAAACACTAAAAATTAAAATTAAAATTAAATGTCCATATGGAATACTATAAGAGGAATACTTAAAACTAAACACCCTGTAAATGGAGTGACAACTCACCCCCATCTGTTGTGTCCTTTGTCAGTGTGCCAGTGCCCATCATCCCTTAGAACCATTTGCTCTTTTCATTTGCATCTTCACTAGATAAATGGTAAGGAAAGCAAGAATAAATTAAGTTCTAATTACCCCATTTGCTACTTGTAGAGAGCTCTGAGGAAAAGAACCCTCTAATTCATAGTTAAAATGAAGGGTAAGAATTTTCCATGACTTTCATTTATTCCCTTTTCTCTTCCCTCTTCCACCTGGCATAATCAAATTAGCAAGGTAATACTTTAGTTTTAACATGATTCTGCAAACTAAGAGTTATTAGATTGATTTATCTTGTTTTATGGGTAAGGGGTTTCTTTCCTACAGCACTGTTTCCATTCTCTGAAGTCCTCAGATTCCGGCCACATATAAACCTGTTTTTTAATATGTTATCTAGGTATTTATTGTTGGTTTGTCTTTTTTAATTATATAATAAGGTCAAAACGTTTGTGCTAAAATGTTTTAAAACTTTTTATCATTGGAAACTTGAAATTTATCTGCTTATATCTAGATACCGACATTGTGTCAACTGTATTTGTTCCTCTTAAAAGATTAAGCATACTGCTGTTTCTTATGTGATAAAAACTATCTCTGACTTAAGTCTCTTAAAGTGGCATTATTCTAAAATGACCCTGTGTACAATATAACATGTTGAAGATATTCGATATATTTACTGGTAGATAAATACATCAAATGACTACCCTTTTTGGGACTATGGCTTTTGCTCTTTTGGTAGAGAGGCACATGTTTACATGAATGACCTTAAACTTTTCTGTGTATCTCAAGGGCTGTCTCAGAAAATGCGTCCTCTGTGTGCACTGGTTTAATGTTCCATCTGGTGGTGTTGAAGGACAAATTAAAGCAATATTTTTGGGATAGTGTATTTGTGGGTTTACATGTGTGGGATGGGGAAAAGGGGCTGTGCTTGGGGTTTTATACAAATAAATAGGCTTTTCTCAATTGTGCTAAGATTATCACAAAAGTACATGTTTTCTCTGTATCTCTGTATCCTGATGCTTTAACCTTCATTTTTAGGCAATATCTGAATCGTAAGAAAGCATTTCAAATTTCAGAATTAGGAAGTATTAAATGCTGACTTAAGGCATGTAGAAAAATACTAATCTAACCTAGAATTTATAATAAATTGTGTAGCAACTCAGAAACTCAGATTATACTTCTTCCACATGTCTAAACTTTGCCTAATGTATTCTCATTCCTTCAACCTCTTTCAGGCTGTACAAGTACTTAGGATATCAAGACACTGTGGGGAATACAAAATTAATAAAGCACACTGTAGTGAGGAAGAGACAGGTATATGATTAACTGAGGGACAGAAGCACCCACAAAATATTATGTGGGGTCCTCAAGAAGAAAAAAATTCTGTGCAGGGTAAAAGAAGAAAGAAAGCAAGCATCAAGCAAGGCCACTGTCTGTAGACATTACGAGACTGATATTTTGCAGACAGGACAGGAAGGAATAGCATGGAGATGGGCAAACATGCCAAGTGAAGGAAGTCCGGTTTGGATGGGGAAGGTCTAGAGAGCAAGCAGGCAAGGTAGGTATAGATATGGCAGTGTAGAGTGAAACCAATTATGGAGTGTTACTTCTACACAGTTACCTTTAATTTGGTAGACAGGAATGGAGCTTTAATGTTTTTTGGCAGAGGAGTAATAGAATCAGAATATTTAAGCTGATGGCTTTTCCAGTGGAATTGCATAGGTTTGAGACAGTGAACTGATAAGAGAGAGGAAAAACGTGTTTCCTTACTTGAGTTAAGGAGAGCCTGAATCCGTGAGATTTCAGTGTGAACTGCTTCAGTTGATACCGTCGATCTGCCCATTTTGAGGAACAGTTGTTTTCTCCTGTTTGCAAATAGGTGCTTCAGATTTCCAGAGGACATAACATATGTTTAGTTCAGAAAGTTGTAATTTACTGCACTCCCTCAGGTGGTGGCAGCTAAAGTGATTTTAAGCCTAATGAAATGGATACAGGTGGGAACGTGTAATTCAGAATGAAAGAACGTATAAGATATATGTTTTTCAGAGTGTGACTGTAGTATGTTGAATCTAATGAGGGGAGACATGAAAAAGAGAAATGGGAACTATGGCACAGGACCTTGTTTTAGAGTAAAATGTGAATGCTCTCAATTTAAGATGTGTAGCTTTGAAATGCATAGATATATTTCAAATGGATTCTTTCAATATGTTCCTCTTCTTATTTTAAGTTGTTAGAGAAGGATGTGGCCTTGTCAATATCGCATTGAAAAACGTCAACAGCATTTTAGAAACAGGGGGAAAGAAACTGGTAGGTCACTAAGTGGGTTACCTGGGACAACTCAAGTCACATTACAGCCTGTGTGCCGCAACATCAGCCTGCCTTTTAAATACAAGACAATAAGAGTTTTGGAAGGAGCCCCATGAAAACTCTAATGTTTACGTAAAGGTTTTTTTAAATATGTTTAATCTATATTCTCTTTGCAATGTTTTTTTTTCTTTTAAGTTGCTTTAATTTCAAATTATTGGATTAGTGAAAAGCAGTTGTTCAGACAGTTCTGTAGTGTAGTTCAGCAGCCCAGAAATTAGAATTCCTGAATTCTGAGTAGTTAAACTCTGGCTCTCTGTCATACTTTATGCACAAGGTAACAATATTGGTTGCTGTTGTTCACCTGTTGAAAATTTGTTTAAAATCGCCTGCACTTTGAAAGCCAGGACAGGTCTCTAGTTACCAGCAGTGCCGAAGCTTCAGCCTTGAAAGAACACAGGCATTTCTGATTGTGCTCATGTACCGTTTTACCAAGAAGTTTAAAAATGTTCTGTTAATGCCATAAAGATGTAATTTAGAGCACTTTTATTTGGGAAGAATTGAAATAAGAATTGTACAAGTACTGCTTTTTTCTTTACTGAATCCTACAGAGAACGCTAACTTTTCAATAATATCTGATTATATTTGGGGACTTTTACTACCTGGTATCTAGGTATCTATATCTGATTTATAGAAACTATGACATCTATTCCCTCTGAATGTGTTTAAGAGTCATGTTGTATTTGTTTCATGTAACTTGCTACTACTTTGGGTGGTAGTGAGTAATCATTATGGTGCTACTGACTCCTAAGGAAATTATATATTTCACTTGTTTAAATAAACCAAAATTACATATTCTTTCCAAAATTGCAGATTTCCTATGAGCTGCTACTGTTTTAAGGTCTCTAGAAGTTAAGCTGAACTAACCCTTTGATCTCCTTTCAGGTCTTTTCCAATGGTCACCTGGGAAACGAAGAATATGATGTTCCTCCCCGGCTTTCTCCTCCTCCTCCAGCTTCCACCCTTCTCCCTAGCATCAAGTGAGTTTATTGGATTTGGAGATTATTAGTCCATGCATAAAGGTAGGGTAAACAATAGTTTTGAGGTTCTCAGTATAGAAAGTACAAGGTGATAAATACTTCAATAAAAATGATCCACTAGAGGTATAAACTAGTCCCAGACATCAGGAGCTCTCCCGATTCTTTACTTATAACCCCAGCATCTATGATACTTACCTAAGCTCCAAGATTACACAGGGGGAGAAAATAAGTCTTCACGTGTCCAAGAAGGGGATAGAGTTGCACAATGAGCTTTCCCTTCCAGTTGATCTCTCTTCCTCAAAAGTTTCCCATTTATCCCAACTGTCCAGTTTGACATCATAAAATCATCTTTGACCCTTCAGTTTTCCCACTTCTCAGACTCATTTAGCTACTAAGTCCTGTTGATTGTTCTTTTGCAGTTTTCATGTTCAGCTAATCTTCCCTATTCCCTAGCTTTGCCTCATAACTGGCCACTGAAAGAGTCTTATTACCTGATCATAGAATCTCAGTAGTACCAATGGATTTTGAAGCCTGAAAAACGAGTTAACCAGAGTGTCATTTGAAAAACAGGGACACAGAGGTACATTAGATAGTTAAGTGATATATCTACCCATGTCAAACCAGAATAAAAGCAAGTCTCCTGATTCTCATTTTCCTGCTCTATTAAATCAGACCATCTGCCTTTCCTCCAATATATTTTATTTACACAGCTGAATTAATTTAAATTCTGCTTTCCCTAGATCACTTTCCTACTCAAAACCCAGCATTGTTTTTTTTCTCCTTCTAAATTATTCTGTGCTCTTCTGCCAGCAGTAAGATCCACAGAATTTTACCCAACTAAATTCAGTAATACCTTGCCCCCTAATCTTGCCTTGAATTTTTTGACTTTGTGAGTTTTTCATATTCTTACCTTCTGTGCACCACCTTGTCAGAATCTTTACTCTAAAGGTCCATGTCTCAGGCTTCATTTCCTTACGAAAATGTCTGTGACTTATTCAGTTACAATGGTAGTAGTAAGACTGATTCTCATTCCTCTTCCTAGAGTTTATTTTCTACACATTTGATTGGGTATTCTGCCCCACAGTTCTTTGCCACATTAAAAAGACTGTAAAGTTTTGAGGGAAAACCTCTTCTTGTATTCTCTGATTTTTCTCATGACACCATACTGTCTTTGCTGTATAGTGAGTACACTGAGGATGCCTGGTTCTTAGTTGATTGACTTTATTGCCAGGTAAGATCCTCATTTCTAACTGAAAGTGTTGGAGTACCTTTACCTCTTCCTCTCTTGGCCACTGAATTCCCACTGTACCTATGAATGCAAGAGAAGGATAATCTAGATCCCAGAGCCAAATTTCCCAAGATATTTATACTCTGCTTTAGAAAATAAAATTAACATACCTGAAATCACCAGAGAACATTATGCACTAAATTGTACAATTCTAACCTGTCAGTTTATATATAAGCTTGGAGGAAAGACTGTTAACAGATTTTGTAAGGCAAGGATGTTTCACAGAGAGGTTGGACATTTCCTGAGTCATGAGGATAGGCACAGTTGGAAGAGGAGTGCACGAGAACAAATGAGGGTGTGAAATTTGATGTCATTCAGGGAACAGTGGGAAACTAAGCTAATAGTACCATTCTCTCAGTGGCAGCTTTTCTTGGAACTGCCAAATGTGAAGAATGAAAGTTGGAAGCAAATCTCAAAAAAATTTCCAATGTATTTATTGAAAAAAATTAACATATAAGTAGACCCACACAGTTCAAACCAATGTGTTTCAAGAGTCAACTGTGCTGCCTTTATGGCCGTGGTAAGAACTTTGGTGTGGTTAGTTTTAGGAGCCAGTGAAAGGTTTTGATCAGTGTTACAGCATGATGCTGGTCTGTGTTTTTAAAGAGTTTCACTGGCTGCTATGTGGAAAACTGTTTTTAAGACAGCAAAAGTGCAAGAAGGGAGACCAGTGGCGAGTACAGTCATCCGCCTGGGTAGACTGGTAAGAGGGGTTAGGGCTTTGACTGGAGTGGTAGTGATGGAGTTGCATGATCAGCTTGAGGTCACCCTTTGATCCAACAGTTCCCGTTAATAAACTGGTTGTCTGTGAAGTATGCCCATCAGGGATGACCCTTACACAGGGTGTTGGCTAAAGACACTGGGTGAATGGTTAGTGCTAGTGAGGGAGATTGCAGAGGGAGTGGGTGTGGGAAAGGGGCAAAGTGGTACAATTAAGACATGTATCTATTAACTGTGGGATGCCTACTACACACACATATCCAGATAGAGATGTTGAGGGGACAATTGGACATTCCACGTAAGTTTTAAACTTTATATTGTATTAAGGTAAATATTTCAGTAGATACAATCAAAAGCTGATAAATTCATTTCTGCATGCCCAGCACTCAATTTAGTGGATTGGTTATACTCTTAGACATATGAATGTAATTCTGTGAGATTTATAAAAATATATGTTAAAATATCACCTTAAACACCATACCATTTACCCCTGAAGTGTTGATATTGGAAACATCTGTGTAGTAAAATTTTAGCAAACAGTATCTATTGTTGGTTGTTATCATAATCTCCCTTTATATAGCAAATTACTGGGGGCAAATAAACTAGAAATGTGGATTTGTGAACGCAGCCTCAACTACTGTCCCTTACGCTACTGAGAGCTGTCTGAGAGATCCACACTTCCAAGTAACATCAGCGTCTGTATGCCTGTGAGTGTGCTTGTCTTTGAACAGTGGCCAAAATGGTCTATAGGTAGGTAAGGGTAAAATTATAAAGCTAGACCAATTTGACTGCAATGATGGGCAAATTCATTGTAGAGGGGAAAGTTTTTGTTCTGTTTTGCTTTGCCTTGTTTTTATCTAGGGAGTGAATGACAGAAGAAAAAAAAGTACTTAGCCATAGGAGAGCTGTTAAAACAAATATCACACTGTAATCTTTAAAGACTTAAGGAGAATGAGCTTGATGGAAATTTTTCATCTTGTATATGGTACTTTCAAGGCTTTATTACTTGTGCTTAATGTCAAAAGAGTAGGAAAATATGTTATTATTCGCCTGAGGATTTGTGTAGACAATAACTGTACTTCAGTTTTACATTAACCCAATTTATGCTCAATTAAAAGAAATTGGCATCATTGATTTAAAGGTTTTCTATCATATTTTCTTTTGTTTAAATGGAAGATAAAGCTGTAATTAAGAGCTGCTCTATTTTCTTAACCCCAGTGAATGAACATTGTTGCTCTTCTGTAGTTTTTGAACCAGCTTTCATTCTAATACCTTAAAATGTTTTTAAGACTTGCCAAGATGATGCACTATTTTTGTTCATATGTTTTAGCTTGGGTAGACAGAAAGTTGCACTATTATCAAAGATGGCAGTCCACTGTAAATAACAATTAACAGGACAGGTAGAGGATCGTGTGGATGGGTCCTGCTTTTCAGTTCGGTCACCGTGGTTGCTTTGGCATTCTTCTCTCATTGATGTATTATGTAGAAATGCTTGTGTGTTTGGTTTCAACCTACTGGTGTGGCTCACTATTTGAAAGTCAGGCTTAATTTTTAAATCAGTGAGATTATGTAGAAAAAATAAAGTTTTGTCCAAATCTGCAAAGCAGCTTGATTATACTAACGTAGGTTTCCTAGTATTTTGTGGTGGATCCTTAGCGACCACAGATGACACACTGACAAAAAGAATTGAGGGCTGCAATCATATCATTTTGAAGTACTCTCAACAGAAAGAGCAATAATGTGTGGAAAGGATACAAAATAAATATTGTGGGCATTATTTTTCTCCTTACTTTAGTATTATATTTTCTAAATTCAGACAGAATTGTAATCCCCCTCTCATCTTTTGTGGGAAAATGACATTTGGTGAATGGCTATTATCTGGGTACAGGGAATGCCACCAATTCCACTAATCTTTAATTTTCTCTGACTAAAAGTTATGATGGGAAATGATATTAACACTAATCCCAATGATCTTACAAATCTGTTACTTTTAATTTGCCACAAAACTGATTTATGATAACAAATAATTAGATCGCCTTAGACAGAAATGTGAGCCATTAGATTCTATTTAAACACACTATCTAAATTATATTCCTTACAGTGTCTCTTTTTTGTCCTACAGACACATAATCTACCATATATTCTCCAATATCCATGAACATATTGATCCAGTGACAGAAAAACTGTAGGGTTGGAATGAGATTTTATTTTCATATTAAGTGAGGGCATCTTCACATTTTCCACCACAATCAAACATTTCTTGTTTCTGTTAACCTTTCTTTATAGACTCAGATGGAATTAAATAAGTGATATTTGAAGGCCACTAAGAATATTCAGCATAGTTGTTTATGAAAGATGCTTATTTAGTTTTAAGTAAAATTATACCTGCTTTTTTAATGAGTTTTTGAAGGGGAAAGAAATCCCACATATAATTACAAATACTGTAATTACATGAATTGAGATTTTGCATTTTATATACAACTACTATATCTTATTTGTACCTTCCTCTTCTATTTTTTTTAAGACTTTAATTTTGGAGAGCAGTTTAAGGCTCACAGCAAAATGGAGGAGAAAGTAGAGAGTTCCCATAAACCTCTTACCTCCCTTAACACCTGCCACCAGAGGGGTGCATCTCATGCAACTGATAAACGTACAGCGACATGTGACCGCACAAAGCCCATAGTTTGCATTCCCTTTTTTTTAATGATAGAAGCTGCTTTTATTTTTCCCTTCAGACCTGGATAGAATCAATTTTATATAAAACGTATGTAGTATTGAATAAAATGCACTGGAATGTTAGTGATGAACTGGCTTATCTTTAATCCAAGTAGAATTATTATACTGATATAAGAAGTTTTCATTTAAAAGTACAATGAAGAAGAAAAAATCCGACCCTCTAGAATTTTAGTAAAATGGTGATAAATGGGTATCTAAGCATTTTTTTTCAGATTTAGATTCAAATACTACTGTAAGACTTTTTTTTTTACTTCTGGACAGAATTCACTGAGAAATCCATTTAAGCTAATAATCTATGATTAGTAAATTTTAGAAATAAGTCCATAAAATATTAGATGGGCTTTATTTTCATTTCAGAAATATCCCATCTGTTGATTTACAGTAATGCAAAATGTAGGGGGTGATTACCCAGATGAATTTTGTCATTATTGAAGAGAAAATACAGAATGCACCACATAGATGTGATTTCAACAACTGTCCGTTCTTGTCTCAGAATGCAGTGCTTCTTTGGAAACTGTTAAATCTTGGATGTATGCAACCTGCAACAGGCAGATCATAGAACACTCCTGACACTGATGAGGTTGTTGAATATCTGGTCAATATGTCTTTTTCAGTATATGCTTGAATTGTATAAGAAAAAGATTCATTATGAATCAAAGTATAATAAGGCATAGAAAGGATGTGTATTTTTCTCATTTCATTTGTTAATGGAATCCATTCCGGTCCTCAAGTCAGCTAAATTGATATCCATGTATGTAATAACCTGAGGAAAGGTAATGGTGAAATTCCTGCTGTAATGCCCTAATGTATACCCACAGGCCTCATTTGGAATGTACATCTCCCAAGGTTATATACCACAGTAGGTGTAACCTTTAGGTTATTAGTAAGGTTGGCAGCTTGTGCTCTGTGCAGCGACAGTGGACTTTCTGTCACTGTGCTTTCATCTCACCATAAACTGTCATTTGAATCAGAGGTCGCTCAAATGAATTCAAAAATCGGTATTGAAATCAAGTCTTCAAAAATAAGTAAAACACACTTTTGAAAAATCTTAGGAGAGATTTTTCATGTCAACTTCCTAGAGACTCAGATATGGAGTGAAAATTCAAAAACCTTTAGATAACGGACACAAAGAAAAGCGCTTAAAATTGTCTTTATTCTAACTAGTGAGAAATCAAAAGGAAAACGTTATTTCAGGCTTGATGGCCCATATACCAAAGGCCTCTTGCTCCCTCTACAGAAGGTGCTTCAAAATGCAGCCTCAAAGATTTTTTTTTTTAATTTTTAATAAAACAGATTTATCATTAGGTCCATGATGATTAACAAAAAGCTGTGGGTCATACGTATCTCCAGTGTCTTTCAAACTGGCTGGGTGTCCTAACGTTGGTCCAGGCAGGTTTGTGCATTTGTACTTTGGTATTTTTTACTGTCATCAGCAAGAATTAAACTCCATTTGCAGTAACTGAGAAGAGTAGGTTTTTGTTTGGGGTTGTTTTGTTCTGTTTACTATCATGGATGAGTAAAATGCTTGAAAACTTTTTTTGATATGAGGTGATTGCTTTACTCATTTTCATTCATTTTTAGTTAGCTAGGGAATTAAAGTCATAAAAAAAGTATTCTACTTCAAAGACTTAATAAGTTCTCTTATTATCTACTTCGAATTTTCTAGTCATTTTTAGTTCTTGTTGTTGGAAAAAAAATTAACAGTTTGAATTGCATTTGAACTTCACAGAATTGTTTCATTTAGTTAAACTATTTTTTTTCAACTGTAGGTAATACAAGAAACAGAAAGTTGGACCTTTCTGTAAAAACTTCATTAATATATAAAACTACCATGAATATATATTACATCTTAGTTTACCCATTTTAAGTTAAATTGGGACAAAATATTAATATTTTAATAGCTTTGGGTTGGATAATTTTATGCATTCTCTTACAACTCCAAGACCTTTTTGGTGTCAGATTACCAGCTTTTCTTATTGTACCATTTATAACTATGAAAATTATTTTATCCAATCAGTGGAATCAACAGAAGATTGAAAATCCTTTTTGTTTGTATTTAGTATAGGGACAGCCCTTCTGATGTTACCATGTAATTGAGAAATGAAAATTAGTGACAAAGTAGCTTCTTTGATTTGAGTATGTCACATTGGACTTGCCTGTTCTGAATTACGCTGAAAGTAGACTGGATTTTTTTCCCTTCCTCTGGTAGGTGTACGGGTCCATTAGCAAATTCCCTTTCAGAGAAAACAAGAGACCTGGTAGAGGAAGATGCCGATGAATACAAGATGCCTTCATCCCATCCTGTTGCCCTGAATCCACAAGCATCTCATTGTCATAATGTAAAACCCACTCTTAGGTAAGAGCACGAGCAGCTTTTTATCACCTCATGTCAGTAGAAGCATGATCATTTCTGGTGTTTGTTTTTAGGTAATTGAATCACATCTGTTTAATTAAAAATCCTTGATTTCTTACGCAAAGCCTCTTCTTCCTATATACTGTTTTCTGCATTACTTTCAGAGAAAACTAAAAGATGTAGATTTCTCATTAATCAGGAAATCATTTAATTAAATTAGTTAACTAGTATATCTAATGAAAAATTTTGTTGCCCCTCTTTCCCCAAAAAACAAATTATACTCTAATAAAAACTTTCCTGTAGGTTACATATAGCAATGATTAATGCATGAATTTTCAATGTTAATTTCAATGTATCTTATCAGTTCTAAGCACATACCTCATGAAGAAAAATTAGTGCTCAGAAACTAAGATATTATGCCAACCTTAGAATTTGTATTCATGATGTAAAGACTAGTAATTTATATTCTTGATATGCTACCTACTTCTATTCAGATCTTGAAGAAATAAAAACCAACCAACCAAAAAAAAAAACCTAAAATTATTTCCCTTAACTGTCAGGTACTGTCTTACTTTTCCTTGGATCAAATAAGAATGTGAGGAATAGTGTTGTCTTCTTGTCAGTTATTTATACTCACATTTATAATGGAAACATCCTTGGTCTTCAAAGTGGCAGCCCCATTGGGGTATATAAAAATTGTTGAAAATGGGTGGTGTGTCCTGAAATACTATTTTGTCTCTAAGTAGAAGGATAATTCTACATTTATATAATTGAATTAGTAAACCATAATCTAATTTCTGTTTATTAGCATATTTATAGGAAGTACTCAATAAATCAAGTCTCACTCAAATTTAAAACTTACTTTGAGCCCCAGTTTTCTTTGTTATAATAGCATCCCTAGAGCTAGGCTTGGCACATAGAAGCAGGCTCAGTGTGTACTGGTGGCCCAGCTGTCTGCCCTCCAGTATTCCTTGGCTGACTGGAGAACAGGAGAGCCACTGAACACTTCACTCATCTGTCATCTTTACTTAGTGTTCCGTTTTCTTTTGAGGTCAAGTCAATCAGTAGAAATTTTATGAGTGGAGTGTTCCCTTCTTTTCAGATGAAAAATTTTAAAACTGTTCCAATACTTTTTTTTTAGTATCATACTGAGGTAGAAAATGCAATATGTGAAAAAGAGAAGCAAATCTGCATTTTATCCAGAAATCTGTGGTAATGAGGGATCCTGGTTAGAATTACAAACATTCTGCAGAATTATTAGCTAGGATTATTAACACTCTGCAGTCCAACGCTTTGTATTTCAAAGCAAGAACCGAGGCATTTCTTGCTAATTGCTGCTGTTTAAGACATTTTTTGATAAAATAGTATCAATTAAAAGACAGACAAATACAGAGGCAATTTGTTGTATCAGAAGAACCAAATGTCTGCTACTCTTATTACAGAAAAAAGTTATTCCTTCACATCAGATATAAATTGTTACAATTTTCAGTTCCTTTGGCTCTTACAAATGTGTAGTAATTTTTTAAAACTGAACTAAGATGAGCTTCCTTGGTCTCCTGGGATCTCATTTTCTTCATTGCTGGAGAAGTGAGAGGTATTATTTTATATGCCTTCAGTTTTAGCTGTCATATTGTATTGGATGAGACTTTTGGTGGCGGGCCTCCCAAATCCTGAAAATAAATCTGAATTATGACCACCATTACCATCTTCCTACTGTTAGAGAGAATAATAAATGTTGATAATCCCTAAACTTAATTGGGGTGAATGTTTTATATCATTTTTTTCTTGAAAGCTAATGGATGAACTATCTTATATCCTCTCCTAAGCACTCTTTAAGCTTAAACAGTTCCTTTCCTTATGTTTATTTTACTCCTTTGAAGTATTAGAAGTATATTGTCCATATGTGGAAAAAGTTAAATAGTAGATGAATTAATTCAATTCAGTTTCAGCAAAAATCAATCGTCATTATGAAAATTCAATTCATAACTATTTTTAAGTGAACCATCTCTGGCCCCTTAAAGAGACAGAGCCACCAGAAAGAATGGAAATAAGTTTCAGGTGAAGCACTGTTGCAGTAACTACTCAAACATCCACTGTCTCCTCCATTATGTACATACTTTTATTCCTCCAAGAATTCAGAGCAAATCAGAAAAAGGTAAAATATAAATTCTGTTTCCTATAGCTCTCTGTGAGCAGGATAACTTGGTGAACAAAGAGTTCATTGTTGAACAGCTATATTTTGAAAACAAAATATGCTCCATTATCTTTTCCTGCTGTTACATATCCCCCATGACCCAATTTGTCCACTGTGTCCATAGTGCTAGTAACAACAAAAATGTTTTTAGTATTATCATTTACAGACCCTCAGACTAAAATATTTGTCATGTTCCCAAGGCCTTTGCTAAAATCATTTTTCTACAGTTGCCGGAAGTGCCACTGTTGTTCATGGCAGTAGTTAAATTACATCATAGACTCTAGGTCTTTGACTAGGCCTATCAGAATTATAATGGACTTATGGAATGTTTAATAATTCTCCTTTGATGAACTCTACTTTATTGTAGGGAAACCTTACATTATAGAAATAAAAATAGAATGTTAAATACCATCAACAAATAATGAAGTCATTGGGACTGTTATATATTTTTTGTATTATATTTCTTTCTTCAAGAACTTGACAAAGTATTTGTCTCTTCCAAAACAGTATGTTAACTTCAAAGATATGTTTAGGGTATCAATGATTTTTTGGTCCTTGTAATTCTTGGTTTCACTTAAAAAAAAGGGAGATTATTTGTCTCCCATGGCTGGCTATTTCTGCTTTGTAAAAGTATTTGAGTAAGAATATCTAGATAGTATTACTTGTACTTTTTCCAGAAAAGGAAATTCTGTTTATTCTCAAACTTTTTCATATGAGCAGGGTTGATAGTTTCCATCACCCCTCCAAGTGACTTTTAAAGGGAAAGTGATTATCCTTATGATTTTTGTCCTTTGATCCCTGCTTTAGGTCTTGCGATAATGGTCACTGTATATTAAATGGAACACATGGTACATCTTCAGACATGAAAAAATCAAGCATCCCTGAGTTAGGCATATACTTAAAGGGTATGTATAAATCACATTCTCTTTGTGTTCTACATCTTAATGGTCAGAATTTAAAGGCAAAATTCCATGCCATTGTTGTACTGAAAATACATTAAGATTTTGTGTTATCCTCTAGGAGATGTTTTTGATTCAGCCTCTGATCCAGTGCCATTACCACCTGCCAGGCCTCCAACTCGGGACAACCCAAAGCATGGTTCTTCACTCAACAGGACGCCCTCTGATTATGATCTTCTCATCCCTCCATTAGGTTGAAACCTTTAAAAATTTCAAACAAGCCACCCTGGCTCTTCTTTCTATTAATATCTGAATTATCAGATTTCAGAGTTCAGTGTAACACAGACCCACAGGGTTATGAATTTGAATTAGAATGGATTTTCCAGGTGACGGTGGCTCTCAAGTTCATGTGGTTATTATTCTATTTAGATGATTTGAAGCAATGGTGTAAATAGCTGATCATCAGTCAGCATTTTATCAAGTTGTCTCTTCATGTATTAAATGCAGTCTAAAAACCTAAGAGCACCATTCATTCCCCAGGCATATATATTCTAGTAGATTTGAAGTGTTCATCTGAGATTTTCTTTTAAGTACAATTCTTAATGCATGTGTACTTTTTCTTTCAGAATAAAATGTTCCAGTTCCATTTAGCTGTTTACATTATAGAAAATCACATATTTTATTGTGGAGAGCTGAGAGTTAATCATTTCAATTACAACAAATCCAAAGAATCTCAATTTGTTTCCAATTTTAATAAGAAGTACACTAATGTATGTACATACACACATGCGAAGGTGCACACAGGTGTGTACATGTTAAAGTTGGTTGGTGCTGGGTGGGGTCTGTGTTTATTTCATTAATTCTTGGTTAGGAAGCTTCTCGCCCTAGTTTTAGAGGAAGACAAAACCTCCACACACCTTAAGGCTGTACAGTAACAAGTCACCATAACAAAACATGTATGATGAGGTCTGTTTATAAGCTTATCTGAATTTATTATGAAATATGAACCTTTCAGTTTTCTGCATCAACAAGTGTTTCTAGTTATACAATTGTGATATATTTTGTACCTGTTCTTTCTGTAGTTCAGTGCTTATTCTCCCCTACATGAATTATAAGAGCATCCTAATTTCCTTCTTTACCTACCGCCCTTTTTGCCCCTTCCACTTCTTTCCGTATGCTGGATTCTGACCTGTTGCCCACGTCTCCATGATCTAGATCAGCATTGTCCAGTAGAACTTGATGTGGTGATGTGGATGATCTATATATTCACATGTGCAACCATGGAACTGACTTTTAGTTGATTTAAATTGAGACTAAATAGCTGTATGTGGACGGTGACTACCACATTGGACAATGCAGATAAATGTTTCAACCTGTCTTTTTAACTAGACCTTCCTCAAGACCTTCATGTACATCTCATGCTTATTTATACTGTTCACCCTGCCTAGAAGACACCAGCCTTGCATTTGATGAATAAATGTTTTTGAGTGCCTGATATCCCAGGCCTTTCTGTTCTTGGTAACAGTAACACCTTGCTGAATGCCACTTTCCACATGTCTCTTACCTGTTACAATGCATCTCTCTCTCTCTGTGGGACCTATGGGACTTGCACCTGTGACTCATACCTGTTTGTGAACTTTTCTTAGATCTCTTTGTGTAATCTAAGTTCCCTGGATCAGGGCCTTATGATTGTGATCTTCACATTACCCATGTGTCTCATGCGGTGCCTGACATTTAGGGCTGAAAAAAGATCTGCATGAATGAGATAATACAACAAACAGCTGAAGATTGGGGACAAAGCTTTCTCTTCCCTATACCTTCAAATGTTTTAAATTATAAAAAACGTAATCATTAAGGAAAACGTTTTGAGTATTTTTTTTTACAAGGCAAGCTGGATGAATAGTAAAACCATTTTTCTTTAAGTACACCTTCATGTTTAAATCAGTAAATTTAAATATGTATGAATTTTTATTACTGGAATATGTAGGTGTTTGTTTATATCCTGTTTCATTCAGATATTTGAGATCACTTACAAAAATACATACACTGCAGTTTTTTTTTAATCAAGATAAGGGAAAATATGAGTAGAATAGTAAGAAGTGGCATAGAAAAATAAGTAGATATAAAAGCATGCTGCAATATTCTGTAGTTACTAATACTGGGAAATATGCAAATATCAGTAACCAGCTTTGGGACCACAAAAGATAGTTCTATATTTAACTGTTCCTCTTTAGAAGTAGTGGATAAGGAGAAAAATACTATATTGCTCTATTGTAGGCACATTTTTCTATATATTTTGACAATGAAACATATGGAACATTAGTTTAAGTGAATTAAAATCCAGTGGACTAAACTTTAAAATTCCATGACATTAAATTTTTTGTGCATAATGTGACTTTCTAATTAAAAACTATGAACTCTTATCATTATATGAAGAATTCTATTTTGGTGGTGTGACTTACAATAATTTGTTGTTCAAACTTACCATGTCTTACTATTATAAAGGTTAACAGGTAAATAATAAGCTGCTTCATAACCTTCAATGCTGCCTTTTATTATAAAGGCCTGGGAGAGAAGGTTTACATGTGCCCATGTGTGTTTGTGTTTCTGTGTCTGTGTTCTTCTCTTCAAACATTCCCACAAAATAATTAGTTCTCATTATTAAAGTTGGTGAACTGGAAAAACCCTGCAGGTGAAGTTCTTTATAAGCCACAAGAGAAAAATCAAATCTTTACTTTGGCCTGATACTGTGTTTTGAGTGATGAGGTTATGTTGTTAATACTGGCCTTTCTTTAAATACAGGTGAAGATGCTTTTGAGGCCCTCCCCCCATCCCTACCACCTCCCCCACCCCCTGCAAGGCACAGTCTCATCGAACATTCAAAACCTCCTGGCCCCCGTAGCCGGCCACCTTCAGGACAGGACCTCTTCCTTCTTCCTTCAGGTAGGGGAGAAAAGCCAAGGAAAACTTTTCACTTAAAGCAAAAATATTTATAAGATCTACTGTCAAGTAAGTATCAGTAATTCATTGGTTTCTGGCTTCCTAGAAGAAAAATCCTTAGGTGTGGAAAATAGCAGTCAGGTGGGTTTGTCAGTCAGTCATTTGGTTTAATGGCAAAAGCAATAAGGAATCGTAGAATTCTGGAATGGTACAGTAGAGATTACCCAGAGTAAGCACCACGCCTGGGTTACCAAAGACACCCTGGGAACCAGAAGGACGCCATGAGTGGCTAACAGTGAAAGGGATACAATTTAGACTCTGTCTCCCTATCTGAGTACAATACTCTTTTCTAATAAGTTTTTAAAATATTAATAGATGTGCCTTAGAGTCATAATTTTATTCAAAAAGATAGTATTTTGGTAAATTACATTGTTATAACATTGATAAGAGGTTTTCTAATATATCTGCATTTTCTTGTTAGTATTTCTATTGTTAATGTCTCAATGTATCTACTCGAATGGTTTTCAAGGAAAAAATGCACAGCTTTTTCCTGTTCTTATTTTTTTAACTGAAATATAATTTACATACAAAATATTGGTTTTAGATGAATAACTTGTGATTTGACAATTATATACATTACAAAATACTCAGCACAAGTGTAGTTACTGTCACCTTATAAAGCCATTACAATATTACTAGCTATATTCCCTATGCTGTACTTCATCACTGTGCGTAACTTACTTTATAGTTTGAAGTTTATACCTCCTTACCCCCTTCACCTATTTGACCCATTCCCCCCCAACTGATGGTAACCAAAATTCCATTCCCTCTGTTTATGTCTGTTTCTGTTTTGTTTTTCTGTGATTTTTCAGTTCCACATATTAGTGAAACCATAAGGTATCTGTTGTTCTCTGACTTACTCCACTTAGTATAATACCCTGTAGGCCCATCCATGTTACTGCAAATGACAAGATTTCATTCGCTTTTATAGCTGAGTAATATTCCATTTTATGTATGGACCACATCTTCTTTATCCATTCATGTATTGATAAATACTTTGGTTGATTTCTTATCTTGGCTGTTATAAATAATGCTGTAATAAAATAGGAGTACATATATCTTTTTGAATTAATGGTTTTGTTTTCTTCAGGAACATTCCCAGAAGAAAAATTGCTGAGTCATATAGTATTTCTATTTTTCGTTTTTTGGGAAATCTCTGTAGCACTTTCCATACTGCCTGCATCAATTTGGAATCTCACCAGCAGTGTGGAATGGTTCCCTGTTCTCCAGATCCTCAGAAAAACTCATTTCTTGTCTTTTGATATTAGCCAATCTGACTGGTATGAAGTGATACCACATTGTGTTTTTGATCTGCATTTCACTGATGATTACTGATGTTGGGCACCTTTTCTTGTGTCTGCTGGCTATCTGTATGTCTGTATGTCTTCTTTGGACAAATGTCTTCTTAGGTCCTCTACCCATTTTTAAATCAGATTTTTTTTTTTTTGGTGTTGAGTTGTATGAGTTTTTCTGGATCTTAGCCCCTTATCAGATAATCATTTTCAAATATCTTCTCCCATACAGTAGGTTGACTTTTAATTTTGTTGCTGGCTTCCTTTGCTGTGCAAAGCTTTTTAGTTTGATGCTTAGTTTATGTTTTATTTTGTTTCCCTTGCCTGGAGAGCCATAGCCAGAAAAAAAAAATTTACTAATATTGATGTTCAACAGTTTCCTTCTTCTTTCCTTCTAAAAGTTTTATAGTTTCAGGTCTCATTTTTAGGTCTTTAACCCATTTTGAGTTTATTTTTGTGTATGGTATAAGTCAGTTTCATTCTTATGCATGTAGTTGTCCAGTTTCCTTAACACCATTATTAAAGAAACTTATCTTTCCCCCTTTGTATATTCTTGCCTCCTTTGTCATATATTAATTGATCATATAGGTGTGGGTTTATTTCTGGGCCCTCTATTCTATTCCATTGGTCTATGTGTATGTTCTTGTGCCAGTACTATACTGTTTCGATTACTGTAACTTTTATTTTATTCTTTTCAATGTAATTGCAAATGGGAGTGTTTTCTTCATTTCTCTTTCTCTAGTTTATCATTCGTATATAGAAAATGTGAAATTTGTTTATTGGTTTTGAATCATTTTACTTTTATTGAACTCACTGTTAATTCAAGCCATTTTTTGGTGGAATCATTAGGGTTGTATATATAGTATCATCATCTGCAAATAGTGACAACTTTACTTCTTCCTTACCAATTTGGATGCCTTTTATTTTTCTTGTCTGACTGCTCTGTCTAGGAAGTACTATGTTGAAGAAAAGTGGTGAAAGCGGGCATCCTTGTCTTTTTCCTGATCTTAGAGGAGAAACTTTCAGGTTTTCACCATTGAGTATGATATTAGCTGTGGGTTTGTCATATATGGTGTTTATTATGTTGAAATATGTGCCCTCTATACCCACTTCATTGAGGGTTTTTATCGTGAATGGATGTTGAACTTTGTCACATGCTTTTTCAGCATCTGTGAGATGATTATATGGCTTTTATCTTTCCTTTTGTTAATGTGATGTATCACATTGATTGATTTGTGGATATTGAACCATACTTTCATCCCTGGAGTAAATCCTACTTTAATGGTGAATGATTATTTTAATGTGTTTGCTACTGTTTTGTTGAGGAATTTTACATCAATGTTCATCAGGGATATTGGGCTGTTATTTCTCTTTTTCTGTCCCCATCTGGTTTTGGTACCAGGGTGATATCTTGTAGAATGAATCGGGAAGCTTTCTTTCCTCTTCAATTTTTTGGAATAGTTTGTGTAGGATAGGTATTAACTTTTCTTTAAATCTTTGGTAGAATTCACTTCTGAAGCCATCTGGTTCCAGAATTTTGTTTGTTGGGAATTTTTTTATACCAATTCAATTTCATTACTAGTCTGTTCAGATTTTCTGTTTCTTCTAAGTTGTCCAATTTGTTGGCACATAATTTTTCATAGTACTGTCTTAAATTATTTGATTGTTGTAGTGTCAGTTGTAACTTCTCTTTCATTTTTGATTTTGAGTCCTTTCTCTTTTTCCTTGATGAAGCCAGCTAAAGATTTATCAATTTTATCTTTTCAGAGAACCAGTTCTCAGTTTCACTCATCTTTTGCATTGCTTTTTCAGTCTCTATTTCACTTATTTCAGTTCTGATCTTTGTTGTCTCCATTCTAACTCTGGGCTTTGTTTGTTCTGTTTTATAGTTCCTTTAGTGCAGGTTAGATTACTTGAGATGCTTCTTACTTTTTAAATGGGCCTGTATCACTATAAACTTCCCTCTTAGGAGTACCTTTCCAGCATCCTAAAGATGTTGGACTGTTGTATTTCTATTTTCACTGTTCTCCAAGTATTTTTTTATTTCTCTGATCATCCATTTGGTTGTTTAGTAGCTGGTTAGCCTCCAGGTGTTTTGTGTTTTTCTTTTTTTCTTGTGACTGACTGCCAGTTTCATACCACCGTGGTCATAAAAGGTGCTTGATATAATTTTAGTCTTCTTAAATTTATTGAAACTTGCTTTGTGGCCTAACATGTTATCTATTTTGGACAATGTTCCACTTAAAAAGAATGTGCACTTACTTGAATGTGTATTCTACTATATTTGGATATGATGTTCTGTATATGTGTTAATTCCATTTGGTCTAATGTGTCATTCAAATCTATTGTTTCTTCATTGGTTTTCTGTCTGGATGATCTATCCATTGATGTAAGTAGGGTATTAAAGGTCCCTATTGTTATTGTATTCCTGCCAATCTCCCCCTTTATGTCTGTTAATGTTTACTTCATAGATTTAGGTTTTCCTCTGTTAGGTGCATAGATATTTACAATTGCTATACCTTTTTAAACTCTACTTTGGTAAGTATTGCTACTCCAGTTTTTTCATTCCCATGCATGGAATATCTTTTTCCATCCCTCAGTTTCATGGCTGGCTTGCCTTCTGTTTATTTTTTGTGTATCCATTATAGGTTTTTAGCTTATTTTTACCTTGGGGCTCACATATGACATCCTATTATAGCAATCTATAATAACTTGATGGTCGCTTAACTTCATATTCTAACAGTACAATCTTTACACCCCCTCCTCCGTATTTCATATATATGTTGCCTTCTTTCACACCTTTTTATTTAGTGATTCCCTTAACTATTTTTAGATCTAATTTATTTTACTACTTTTGTCTCTGACCTTCATACTAGCTTTTAAATAACTTTTCTATTACCTCTGATATATTTTGTTTTTCCCTTTTATATTTTTCTTGCTTCTAGTTGGGGTCTTGTCTTTTCTGCTTGAAGAAGACCCTTTAACACTTCCTATAAGGTTTAGTGGTGGCAAACTCTCTTAATTTATGTTTATCTGTGAAGCTCTTTATCTCCCCTTCCATTCTGAATGGTAACCTTGTGGGTAGAGTATTCTTGGTTGCAGGTTTTTCTCTTTCAGCACTTTGAATATATCTTGCCACTGCCTTCTGTCCTGAGAAACTTCTGTCAAGAGTTTCTGCTGAAAAATCAGCTGAGAGCCTTATGGGTTTTTCTTGTAGGTACCTTCTTGCTTTTCTCTCCCACTGCTTTTAAGATTCTCTTTCTTTGATCTTTGACATTTTAATGATGATATGTCTTGGTATGGACCACCTTGGGTTTATCTTTTTTGGAGCTTTTTCTACTTCCTGGACCTGCATATCTGTCCTTCCCTAGGTTAGGGATGTTTTCAGCTGTTATTTCTTCAAATAAGTTTTCGATCCCTCTCTTCTCCTTCTGGGACCTCTATAATGTGAATGTTTGGACATTTGATATTGTTCCAGTTTCCTTAACCTATCCTCATTTCTTTTTATTCTTTTATCTTTCTGCTGTTCAGCTTGAGTGCTTTCCATTACTCTGCCTTCCAAATCACTGATACATTTTTATGCATCCTCTAATCTTCTACTGATCCCTTCTAGTGTATTTTTCATTTCATTTATTGTATTCTTTATCTCTGCTTTGTTCTTTTTTATATTTTGTAGAGGTTTTCAAGTCTGGTGAACATCTTTATAACCATTACTTTGAACTCTATCTGGTAGGCTGTTTAACTGGTTCATTTAGTTCTTTTTCTGAAGTTTTGTCATGTTTTGTTTTAAGCATACTCCTCTGTCGCCTCATTTTGTTTGATTTTCTGTGCTAGATTCTATGAATTAGTCAAAAGGGCTACCTCTCGCAGTCTGGAAGGATTGGCCTTGTGTAGGAGAAGTTCCCTGGGGAGACTGCATGTGCCTGGTCGTTTTGGCTGGTTGGCTGACTGGAGGACTAATGAGTAAGCTGGGGATGTCCTGGTGTCAGGGCTTTTAAGGCATGGATGGAGTACGATGCAGTTGGAGGGACCACTGAGTGGGTACTGATGGGGTCCACACTGGTAGGGAGACAGCAGACCCAGGTGCAGCCTCCAGGAAAGCCCAGCCTCCACAGCTACTGGGTCAGCATTTGTGGTGCAGTGGTGGCCAGGGTGTGCTCTTCAGAGGCCAGAAGTGACAGTTCTGTACCCATAGTGTTACTACAGCCCAAGTGCACTCTCTGGCTGGTGAGTCTGGGGGCTAGGAAACCGCCTAGACTAAATCTGAAATGTGTGCTGTAACCCTGCTCCCCCATCACTCTTAATTTGGGGAAAGAGTGCAAATGATGGTGCTCACAGACCTCCAATCCAGAGGGAGTTCCAGACATTTCCTTGACAAGTGGCAGGTGCTTTAGTTATAGTCTAGATACACTGTAAAGTGTAGCTTTTCTCTGCACTAAGCCCTCAGCCTTATCTGTTCCCACCATCCATCACTGTGTTGGCGGCAGGGCTCCCTCTGTTACCATGTCTCCCTCTCTCCTGCCATTTTTTTATGTGATCTTTCTATCCCTTGTTATGCAGGTGTTCACTTAGTCCTCAGTTCTTCTTGTAGATAAACTGCTTTGTGTGTAGGTGTAAGTTCAGTGTATAGGTAGGAGGAGTTGGGTTCAAGCTCTTTCTACAGCACCTTCCTCCAATCTCCTGCAGTTCTTCAACATTTTAAGTGAGGAGTAGAAATTAAAAAAAAAAATAGAGCATAATGAACTATCCACTAAACCCTTAGAATTACCAGGAAAAAATTCAGTTATGTTGAATCTGCTGATATTAACTGTTCCAGTCTGTCCTGTTGGTGATACTGTAATATGTCTTCTGAAATATGAACCTCCATGATTTGGTTTGTTAGCATAAAGATTTTTTTTTTAACAATTTCCTTACATTCCCTTACGACATAAGTCCCCAAAAGCCTTTAACAAGTGTTCAGTTTGTACTGTGGACACCTGTATGCCTCAGTGAAAACTTGAGAATCTTAACCATTATCATTTACTGTTAGCATTCCTGGGTTTTTTCCCACATGATTTGATAATTTAAAAGGTTTGAGGCAGTTTATGGATAAGACACAAATTATAGACATATAGCTTCAGTTTCTAACAGCTTATTTTCAATAAATTGTTTTGAGTTTAATTTTTCATCAATAAATATTGATTCAATTGCCCTATGTCACCCACTCTGTTAGATGCCTTCCTGTCCTCATGGAGCACATGAATTCACTGGATGCTACCAAAGAGAGAGGGTTATAATTCTTCCAGTCCAAGCAGAAAGCATGGCTAACTACTAGGCCCTTGTTCATAAGCACAAATAACAATTTGCTAGCTTTTCCTCTTACTCAAAACTTTGTTTTATACAGGAACTTCAATATTTTTAAAAAGTGAATCATTCTAAATCTTGGTTAATCTTTATCAAGGCTGACTTACAGATAGCTTCTGGTTGGATTCCTACAATGTAACTATTACCTTTTACATAAGTGATTTAAACCCCATTATAGGAAAGCTCAATGTAGCACCTTCTTTTAAAATTAAGTCAAGTTTTCCAGGAGCTGGAAGGGAACATTTTACACAAATACACATTTTTTCCTGTTTTATCAAAAGAATTGTAAAATGTTTTCTTATTTATTGTACTTTATGTAAAAGTTTAACTTGATAGTCTTAAAACCTTAAAATGTAAGCAAAGATGATTGCTAAATTAAAACAGTCTGTAAGAGCATTTTACTGCTATTGTTTTCACTATTGTTCAGTTGTAGTCCAGTGCCTTGATAATCTTTCCTGGCATGATTGAGATTTCATTTCCTTGAGGAAATCATCGCTAATTAAAGACAAAGAGATTGGATATTCTCATGATGTTGTATTAAATACCTAATCAAACCTACCTCTTTATTACAGCATTCAGTGCCCTGCATTCCTGAGTCAGGTCCACCTATCCAGCCTTATAGCATAATAACTTCTCTAGAATAGCAATTCTCAGATTGGATGCTCCCATGTCTCTGCAGTAGGGCTTTAGGACTCCTTTAGGGTCAAGAGAGGAAGCAAACAGGGGTCCAGCTCTTAGGCTGCTTTCATCTGTTTTCTACTTTAGGTATTCATGCAGGATTTCTTTTGGCACATAGTAATGCCCGCTGCTGTACATGAGCCATCTATCTGAACAGGCCTGTTCGTTTTATCTTAAAGAAAGCTGAAGAGTTCTCAAAAAAAGCTTTACACTTTCCTGTCTCCAAACCCAGGGCTGCTGCTAGCATATGTGCGCTTTTGTCCAAATGACAAAATGGCACTTCCGTTGTGGTGCTAGGTTGGCATAGGCACCCCTCCTTCTATTTTGCTCCAGGGCCAGTACTCTAGTAATACAACCAAGGCTGTATGTAAATGTGCTCCTGCCTGTAACTGCATGTCTCTGCAGTGCACAAAATACAGTGTACCTGGCAGCCCTTACTGAGCCTTTCACTATTTTTTGAACCTGGAATCTCTTTTGAAGTCCTTATCTAGTCATAATTCAATTCTAAAAGCTAGAAAATTTGGCTTTGAGTTAAATGAAAGTTTCCCACTTGGATCCAGAAATGCAATTGTGTAAGTAAAATACAAAGAAAATTTGGATCATTAGCAACAGTTATTAGAAAGGGTTTAGGGGTTTTTTTTGATTGTGACTTTATAAAACAGTACTATGATGTGGCTACTGAGGGAGCTCATGCCATTTGAGGTTGTACATAGAGTTCAAATCAGAGGAATGAGGTGGGGTCCTGCCTTAGTGCTCAGCCAGTGTGGAGAGATCTGTTCAAGAGTTGAAGAATTGATGGACTAGAGCAGTGGTTGTTCTCAGATCATGAAATTCAGATCGGCACCAGCATTACCTGGGGATTTGTTTAAAAAGCAAATTCTTAGGATCCACCAGGATTTACTAAATCAGAAACTCTTAGGAGGAGGATCCAACAATCTGAGAGCCACAGGCCTGTGGGACAACTTTGATACATGATACAATTTGAGAAACACTGGGCTGGGGTATCCCAGAAGAGTACAGCCAGAGGATGGTGACAGGGCTCTGACCCACAGCACATCAACTACTGTAGGCTGTAGGAACCGAGATGATGACCAAGAGGAGAGAAGACCTTGGACCTGCTAGAGTTGTCTTCAGCTACAGTATTTGTGGAAAAAGGATTTGCTTTCCTCCATGTCCCATCAAAAGGTAGAAGTAAAACCAGTGAGAATTAAGAATGTAGTTACTTCATCATAAGAAGAGCTTCCTAAGTTAAGAATTCTTGTGTCTCAGAGGTAGTGAGTTCGCCAGCAACGGAGTATTGAATCAGAGGCCATATCACCTGGTGGGATTTTGTGAATGTGAGTTAACGAATGAAGGCAGCAGAGAGGGAGGAATTTTGTTGAACCTAAATAGCTCTTTCAGCCATTTCCAGCAATTAGATCCTGTTTGATATTTTAAAGATTTTCAGTATTACTGATAAACCTTCCAGATAGTGTCTGGACAGGCCCCAAGGAAATATGCCACTGAGTAAAAGTTTTGGAAGTGTTCCAAATAGTAAGAATAATAATTAAGAAAAAAGTTCTGTGATGTCTTCTCCCAGAGATAACCATTTGATAGGTTTCCTTCTTAACACAGCATAATTTTGATTGATGCATATTTTCCCACTTCTTTTACAGTTAGCAAACCTTTCCTCCCAGTGTTTTTTTATTACCTCTAAAATAAGTATTAAGTTTTCAATTTAGCATTACCACACTATAAATCACATGCCGTAGTACTTTGCTTTTGAGATTAATCCCATCATGTTTAGTCATTCATTTCTCAAACATTTATTGCTATATAAATAGTACATTGGATATGGTATTTTCAATTTGTATAAAATTTAACTTCAATTCTTTTTTGAAGAATTTTTTTTAACCTTTCTGCTTTCCAAATTTTCCTTATCAGCAGACAGTTGTAATTATTGTACTCTCTGTAGTAATTGTATTTTATACATCTTTTCCCATTGAAGCATGAATACTTCCAACTTTATAACTTGCTACAGAAGCCCTTTTTACCCTGCATCTGACCAAATAGCAAACTTAGCATGAAGCAAGGCAGAACATGGTAGTATCTGTAATTGACTATAAGTATTTTTGCTATTTAGGCTAACATATTTAGTGTTCCTAATGACTTTTTAAGGGAACTAGGCTAATGGGACAATGCTATCTAACTGTATATTTTGTAATCCTTTTAAGACTAAACATTAGATTCTGGATACATTGCAGAGTCGTAAACAGATGATTAGAAATAGCATATCTGACAAACCTGTAAATTACTTCTAAGGAAATAAAAGTGTTTAAATTGTAAAGGTGAAATTTCTTCTGACTTAATGTTATATAAGTGATGTTTTAGAATGCACAAGAACTGAAAGTAAATTTTATTGAATGTTTAAATCTAAATTTCTAAATTTCTGCAGAGATCACCAAATTTGGTTCCTTTGGTTATTCTGCCAAATCAAAAGAGTAATATTTGCTGCATGAATTTTGATTTATCTAACTGCTTCCTAAAATGTTTCGGCAAAATTAATGAGGCTGAACCATTGACTCTTCAAATACTAAAAACAAAAAAATCTAGATCTCATTTTCATTTTAATCTTAAAGTTAATGAAAGCAAGTGAAGTAGCCTCACTTAGGACAAAAAAATCTCCAGCAAAGCTGGGGATAATTATTGTACTCAAATAAGGGGGAAAAAATAACCAATAACTCACTTCTTGCCTTACATTATCTAGGCAAAACTTAGTACACATAGGTATGCATTCCTTCTTAAATAATCAAATTCTTAAATATTCTTGACAAATTCAAATGGACATTAAACATTGAAACATGGTCAGATTTTCTTTAATACTTAAAATTTTCGCCTTATGTTAGCAATTTAAATGTCACTGTTTTTGAACTGAGAAAAAATCTGAATCTATCTGGCTTTATCTTTGGTAGTTAAAAGTAAATATTTATGAAGTGCAGGCTATTCACTGAGCAGTACACTTGGTACTGTGTGTTAGGAGATAGAATTCAAACAGGACGAGTAAGATAAGTTCCCTGCCTTCAGAAGAACCTCACAGTACCTTTGGAGAAACTGGCAGACATGAAAAAGTAACATGAGAGAAGAAAACAGAGAAGACTGAGATGGAAGTGATGGCTAAATAGATTATCAGTGCCAAGGATGTCCATCTACTCAAAACAGTGATCAGTTCCATGGGTTTAAACTACAAATTTTAAAGCAGTTAGATTTTACTAACAGTTAAATATAATACCACTGACAAAATCTTTTTGCTTTTAGTTCCAATTAATAATTATCATTAGAAGTAAAATAAATTTTAATATATCTATTTCAGACCCCCCACTCTGACTGCTAAGGTGGTAAAAAAAATACTGTATATTCAAACCTGATGTTAATAACAGCACAATTTTTAACAACTGAATTTACTCTTCAGTAAGTCAATTAACAATACCTTGTAGCATAGGCTGCCCAATATAGTAGTATTTTTTTTTCATTAAGGTATTATTGATATGCACTATTATGAAGGTTTCACATGAAAAAAACAATGTGGTAACTACATTCACCCATGTTATCATGTTCCCCCCATACTCCATTGCAGTCACTGCACATCAGTGTAGTAAGATGCCACAGAGTCACTATTTGCCTTCTCTGTGCTACACTGTCTTCCCCATGATCCCCCCACATCATGTGAGCCAATCATAATACCCCTGTATCCCCTTCTCACTCCCTTCCCAACCCCTCCCCTTTGGTAACTGCTAGTCCCTTCTTGGAGTCTGTGAGTCTGTTGCTGTTCCTTCAGTTTTGCTTCATTGTTCTGCTCCACAAATGAGGGAAATCTGGTACTTGTCTTTCCACCTGGCTTATTTCACTAAGCATGATATCCTCCAACTACATCCATGTTGTTGCAAATTGTAGGATTTGTTTCTTTTTTATGGCTGAATGATATCCTATTGTGTATAGGGACCACATCTTCTTTATTCTTTCACCTACTGATGGACACTTAGGTTGCTTCCATATCTTGGGTATTGTGAATAGTGCTGCAGTAAACATAGGAGTGCATATGTCTTTTTGAATCTGAGAAATTATATTCTTTGGGTAAATTCCTAGGAGTGGAATTCCCAGATGAAATTGTATTTCTATTTTCAACTTTTTGAGGAACCTCCATACTGATTTCCACAGTGGTTGAACTAGCTTACATTCCCACCAGCAGTGTAGGAGGGTTCCCCTTTCTCCACATCCTCGCCAGCATTTGTTGTTCTTAGTCTTTTTGATACTGACCATCCTAAGTGGTGTGAGGTGATATCTCATTGTGGTTTTTATTTGCATTTCCCTGATAATTAGTGATGTGGAGCATTGTTTCATGTGCCTGTTGGCCATCTGAATTTCTTCTTTGGAGAATTGTCTGTTCATATCCTCTGCCCATTTTTTATTTGGGTTATTTGCTTTTGGGGTGTTGAGGCATGTGAGTTCTTTATATATTTTGGATGTTAACCCCTTGTTGGATATGTCATTTACAAATATATTCTCCCATACTGTAGGATGCCTTTTTGTTCTGTTGATGGTGTCCTTTACTGTACAGAAGCTTTTTAGTTTGATGTGGTCCCATGTGTTCATTCTTATTTTTGTTTCCCTTGCTCAAGGAGATGCGTTCAGAAAAAAGTTGCTCATGTTTATATTCAGGAGATTTTTGCCTATGTTGTCTTCTAAGGTTTCATGGTTTTATGACTTACATTCAGGTCTTTGATCCATTTCGAGTTTACTTTTGTATTCGGGGTTGGACAATAATACAGTTTCATTCTCTTACATGTAGCTGTCCAATTTTGCCAACACCAGTTGTTGAAGAGGCTGTCATTTCCCCATTGTAGGTCCATGGCTCCTTTATCGTATACTAATTGACCATATATGATTGGGTTTATATCTGGTCTCTCTAGTCTGTTCCATTGGTCAATGGGTCTGTTCTTGTGCCAGTACCAAATTGTGTTGATTACTATGGCGTTGTAGTAGAGCTTGAAGTCGGAGAGTGCAATCACCCCAGCTTTATTCTTCCTTCTCAGATTATTTTGGCTATTCGGGGTCTTATGTGGTTCCATATGAATTTTAGAACTATTTGCTCTAGTTCGTTGAAGAATGCTGTTGGTATTTTGATACGGATTGCATTGAATCTGTAGATTACTTTAAGCAGGATGGCCATTTTGACAATATTAGTTCTTCCTGTCCATTAGCATGGGATGTATTTCCATTTATTGGTATCTTCTTTAATTTCTCTCATGAGTGTCCTGTAGTTTTCAGTGTATAGGTCCTTCACTTCCTTCATTAGGTTTATTCCTAGGTATTTTATTCTTTTTGGTGCAATTGTGAATGGAATTGTTTCCCTGAGTTTCTTTCTGCTAGTTCATCATTAGTGTATAGGAATGCAACAGATTTCTGTGTATTAATTTTGTATCCTGCAACTTTGCTGAATTCAGATATTAGATCTAGTAGTTTTGGAGTGGATTCTCTAGGGTTTTTTATGTACAATATCATGTCATCTGCAAACAGTGACAGTTTAACTTCTTCTTTACCAAGCTGGATGCCTTTTATTTCTTTGTGTTGTCTAATTGTCATGGCAAGGACCAACAGAACTATGTTGAATAAAGGTGGAGAGACTGGGGAACCTTGTCTTGTTCCCCATCTTAAAGGAAAAGCTTTCAGCTTATTGCTGTTAAGTGTGATGTTGGCTGTGGGTTTGTCATTTATTGCCTTTATTTTGTTGAGGTACTTGCCTTCTATACCCATTTTGTTGATTTTTTATCATGAATGGATGTTGAATTTTGTCGAATGCTTTTTTGGCATCTATGGAGATGATCATGTGGTTTTCTTTTTGTTGATATGGTTGATAATGTTGATGGATTTTCTAATATTGTACCATCCTTGCATCCCTGGAATAAATCCTACTTGATCATGATGGATAATGTTTTCGATGTATTTTTGAATTCAGTTTGCTAATATTTAGTTGAGTATTTTTGCATCTATGTTCATCAGAGATATTGGTCTGTAATTTTCTTTTTCTGTGGTGTCTTTGCCTCGTTTTGGTATTAGGGTGATGCTGGCCTCATACGAGTTTGGAAGTATTCCCTCGTCTTCCACTTTCTGGAAAACTTCAAGGAGGATGGGTATTTGGTCTTCACTAAATGTTTGATAAAATTCAGTGGTGAAGCCATCTGGTCCAGGTGTTTTGTTCTTAGGTAATTTTTTGAATACCAATTCAATTTCATTGGTAGTAATTGGTCTGTTCAGATTTTCTGTTTCTTTCTGGGTCAGCCTTGGAAGATTGCATTTTTCCAGAAAGTTGTCTGTTTCTTCTAGGTTATCCTGTTCATTAGCATATAATTTTTCATAGTATTCTCTAATAATTCTTTATATTTTGTGGGGTCCATACTGATTTTTCCTTTCTCATATCTGATTCTGTTTATGTGTGTAGACTGTCTTTTTTCATCATAAATCTGGCTAGTGGGTTATCTGTTTTGTTTATTTTCTCAAAGAACCAGCTCTTGCTTTCATTCATTCTATTGTTTTATTCTTCTCGATTTTATTTATTTCTGCTCTAATCTTTATTTTTCCCTCCTTCTACTGAATTTGAGCCTCATTTATTCTTGTTATTCTAGTTTCATTAATTGTGAGTTTAGACTGTTCATATGGAATTGTTCTTCTTTCCTGAAGTAGGCCTATATCGCAATATGCTTCCCTCTTAGCACGGCCTTTGCTGCATCCCACAGTTTTTGCAGTGTTGAATTGTCATTTTTCTCCAAATATTGCTTAATCTCTGTTTTTACTTGGTCATCAATTCATTGGTTATTTAGGAGCATGTTGTGAAGCTTCCATGTGTTTGTAGGCTTTTTTGTTTTCTATGCGTAATTTATTTCTAGTTTCATACCTTTGTGGTCTGAGAAGCTGGTTAGTACAATTTCAATCTTTTTAAATTTACTGAGGCTCTTTTTGTGGCCTAGTATGTGATCTATTCTTGAAAATGTTCCATGTGCACTTTAGAAGAATGTGTATCCTTGCTGCTTTTGGGTGGCAAGTTCTGTATATGTCCGTTAGGTCCAACTGTTCTAATGTGTTGTTCGATTCCTCTGTCTCCTTACTTATTTTCTGTCTGATCTGTCCTTTGGAGTAAATGGTGTGTTGAAGTCGCCTAGAATGAATGAATGCATTGCATTCTATTTCCTCTTTTAATTCTGTTAGTATTTGTTTCTCATATGTAAGTGCTCCTGTGTTGGGAGCATAGATATTTATAATGGTTATATCCTCTTGTTGGACTGCCCCCTTTATCATTATGTAATGTCCTTCTTTGTCTCGAGACTTTCTTTGTTTTGAAGTCTGTTTGGTCTGATACAAGTACTGCAACACCTGCTTTTTTCTCCCTATTAGTTGCATGAAATATCTTTTCCATCCCTTCACTTTGAGTCTGTGTATGTCCTTGGGTTTGAAGTGAGTATCCTGTAGGCAGCATTTATATAGGTGTTCTTTGTTTATCCTTTCAGTGACTCTATGTCTTTTGGTTGGTGCATTCAGTCCATTTACATTTAGGGTGATTATCGAATGGTATGTACTTGTTGGCATTGCAGGCTTTAGATTTGTGGTTACCAAAGGTTCAAGGTAAACCTCCTTACTGTCTAAGAGTCTTAACTCACTTAGTATGGTATTACAAACACAATCTAAAGGTTTTTTTTTCCCCCTCCTTTTCTTCCTCCTCCACTCTTTATATATTAGGCATCATATTCTGTACTCCTTTCTATCCCTTTTTATTACCTCTGGTGACAGCTATTTAACCTTAGGAACACTTCCATCTATAGCAGTCCCTCCAAAATACACTGTAGCAATGGTTTGTGGGAGGTAAATTCTCTCAGCTTTTGCTTATCTGGAAATTGTTTAATCCCTCCTTCAAATTTAAATGATAATCTTGCCAGATAAAGTGTTCTTGGTTTGAGGCCCTTCTGTTTCACTGCATTAAATATATTATGCCACTCCCTTCTGGCCTGTAAGGTTTCTGCTGAGAAGTCTGATGATAGCCTGATGGGTTTTCCTTTGTATGTGATCTTATTTCTCTCTCTGGCTGCTTTTAATAGTCTGTCCTTATTCTTGATTTTTGCCATTTTATTTATTATACGTCTTTTTTTTGTCTTCCTTGGGTCCCTTGTGTTGGGAGATCTGTGTACCTCCATGGCCTGTGAGACTATCTCCTTCCCCAAGTTTTCAGCAATTACTTCCTCAAAGACACTTTCTATCCCGTTTTCTCTCTCTTCTTCTTCTGGTACCCCTATAATATGAATTTTGTTCTGTTTACATTGGTCACACAGTTCTCTCCATATTTTTTCATTCCTAGAGATCTTTTTCTCTCTCTGTGCCTCAGCTTCTTTGTATTCCTTTTCCTTAATTTCTATTTCATTTATCATCTCCTACACCATATCTAATCTGCTTTTAGTACCCTCCATTGTGTTCCTCAACGATTGGATCTCCATCCTAAATTCGTTCCTGAGTTCTTGAATATTTTTCTCTACCTCCAGGAGCATGTTTATGATTTTTATTTTGAAATCTCTTTCAGGAAGATTTATTAATTCAGTCTCACTCGATCCTTTTTTCTGGTGTTGAGATTTTGCTTTGAACCAGGTTCCTTTGACGTTTCATATTTGTACGTGGTGCCCTCTAGTGCCCAGAAGCTCTACTCTCTGGAGCTGCTCTGCCTCTGGAGCAATGTCGGGGGTCACAGGGGAGCAGTGTTGGTGCCTGGGGGGATAGAGCTTTTTCCTGCTTCCCGGCTACTATGCCTGCCTCCACTGCCAGAACCAGTGGGCCGAACACACAGGTGTAAGCCTCTGTGTTTTGTGTTTGTAGCTGCTGTTGGTGGGGCTTCCCTCTGGCTGGCCTGACGCCAGGGCAGGGGATGCCAGTTTGCAAGCCAGGTGCAGCCTAGCCAGGAAGAAGGCGCAGTAGGCTGCATATTACTGTGGGGGGCCTTGGAACTGTGTAGCCAGCCAGGGCTATGGAGCACCTGAAAACTGTGAAAGTTCCCAACCTGCTGGGCAGAGTGCACCCAGACAATATTGTCTACCTGTCCTTTCACCTGTGCAGTAAGCTCTGTGCAATCCTTGTCCCTTTAGCCACCCTCTCACTTTTAGAAAGTCTCCCATACTGCCCACCGAGGTCATCTGGATATGAATGCCTGTTTTCCACAAGCAGCTGGAATCTCAGTCTCTCCAGGTATTCCACCTGTCTTAGCTTTCCAACCCCACTAATCACCAGAGCACCATGCAATGTAGGTTCTTGCTCCCAGAGCAGATCTCCAGGGCTAGGTGTTCAACAGCACCACGCCTCCACTCCCTCTCCGCCCTGTTTCTCTTCCTCCCACTGGTGAGCTGGGGTGGGGGAAGGGCTTGGGTCCTGCCAGGGTCAAGGCTTTGGTATGTTATCCTGTTCCGTGAGGTCTGTTCTTTTCTCCAGGTATATGCAGTCTGGTGCAGCCTTCTTTCCTGTTGCTATTTCAGGATTAGTTGTATTAATTATATTTTCATATTATATGTGGTTTTAGGAGGAGGTTTCTGTCTCACCTCTCACGCCGCCATCTTTAATCCAATATAGTAGTATTTTAAAAGGGACCTTAAATGTACATATTTAACATACATGAACACACTAAATCCTCACAAATCCCAAATGTCAGGTCCATTTTACAGATTATGTCTGCCTAATGCTTAGAGAGATTAAATGACTTGATAATAGCTTTATAGTCAAAATCCATTTTTTTTCTTTTACTTTGTGACAATGTCTATTGTATAGGACAGATTGGGACAGAAAATAAAAATCAGAAGTTTTTATCATCAATTTTATAAATAAGAGGCCTTAAAAATATAAATATAAAATTAGTAGTCTATCATCTAGGAATAAATGGGAAGAACATATTTGAACAAGTGATGAATAAATTAGAAAATATACAGGTAGATTAGAAAATGGTTAATATCAGTCATGACATTAGTTGTCTATGTTCAAAAACAATGATCCTTCTAAAGAATTTCTAGCATTTTTTCTTCAGTCACTTGGCAGAGATAATTGTTCTAATTTGAAAATTATCTTTATTTTTAAGATCCCATTTTTGATCCAGCAAGTGGCCAAGTTCCTTTGCCTCCTGCTAGGAGATTACCAGGTGAACATGTCAAATCAAATAGAACATCACAGGACTATGATCAGCTTCCTGCATCTTCAGGTGAGTCAGCTAATAATAGTAGTAATACTACCTTAGGACTGAGTAGGGCTTTTGGCTTTTAGGAGCACCTCTTTATTCATTACATAATTTGATCAGCAGTGCCAGCCTAAGATAGTATTTTTATCACCTTTGCATTTTGCTTATGAAGCTTGGGTTATGGGCAGAGTGCCTACAAAATTGCCTCATGGAAAGGAAAAAACATCAGGCCTTACTATTTTTATCCATTAGTCTGTAAAGCACAGTCTTCTGATTCAAAATCTGTTCATTCACTAACTTTGTTATGCCTTATTAGATATGACTACTGAGAGAAATCTCTTTGTACATTTAAATGCTGGGTTTTCTTATGTCTCCATTAAAGGAAAAAAAAACTTCTTTAGAATTAATATTAGCATCAAGCTAATTAATTTTCATAGCTTATTTAGGGTTACCATGCAGTGTTCCACTGCCAGCCATTAAGTAGCAGCATGTTACCATTTTAGTAAATACAAGTCATACTCAGGACCATTAATTATGAAATGGTGGTGCTTGCTTCTTCCAGATGCCAGCCTTCCCTGCCATCATATCTGTATCTACAAGAGCTCCTCTACCTTACACACTTTCTGTCCTTTGTTGTGCTTTATCTTTCTTCAGAGCACCTGTCCCTGCCTTATATTTCATTCATTTGCTTGGTTGTATTGGTCTATCACCTCTGCTAGTGTATTAATGCTTTGAAGATAGGAGCATTGTTTGACTCACTGCTATATCCCCGTGTGTGTCCAAAGAGTGCCTAGGACATGTTTGTTGGATGAGTGGATGAACAGAATGAAGGAAGGAAGAGTAGCTGATGTCTGTATTATGCCCAACATGCACATTTTCTGAGCAGATTTTTTTTGTCTCATAATTAGAAAAGTTAGAAGTTTTTTCTGTGTGGATTTTTATCCTATTTTGATATTTTTGAGTTTTGTTTGTAAAGCTCAAACCTCAGTTCACAGATTCATTAATTGTGATAATTAATGAGCTTCTTTGAGAATTATCAACATTATGTACTTGATGACATGCATGGGAGATGTAGAAATCCCTCTATAGTTTTTATAAGTTTTAACACTTGAATGTAACTCAGGACAACATAGAAAGTAGTATTAACTTTTGAAAATTTTGGTCCATGCTCTTTTACCCATTTTCTTTTAGTCATTCTGAGATTTGAGATACATTCATGGGTATCCAGTGACACACTGTATTTCTAGTCAAAGGTTAGATTTCCAGAGTGATGAAAAAAAATGTGAAAGTCAAGAAGAAGAAAAGACAGTATGTATCAGCCCCCTTCTATATAAGAGAAGGAAGCAATTCCCTTCAGAAAATAATGTTAAAATACAACTTTATGAAGACTGTCATGACTGATTCAAAATAATATATTCAGGACAACCAATTCTGGATTAAAAAAAACATATTTAAGCTATGGGAAAAGTTGTGGCCAAAATGCTTTACTTTCACAGCTGCTTTACAGTTTGCTCCATAATATGTGAGTGTTATAAGCCCAGAGGAACATCATTCACATATATGGTTTCAAGTGATAGGAATTCCAGTTGGCATTACACTAGAAATTTCAAGGAAAACTTTGACTCACAAACCTTGTTGAAATAGCCCTAAATAGGCATTTACCTGAAACCTGCACTTGCTTTTACCTGAGTGATAAATTAGTCCGTTATTACTGAGTGCCTCAGTTAGCTGTAACATCAGCTATTTCAACCAACTTCTGAATTGTCTTTACAAACACAGTGACACCACAGAAAATAAAATTTTTTTTCCAACAAAATATTTGCTCACATTCAGTTCACAGGGCTACCAGGCTGTCTGCTAGTTTATGCCACACCAGCGGAGGGACTCAGTGCGCCTTCTGGATTAGGTCTTTCCATCAAGAACTTGAGCCTGGATGCTATGTGCCTTTAGGATCCTAACAGGCCTTATTAAGATGATTGTTGAAGAACCTTATAAATTCAATTTATCTTCTCTTTTATGGTGATCTAAGTAATTGATAGTGACTATATATAAGCTTTCTGGAAAGGATTATTTCTACAGAATTTGAAAATATGACTTCATTGATTTAAATGTATTTTTCTTATCCTCTTATCTAAAAAGGATGTGGCATGTGTATGTATGTCTAACAAAGAGGCTTCCAAATGTTTTATTCTCCCCCCCAAAAAAAATTGATATATAAATTGTTATCTCTAAAACTTTAGGAAAATTATAATGATATGACAATCAGAAACAAGTGGATTTTACCAACCTAGGTTAAATTCATATATACCTATATATGGGGCAAACAGTTTTTGCTAACAATTTGCTTATTTCATCACATGAGTATTTTATTCACGTGGATTTCATGTCTGTCCTAGCTAATGAGTTTTCACAGATTTTCCAGTTGGCTTTTGCCTTGTTGTAAGATAACATAATATACTAGTTTGAATATCATTCCTTAAAAACCCAGAGATCCAATTTAAAGTAAAACAATATCACAATCATGTGTTCGTGCTTGTGCTGATGAAGTGCAGCATTAGTTGCTGAGAATATTTTTCATATTCTTAGTATTTATAGGGCACGTAAGGTAATACAGTATGTGAAGATTTTTTTTATTTGCAATTAGTGTGAAAACTATAAATGGCATATACTATCATAGCAGCAATTCAAGTTTATGGCATAAAAGAGTTCCAGAATTGATTGATCCAACTTAGAATAACAAAGTCAAAATGATGATGTGTTTGAGATATCTTTAATGCCTTGATTAATTTTACATTTTTTCTTTCAATCCTCAGATACAGTTAAGAAAATCGGTAATCTGAGTCATGATGTCCATCCCAAGTATTGTCACTAAACTGTTAAATAACTTTAGAGATTATAATGTAATACTTATAACATAGTAATGTTTGCATAGTAATACTTAAATACAAATATATTTTATATCATATTAATATTTATGAATTAAATTTACTATATAACAGACATAATTTTATTCCTGACAGACAACCAGTTTAAAATAGGTATTATTAGTGTCAATTTATAGAAGAAAGATAGCAAAGTTTAGTAATTTAACCAAGGTCTCAAAGCTAGTATCAGTGTGATAGGATTTGAATCAGTTCTTTTATCTGTGAGCTATGAACACATTTACCTGTTTTTATTACTGGTAGGATAACAACATAAAGTTTGCTAACAAAGTTTAAAAGTCACACCTACATAAAGAAGCAACGATTGCTAAACTGATATTGGAAATGCTCAAAAATAAAATTAAGTAAAGACAGAAACAGGATAGTAGTGATGACAAAACAATGGAAAAAGGGTATTAAAAATTGTAAACTTGTACTAGAGATTTCAAAACCTGGATTCTGACCATTTTTCCTATAACCTTAGAAAGCCACTCACCATACGCTTTCTACACTTTTTATTGCAAAATAAATCTCTTGTTTCTCCATCATAGATCCTGGAGCTGCTCAGACCTAAAAACTGGCAGAGGGTATCTGAGGCTTTTTTTTTTGCATAATTATGAAACTAGTACATGCACAGTGGAGAATAATAAAATAGAATCCAAAAAAAAGAAAAAAAGAAATTGCCTATAACCCTATCACCAATAAAGAACATTATTGCTATTTTGGAGTACCTCCTTCTAATGTTTTGTCTGTGTAGATGTTTGTAATAATTAGATCGTACTCAATATGTCAACTCTATCTCAGTTCCATTTAACATAGTATCATAAATATCTTACCACATCATTAAACTTTTTAAATGCCATTTTAAATTATCGTATGGTAGTCCATCTTTTTTAAGTGCTGTCAAACACTACTATTTTAAAAGTGTAACAAACCCTAATTTTACATGCAAGAAAACTAACATAATAAGTGCCTTTGCTTTTGTCTAGAAATACAGAAACTTGGTGGTGGTGTTATTATTAATTAAGACTTAATATAACAAATAGAAAATAATAGAAAAGTGTATTCATCAATATGATATTTGCTTATTATACACTTCTTTCAAAATATGAACTAAGAAAAAAAAGTACCAAAATTTAGATATTGAAGGAAGTAATAAGGATCCATTATGGTAAAATAGCTGGTAGCCACTGAAGTGGAAGTACCACCAACTCCTGTAGATACAGACATATGAGCAGTGTCTCACCTTTTTAAATCATAATCTGCCTAAAAGCCTTATTAGAGCATTTTTCTCTAATCACCTGCAAGAATGAAAGTTTAATATCACCAACATATCTTTATGTACTGTGGCTCTTTGGAGGGCCACAAACCCTTTTTCACATTTGATTATTTTTTTTGTCCCTCAAGGACCATTTTTGCCATCTTAGGGATGATATTGCCCCCACTTAGAGTAATCATGCAGGTTATTAGACTAACCATGTTTTCATCAGGTGAATTCCCCTGCTATCTAGGACTTTTCTCTATGTCTGTATTTTATATGCTTCAAAAATGAAAACTGAATCAAGATTTACCCTATATAACAGTGCTTCTCATATTTTTCTCCCCACCAAAGAGTTAACTGAACAACCTAGGGACTAAGTGGACACTTAGTTAAGTGTCTGCTTTAACTAAAAGTAGACAATCATATGATGAAATCTGCTTCTAAATTTTTTATCTCAGAAATTTATACAAATTTTGCATTTTACTCCTTGATATTATCAGTATTAACTTCCTCACCTCCTCGAGTAAAACTGGTGCTCCAGGAAGATAGACTACTTATATTGTATGGCTGCACATATTCTTGCATTTTTTTCATACCGTAGTCATTGCTCACTGGAGTTGAAAAATAGCATGAGCGTGGAGAGCAGCACGAGAACAAACACGTGCTTTGCAGGCTGAGATCTATTCAGGTGCAGAAATTCCCATGGAGCTGGTAAAATTCAGCCATTCCAATTTACTCCAAAAGCACAGTATAACTTAGGGGGCTATGACAGAGTTTATCTTCTGTTTAATTGTTGCCTTCCATTGCCTACACATTCTAAAGTGAATAAGGACCCGATGTCTACTACTTTTAGAGACAGTAAAAAAGAGTAACTGGGGAAGGGAGAGGCTGTCTGTGAGGTCTAGGAAGAGATTTATAAAAAGAGGGATTGGTTTTCAATGTTTGCTCTAATAATCAGCATGAAAATGATATGTTCTGTCCTTTTTTTAGCAGCTTCCATTATTAGTTCAGGTTGTAAAGATCTTGTTAGTATCTTGCTTAAAAGCTTTCCATAGAATTAGTCACTCACAACAAATTCCATGGTTTTCCACTTCCACACTTCTGTGACATTCCATTTGATTTACAGTAATTGCTGTTCTATAGCATTTGAGTGTAGTAGTTATTATAGACGTGAATTCTTTCTCCTTTCTTTCTAATGGTCTCCTTAGCACATATACTGAAAAGTACATTAATTAATTTGCATACTACCTGACTGAGAAGTATTAAATAATAGCTCTAAAAATGTTAATACAAAAGTAGACTTGAAAAGTGAGAATTGTAAAAGTAAATTGCTTAGCTCAAGGTTACTCAAAATCTTAGTTGCCAAACTGAGATGTATCTGACCACTCTCAAGTCCTTGTGTGGTGTTCCTCATCCACATCTAGAAAAGTCTTAGTTGTAGCTCTCAGTTGCCTGGTACAGACCATTCAATTAAAACAAACTAAAAATCAAGATACTCCAAGCTGAATAAATATTCGGCAATAAGTAGAAATTTATATATAACAGGTGGCAAAAAGTTGCAACATAGATTCCATTCTGCTTCCATTTATAGGCTCTCATACATGATACAGTTCAAGTTCTGAGCACTTGTAAGATTCTGAAGAAATGTCAGCACTGTTTTGGGGAAGCAGTTTTGAGTTAGAGCAGTGAGGACTAGGATTAAATAAATTTGGATATATGAGTTTTGAATTTAAAGGGAAAATCTACCTATTAGAAAAAATCTTTGCTTCAAGAAGTTTTTTTTTCTTTTTTAATGAAAATGTCTTTAGAATCTGCCATGATTCCTTCTAGAGGTTGTTTGAATCATTTTCTCTATTTGAAATGTCAAATATATTTTGTGTTTAAAAAATAGCTAGTTCCAGGATCAGAAATACCTCCAGTACCCTAACTAGAGTTTTAATTGTTATGTCTGTGTGTGTATATGTGTTTTTCCTACTAACTTAGGCTTCCTGAATTATTTTTACTAATTTTAACAAGCAAAGAATAGCCTTCTCTAAAATAAAATTAGTCATCTGCAAATCCCATTGCATTTGGACAGCAGCCTCACAGTGGATAGGTTTCTTGTGTTTATTTATTTTTTCCTGATGATAGGTGCCATCTACCAAGACCAAAGGTATATATAAGTTTATTAAGTCTAAAATATCTAAATTTTAAGCCTTCATTGCCAATTACAATAATAGACGTGTCTCTGGCTGCCACTTTAGTTGTTTATATAGATAGCTGTTCTTGTCAAAGATGCTTGGCAGTCATCTGCCTCTCTCAGTATTTTAGAACAAAATAATAATACTACAAAAACTCAGAGAGGATCAAGACCAGGGAGTAGAAGATTCCTGAGCTCACTCCTCCCACAAACACACCAAGTCTACCACTACATATAGAGAAACTCTCTCTGAAAATGACATTAAGAAAAAGCCATATCAAGAAGGGTTGGCGGACAGGGGTGGACAGAGATGCCATCTGGTACAGACCCATACCCCTGGAGCAGTGACCACAAATGGGGGGTTATCACAGGCATCTAGGCCCTTCCTGAGGGGCAAGAGATTCAAGCTCCACACTGGGACAGTCACCCTAGGTGCCTGCCCTGAGTAGATGACCCCCCCACTCAATAATGTCTAGCTGTGAAAATCAGCAGGACTTCACTCCAGGAGAGCAAGAGGGCTGAAGGGAAACCTAGACTCCTTTAATAAAGGACCCACCCACAAATTCACTTGCTTCAAGACCCAGCACAGACACAGTAGTTTGAAAAGTGCCTGGGGCATATGTGAAGATTTATTGACTAATTTTAGGGTATGTGCTGGGGGGCAGAGAACTGAAGGAACTTTGTCCAGGAACAGAGTCACTGGCAGGTGCTGTTTTTCTTGCCTTCCTTCTTAGCTGGCCCAGTCCTGGCAGGCACCATTTCTAATATTCTCCATCTACTCTGCTAGCACTGTTTGTCCTGCCCCAATGTTCCTCTGTGACTCTGTCCCATCCACCCAAGGAGTACCCTCCAAAATAGCTCCCACCCCACACACAGTAAGCAGCCTCAGCCAGGACCAGAGCCCCTCCAAATTGGCTCCTGCCCTGGGGGAAGGGGCCAGCCCCACCCACCAGCACACCCCACCCACTGCAGTCACAGCCCAACTACCATAGCGGGGTGCATTTAGCCTACGCAGGAGACACCCTGGGGCAACTGGTTCTGGTGACCAGGGTGGTTGCACTTCTGGGCCGCACAGGAATTTCTCCACATAAGGCCCCTCCTTCAAAATCAGGATACATAGCTGATCTACCAACATACATACAAATACAGTGTATCAGGCACAATGAGACAGGAATATACTCCAAATGAAAGAACAAGACAAAACCTCAGAAAAAGAACTAAATGAAACAGAGGTGAGCAATCTGATAAAAGAGTTCAAAGTCATGGTCATAAAGATGCTCACCAAACTTGGAAGAACAGAGCTGAAAAATATGATAACTGAAATGAAAAATACACTTGAGGGAATCAACAGCAGATTAGAGAATGCAGAAAAACAGATCAGTGATCTGGAAAATGGTACTATAAATCATCAAAGCTGATAATAAAAAAAGAAAATTTTAAGGATAGTTTAAGGGACCTCTAGAACATCATCAAGTATACTAACTCACATTATAGGGGTCCCTGAAGGAGAAGGGGTGGAGGGCAGAAAACTTATTTGAAGACATAATAATTGAAAACTCCCTTAAAACAGACATCCAGACCCAGGAGTCACAAAAGAGCCCCAAAAAGGTCCACACCAAGAACATAATTAAAATGTCAAAATGTAAAGATAAAGAGAGAATCTTAAAAGCACCAAGAGAAAAGCAACTAGTTATGTACAAGGGAACTGCCATAAGACTACCAGCTGATTTTTTCCAGCAGAAACTTTCAGGCCAGAGGGAGTGGCATGATACATATTTAAAATGCTAAAAGGAAAAATTACAACAAAAATATCTGGCAAAATTTTCAGAATTGAAGGAGAGAAAGAGTTTCACAAACAAAAGTTAAGGAGTTAATCACCACTAAACCACCCTTACAAGAAGTGTTAGAGGGACTTCTTTAAGAGGAAGAGAAAAGGCCATAACTGGAAGAATATTATGAAAGAAAAAGACTTCACTGGTAAAAGCAAATATAGAGTAAAGGTAGGGGATCAACCACTTACATAGTTAGTGTGAATGTTAAAAGACAAAAGTAACAAAATCAACTATAACTACAGTAATTAAGGGATGCACATGAAAAAAAATGTAAAATATGATGTCCAAATATAAAATTTGGGATGGAAATAGTAAAAATGTAGTGCTTTTATAATGCCCTAACTTAGGTGACCATGAACTTAAAATAGACTGCTTTATACACAGAGTATTATATATGACTCTCATAGTAACCACAAACCAAAAACCTATAATAGATAAAAAACAAAAAATAAAGAGAAAGGAATCCAAGCATAACACCAAAGAATGCCATCAAATCACAAGAGAAGAGAGCAAGAGAACTATAAAAACAACCAGAAAACAGTTAACAAAATGGCAGTAAGTACGTACATATCAATATTTACTTTAAATGTAAATGGACTAAATGCTGCAATCAAAAGACATAGGATGACTGAATGGATATTAAAAAAAAAAAAGACATCTATCTGCTGCCTACAAGAAACTCACTTCCAAACTAAAGTTACATATAGACTGAAAGTGAAAGGATTGAAAAAGATACTACATGGAAATGGAAATGAAAAGAAAGCTAGGACAGCAATACTTATATCGGACAAAATAGACTGAAACATTATAACAAGAGACAGGGCATTAAATAATGATAAAGGAATCAGTCCACCAAGAGGATACAGCAAATGTAAACATGTAGTCAACACAGGAGCACCTGAATATATAAAGCAGATATTAACAGACATAAAGGAACAAATTGACAGTAATACAGTAATAGTAGGGGACTTTAACACTCCACTTTCATTAATGGGTAGATCATCCAGACATATAATTAACAAGGAAACACTGACCTTGTATGACACATCAAACCAGATGGACTCAATAGATATATATAGAACATCCTATCCAAAAAAGATCAAAATACACATTCTTTTCAAGTGCACATGGAATATTCTTCAGTATAGATGACAAGTTAGGCCTCAGTAAATTTCAGAAGATTGAAGTCATAGCATCTTTTCCAACCACAATAGTATGAACCTCAAAATCAATTGTAAGAAAAAAAAACTGGAATAAATAAAAAATGTGTAAGCTAAACAACATAAAAGCAAGCCACCAATGGTTCAACACAGAAATCAAATAGGAAAAAAAAACTTGAGACAAATGAAGATGGGAGCACAGTGTTCCAAAATCTTTTGGACACAGCCAAAACAGTTCTAAGAGGAAAGTTTATAGCAATACAGCCTTACCTCAAGAAACCAGAAAAATCTCAAACAATCTAACCTTACTCATAAAGGAACATAGAAAAAAAGTAGAAGGAAAGAAATAATAAAAGTCACAGTGAAAATAAATGAAATAGAGATTTAAAAAAATAGAAGCATCAATGAAACTAAGAGCTGATTCTTTGAAAAGGTAAACCAATTTGATAAAGTTCTAGCCACACTTGTAAAGGAAAAAACAGAGGGCCCAAATAAATAAAATCAGAAATGAGAGAGAAGTTACAACTAACAGAAATACAAAAATACAGCCACAAAAAGTTAAAACCACAGAAATACAAAAGATACAAGACTACTATGCCCAATAATATGCCAACACATTGGGCAACCTAGAGGAAATGGATAAATTCCTAGAAGCATACAATCTTCCAAGACTGAGCCAGGGAGAAAAAGAACATCTGAACAGATACATTACTAATAAGGATATTGAGTCAGTAATTTAAAAAAAATCCCAACAAACAAAAGTCCAGGACCAGAGGGCTTCACAGGTGAACTCTACCCAACATTTAAAGAAGAGTTAATACCTATCCTTATCAAACTATTCTCAAACTCAAAATATTTGAAGAAGGAACACTTCTAAGTTCATTCTACAAGACCAACATTACCGATACAAAAAAAAAACAAAGACACTACAAAAAAAATTACAGAGTGGTAAGTAAATGCAACAATCCCCAAATATTAGCAAGCAGAATTCAATAATACATTAAAAGGATCATACACTATGATCATGTTAGATTCATTCCAAGGATGCAAGGATGTCATTATCCACAAATCAACATGATACACATTACCAAAGTTACCAGAATAAAAACCATATGATCATCTCAATAGATGCAGAAGAAGCATTTGACCAAATTCAACATCCATTATAATAAAAACTTTCAACAAAGTGAGTACAGAGAGAACATACTCAACATAATAAAGGCTACATATGATAAACCCACAGCTAATATCATACTCAATGGTAAAAAGCTCAGAGATTTTCCCCTAAGATTAGGAAAAAAACAGATGGCCACTCTCACCATTTATTCAACATAGTACTAGAAGTCCTAGCCACAGCAATTAGTCAAGAAATGAAAGCATCCAAATTGATAAGGAAGAAGTAAAATCATTACTATTTGCAGATGACATGATATATGTAGAAAACTCTTTGAAGACCACCAAAATACTATTAGAACTAATAAATATATTCAGTAAAGTTGCAGGAGATGAAATTAATATACAGAAATCTGTTGCATTTCTATAAACTAAAACTATTGGAGAAATTAATAAAATAATCCCATTTATAATTTCATCAAAAAAGAATAAAATACCTAGGCATAAATCTACTCAAAGAGATGAAAGACATGCACTCTGAAAACTGTAACACATTAATGAGAAATTTAGGATGACACAAATAAATGGAAATATATACTGTGTTCATGGATTGGAAGAATATTATTAAAATGTCCATACTACCCAAAGCAATCTATAGGTTTAATGCAATCTTTATCAAAATGTATTTTTCATAGAACTAGAATAACCATAAAATTTATATGTAACCATAAAAGACTCAAAATAACCAAGGCAACCTTGAGAAAGAAAAACAAAGCAGGAGAATCACAATCCTAGATTTCAAACTAATCTACAAAGCTAGTAATAAAAAGTGTGGTGCTAGCAAAAAAAAAATGCAACAAAAACAGAGAAACAGACACACAGATCAATGAAACAGAATAGAAAGCCCAAAAATAAACTCATGCTTATATGGCCTATTATTCTATAACAAAGGAGGCAAGAACATAAAATAGGGAGAAAACAATCTCTTCAAAAAATAGTACTGGGAAGATGACAGCTACATGCAAACATAAGTAGACCACTACCTTACACCATATACAAAAATAAACTCAAAATGGATTAAAAACCTAATACAAGACCTGAAACCATAAAACTCTTAGAAGAAAACAGGCAGTAAGTCCCTGGACATCAGTCTTAGCAATAATTTTTTTTGGTTCTTTCTCCTCAGGCAAGGGCAACAAAAGCAAAAATAAACTGGGACTACATAGAACTAAAAAGCTTTTGCACAGCAAAGGAAACTATCAACAAAACAAAAATGCCAGATACAGAAGAAGATATTTGCAAATCAAAAACCCACTGAGTGGTTAATATCCTATATATATAGGATATTATATATCCTATATTCAGCACCCTTATGTTCACTGCCCCATTCTTTACAATAACCAAGATATGGAAGTAACCTAAGTGTCCATCAATAGATGAATGGATAAAAAAGATATGGTATATATAGACTTTGGAATATTACTCAGCCATAAAAAATGAAATATTGCCATTTGTGACAACATGAATGGACCTAGCGAATATAATGTTAAGTGAAATAAGTCAGAGAAAGGCAAAAACCTTATGATTTCACTTACATGTGGAATCAAAAAAACACAAAACAACATAGAAACAGACTCAGATACAGGAAACAAACTTGGTTAACAGAGGTAGGGAGGAATTAGGGGAGGTGAATGAAACAGAATAAGGGGGTTAAGAGTTATAAACTTCCAGTTACAAAATAAATCATGGGAATGTAAAGTACAGCATAGAGAATATAGTCAATAATAGTATAGTAACTTTCCATGGTGACAGATTGTGACAGATAGTCTTATTGTGATGATCATTTTGTAGTGTATGTTATGTCAAATCACCATGTTGTACACCTAAAACTAATTTTTTATGTCAACTATACTGCAATAAAAATAAAAATAAAAAAGAAAGAAAACCTCTTAGAAAATTACCAGAATACAAGGAATTTAGACTTACAGAATTCTTCTTACTAAACAATTAAATCAGATTACACAAGATTGCAAATGTATAAATTCTATGGTAATTGATTAAAGTAAAGGAAAACTTGCTAGAATTTCTAATCTTTTTTGGAAAGATTGGACTCAAAATATAATTTATTGTCCGTCTCTACATGACATAATGAAAATACTCAATAGAAAAATTAATGGAGCCTCAAAACATAGTAAATAATGCATTTTAGCAGACGATAATAATTCGAGGTATTACAGATATAAGAAACAGTGCAGACTTCAGCAAGAACCAGAAATTAATGTGTTCTTGTATATAAGCATAACTTATAAGTTTACCTATGAGTATAATAGTTTTCAAACTGGAAATTACCCTATGAGAAAGAAAAAATTAAAAATAAGACTATCATAAAATTGGTATGCAATCAAAGATTTTCATCCTAGAGACTTTTCTTTTATGTATATTATATTGGTATTGCTAGAACTGTGATTAGGATGATGTTTTATATATGTTACCTTCTCATAGAAAATTGTACTTATAAGAAAAATATGAAATAATTTATCAAAGTTTCATGATTTACACTTGACTATTATTAAAAATACCAGCTTACAGAATCTCCTGAAGCTTTTGGGAAAGCCGACAAGGCAGCCGAGACCAGGAGGAACAGGGACGGGGGGCAAGTCACGAGGCATTTGGGTTCTAGCCTCACTTTCTCTTTTACTTAACTTTATCATTTGCATTTGTCAGTAGTCTAAAAGAAAGATTTTAATGTCTACATAGTCTTCAATCAGTAAATGTGTTTCATGGCATAAATTTAACATTTTTATTTTAATCTGTTTTAAAATCTAGGCTTTTTACATAACATACCAAATACAGATATATGGGAATCCATGATAAAAAAAAAAAGTCCCTCTTAAGTTACTAGCCCATGCTCTCATGATCTGTATGGGGTGGCAGCCTGTAATTAATTTTCTTTTTCTCTTAATAACATTACTCTCTATTCATAGGCACCAATTTGTTTGGTTTAACTTTGAGAAACCATTATCTTGGGGTACTGATCTGGAACCCAATTCTCCATGGCTAATGTTTTTGCTGTTTTTGCTTTTTCTCCAATCCAATTACTAACCTGACCTGACACTGCTTAACTTCCCGAGATCAGGCATGATCAGGGTGATATGGCCATGGACTGTTGCCTTTTCTCAGGCAAAACTTCCTACACTGGACTGAATAGAGTATGCGAGCAAAGCCCTAAGTTTACTTCTCTTCAGCCTGTCCACTGACAGTATCTTGAAGCATCTAGTATTTCCCCCTCCACCCTAGCAATCAGTAAGCCATCACTTCACAGCATTAGTAAATTGAAAAATCAGAGAGGTGGAGACTTTTCCAAGCATATTTCTCAGAGCAGTTCTGCTGTGACATGGGTGATCTGGTGGAGACAGTCTGCCTGGTCCACCTATAAGCCTGTAACAGCGTTTCTTCCAGTAGAAACTTACCAAGAAAGTTCCTCCACCATAGTAGGGAAGGATGAGCTGTACTGCCAAAGGGAAAAAAGCCTTTCTTTTCCAGACATTTGTTTGATTTTTTTCTTCTTTCTGTATCTTTTTTATTTCATGTGGTCTCAAGAATACTATGTGGAATTGGAAATAAATGTGTGTCAATTTCTCAGTTGAATTTCCAGTTCTACTTCAGTTTCTAATGTTCAAAATGGAGACAATATAATTTACACTACAGTAGTATATAAAAATGGGGGGAAAAGTTTATTTTTAGAGATAATAAAAACAAAACTAGTGTTGTCATATAAAATGAGATCATACTACTGTTACAATGTCTTTATTTCATCTTGTTATTTAATCACATTTCTCCTTAAAAACTACACAGATGGCTCACACGCACCAGCCAGACCTCCTAAACCGCGACCCCGCAAAACTGCACCGGAAGTTCACCACAGAAAACCCCACGGGCCCGAGGCAGCATTGGAAGACGTCGATGCAAAAATTGCAAAACTCATGGGAGAGGGTTATGCCTTTGAAGAAGTGAAGAGAGCCTTAGAGATAGCCCAGAATAATGTCGAAGTGGCTCGTAGCATCCTTCGAGAATTTGCCTTCCCGCCTCCAGTCTCCCCACGTCTAAATCTATAGCAACCAGGACTGTAAACACCAAAATGTAAAGCATTCCATCAATATTCCAGGAGTGTGGAAAGGAGAGAAGTGAGATGGAATTCTGGAGAGGGGGCTTCTCCTCCTCACGTGGCATCTTGGGAAGAGAGAGGCTTGGAAGGGCCCCTTCCCAGAAGACTTGCTCAGGATGGCAGCGGCTACGGCTTCCTTATTTTTGCTAGCCATACTTTTAAATCAGGGTTGAACTGACAAAAATAATTTAAAGACGTTTACTTCCCTTGAACTTTGAATCTGTGAAATGCTTTTCCTTGTTTACAAGTTGGCAGACTGCAATTTGTTTTTGTTTTGGGATTTTGGTTTTGTTTTTTTTGATACCTGTACTGTGTTCTTGACAGACCCTTTGTTGAGTGGTCAGGTCTGCTGTACCATTTCCCTTCAACGCCCTTTCTGTCCACATCAACAGCTACATCACATACTCATTTTGATCTCTCCCATCATGCCCACCCCCACTACCACTGAGGTCCAATACCATTTCTCCCATTTACAAGATGCTTTAAAGGTTCTGATTTTCAACATATCAAACTAATGCAAAAAAAAAGTGTGTGGCCTTCACTACTGAGTCTTCTCATTAGATACCATCGCTGTTGATGGGAAAAATCTGAATGTGTAAAGCATTTTTTTGTCGATTAACTGCCTTTTATAAGGAGTTTCATATACTATAGAGGAGCGTCGCTTTTTAGTGTAAGTTTTGTGATCTTTAATTTGCCATGTTCTAGTCGTCATCCCAGGTGTATCACAACTCTGTAAACTTTCCATCCTAGAGAGCAGCTACTGCAGGTGTGGGAGGAATACACTTGCCCATGACTGCTGTACTGAAGTTACACAAGGAAGCCCCCAATACTGATGCCTGCATTACTTTGGGGCATGCTGAATAGAGGGCGATATTCTTGAAATATATTAATAATTGCCAGATGAAATTATGGTCTTCCCTCCCCAAAAATGGAGTAGAAAGCATTTCCTAATTGAGTGATTACACGCTGGTACCTAACTGGTGTAGGAACCAGCACATACGGCAGTGGAAACGTTCAATCTTGGATGCACTACTAAGTGTTGATGCTACTGTGGCAAAAATGGTTTTTGTTTTTCTTTCCCAAAGTTCTTAGTAATTTTCTTTCTGTAATCAAATTAGACTTCATATTTAATTTATAGATGATCTCATTCATTGCTCCACATTGCTCCATCCAGTCAGGTGAAAGAAATTTATGTAGTTTTGCCTTTTTTGCAAAATGGAGGTTGGTTCTTCAGAAACCGTGTTACTACTTTTAATACGTCAACAATATTTATTGAGCATCTATGATGAGCTTGGCACTGTTAGCCACTATGTTTTAAAAGCACAAACTATTGCAAGCTGACTCCAGTATAATGTTTTGTTATTCTTTATCTGCGCTTTTAATGGTGAAAGTCTCTCTGATGGACAAAGCCTGCAAGGTTTCCACCAGAGCTTCAAAATTTTCAGGAAATTTGCTTTTTTTTTTTCCTATTTTGAAATCAGTGGAGAAATTAGACAAAATCAGGTCTGTGTAAAATGCCTGAACCCACAGAGGGTTTTCTAAATATGGACTAATTTCATGTTTGTGCACTTTTCTACCACTGCTTTCTTAACTTCAGTGTGATGTAAAAAGATGCATTTGATAGTGAGCCTCTTTGGGATCTGAAAGGACACGACCAAACATCTAGCAAGTTCCATGGAAGTCAATGTTGTGCAAGATTTGTGTAGTCGTCAAGTTGACCTGGGGAGGGGAACTAATGCATTATTTTGCAAAGGGACACATGCCTTTACTTGACAGTTTGACTATCATGCTATGAGTACTTGAGGAATCACAGGCTGTGGGTAGTTTGTGCTGGTGTTTTAATTTCTTCAGGTGATTCTGAGCTGGTTAATTTCCCTGTAGGAGAATTTCTAATTTACCTTAGATGTTCTTCCTGTGAATAGGTATATGAGTGCAGAATTTTTTAAATACTTTTTAAAATTGAATTGGCTAATTCCTCAATGTTCTGTCCTCATGATTATTCACTTATTTGATCAATTTCTGATTCACATTGGAATAGCACTGCATATTATGGCTTTTTAATGACATTCTGATCAGAGGTACAGTCTAAAAGCCAAAAGTTGCCACTTCATTGTGATAAGAATATTTAACGTTCTTAATAGATTAGGAAATTAATGTAAAACACAAATTTTAGAAAACATTCTCATTTGATTTTCAAATAAAGTGTGAAAATTCCCAGTGAGAATTAGAAAAAGAAAAATTAGTAATGATAAATTTAGACCTGAAATTTTCTTAAAATCTGTTCTGCAAAGGAAACTTACTAGTCTCCACTGAAATCTGTGCATCCTGTACCAAACAGCAACCATTAGTTTTATCATGAAAAAGAATGAAAAACTTAACAGAATGGAATGGAAAGAGGGAAACTTGTTATCAACACTGTCATGAAAAACCCAGTGCTACCTATTTCCTATGACAGACCAAACTCAAAATTTTTTTGAGGAGATAAACCAAAACACTTTTTTAATTATAAAAGTTACTACCCATTAATGGTTGGAAATGCTCCAGACTTTCACTGTGATCTGAAAAGTAAAACATTCCTTCCACTTCTCAAGAATTGGTAATATGATTATTAAGCCAGTACACCATATAATCCATGTAATTCAAACAAATCATGACCAACATCAACCTGCTCTCCCCATCTCCCCCAACATGTTGTGGGGGTGGAAGTACTTATCCTCAATGACAGTCCAGTAAATTTAATCTGCAGTCTTTTTTTCCCTCCCTGGATGTCTATAATATCCTGGCCATATTTTCCAGAATTGAACCACAGCAGTGGTTATGTTTACCTTGAACTTTCTTCCACTAGACCTTTAGCCCTTCCTTGTCCATTTCCCCTTGCACACATTGGAAATAGTCTTAATAATAGAGCCCTAATTGCAAGGTCAAAGAGCCCATTTGTTAACTCAGTATTTCACACCTAAGAAGACTTGCAAATATTTCTTCATAATGTGAATTTTTCTTTTTCAGTTCCAGAAGCATTTCCTACAGTTTGGACATTATTTTTCCTCTCAGATTTCAACTTGAAGTTTTAATTTGCACTGAATTATCTAGCCTGGTTAAAATTTTAATTTGTTCTCTTAAGATGACAGATTTAGAAGCAACTTACAGTATATTTTCAATAATACAGGTACCACCTGTTGACCTGGAATTTTACTGCTTCTGGGAAAAGTTTCTAGAAAAAGCAATTGAGTGAAGATTTTTTTTCCCAATCACTGTTTTATTTTTTTAATGCTTTTTTAAAACTTGTCTGATGTGGCAAAATAGTTATGTGTTCAATTAATTTATATTTTATTCATCCTTTTTCAATTCTGGTTATTATGTAAACTCAAGTACTTTATCTGTTCTTTAAAGGTATTTTATAAAATGAATGTTAACAAAAAAGCAGAGTTGCTATTTTATTTTTCAAGTGAACACAAACATTTCTTTCAGAGCATTTCTATGATGTAATTTTTCTTATTTGTGGTAAGCAAAAAACATTTAAGAGCTAACTGGATGAAATGGTAGTAGTCATCACAGATAATTTATTTATTAAAATACCAAAACCACATCATTTAAAGATACACACACAAAAAAAGCTACTCCAGTTAACAAAGATGGCAGTGGCCTGAGAGGTGAGACAGAGGCCTCCTCCCAAAACCACATAAAATACAGAAATATAGTTAGTACAACTAATCCTAAAGGAGCAACAGGAAAGAAGGCTATGCCATACTGCATACAACTGGAGAAAAGAACAGACCTCACGTAACAGGGTAACATACCAAAGCCATGAACTGGTGGGACCGAAGCCCTTCCCCCACCTCAGGTCACCAGCGGGAGGAAGAAAAATGGAGCAGGGAGGGGGTGGAAGCCTAGGACTGATGAACGTCCAGCCTTGGAACTCTGCTTTGAGAGCATGAAACTACATTGCATGGTGCTTGAGATTACTGGGGTTAGAAAGCTCAGAGAGGTGGAATACATGGAGAGACAGATTCCAGCCACTTGTGGAAAACATAGATCCACATCTGGCTGCTCGGAGCCAAAGAAAGGCAGGCAGTCTGAGAGACTTCCTAACAGCAAGAGGGCTGCTAAAGAGATAAGGATTGCACAGAGCTTGCTGCTCAGGAGAAAAGGCAGATGGACAAAATTATCCAGGCACACTCTGCCCAGGAGGTTGGGAACATTCAGGAATTTCAAGCGCTCCATCCCCTGGCTGGCTATGCAGCTCCAAAGCCCCCCACTGTGATACATACCCTGTGATGCTTTCCTCCTGGTTGGCACTGGCTCACAAACTGGCACTCCCTGCACGGGCATCAGGCCAGCCAGAGGGAGGCTCCATTTATGGCAGCTACAAATACAAAGCATAGAGGATTACACCTGTGCACTAAGCCCACTGGTTCTCGCAGTGGAGATAGGCATGGCAGCCGGGAGCAGGACACAGCTCTTTCCTCCCTCAGGTACCAATGCTGCTCTGCTGAAACCCCTGACATTGTTCCAGGGGCTGAACAGCTCCAAAAAGTAGAGCTTCTGGGCACTACAGGGCGCCACATACAAATATGAAATGTCAAAGGAAACTGGTTCAAACCAAAATCCCACAAACACAAGAAAAAGGGCGAAGTGAAACTGAACTAAATCTTCCTGAAAGAGATTTCAAAATAAAAATCATAAACATGCTCTTGCAGGTACAGAAAAATATTCAGGAACTCAGAAGAATGCAGGAGTGAGATTCAATCATTAAGGAATACAATATCTGAAATGAAACATACAATGAAGGGATTTAAGAGCAGATTAGATGTAGTAGAGAAGATGATAAATGGAACAAATTAGAGAAGAGGAATACAAAGAAGCTGAGCCACAGAGAGATAAAAGGATCTCTAGGAATGAAAGAATATTGAGAGAAGTGTGTGACCAATCAAAATGGAACAATATTCGTATTATAGGGGTACCAGAAGAAGAAGAGGAGATAAAAAGGGTTAGAAAGTGTTTTGAGAAGGTAATTGCTGAAAACTTTCCCAATCTGGGGAAGGAGATAGTATCTCAGGCCCTGGAGGTGCACAGATCTCCCAACACAAGGGACCCAAGGAAGACAACACCAAGATATATAATAATTAAAATGGCAAAAATCAAGGTTAAGGACAGTATGAAAAACAGCCAGAGAGAAATAAGATCACATACAAAGGAAAACCCATCAGGCTATCATCAGACTTCTCTGCAGAAACCTTACAGGGGAGAAGGGAGTAGCATGACATATTTAATGCAATGAAGCAGAAGGGCCTCAAACCAAGAATACCAGGAAAGATTATCATTTAAATATGAAGGGGGGATTAAACAATTTCCAGATAAGCAAAAGCTGAGAGAATTTACCTCCCACAAACCATCTCTACACTGTATTTTGGAGGGACTGCTATAGATGGAAGTGTCCCTAAGGCTAAACAGCTGTCAACAGGGGAAGTAAAACCACAGTGAAGGAAGTAAAACAATTACTAAGCATATACAAAATCAAATCAACTACCCCCCAGTCAAGGGATAGACAAAGAGTACAGAATATGATGCTTAATATATAAAGAATGGAGGAGGAAGAAAAAGGATGGAAAAAAAAGAACCTTTAAATTGTGTTTGTAATAACATACTAAGTGAGTTCACTTAGACTGTTAGATAGTAAGGAAGTTATGCTTGAACCTTTGGTAACCACAAATCTAAAGCCTGCAATGGCAATAAGTACATACCTATCCATAATCACCCTAAATGTAAATGGTCTAAATGCACCAATCAAAAGACACAGAGTCACTGAATGGATAAAAAAAAACAAGACCCATCTATATGCTGCCTAGAAGAGACTCACTTCAAACCCACAGACATACACAGACTAAAAGTGAAGGGATGGAAAAAGATACTTCATGCAACTAATAGGGAGAAAAAAGCCAGAGTTGCAGTACTTGTATCAGACAAACTAGACTTCAAAACAAGAAAGTAACAATAGACTAAGAAGGACATTACATAATGATAAAGGGGTCAGTCCAACAAGAGGATATAACCATTAAAAATATCTATGCACCCAACCCAGGTGATACAAATACTAACAAAATTGAAGGGAAAAATAAAATGCAATGCATTCATTTTGAGAGACTTCAACACACCACTCAATCCAACCCAAAGGACAGATCAACCAGACAGAAAATAAATAAGGAGACAGAGGCACTGAACCACACATTAGAACAGCTGGACTTAACAGACATCTACAGAACACTCCACACACAAGCAGCAGGATACACATTCTTCTCAAGTGCACATGGAACATTTTCCAGAATAGATCATATACTAGGCCACAAAAAGAGCCTCAGTAAATTCAAAAAGATTGAAATTGTACCAACCAGCTTCTCAGACCACAAAGGTATGAAACTAGAAATAAATTAAACAAAGAAAATGAAAAAGCCCACAGACACATGGAGGCTTAACAACATGATCCTAATCAATCAATGGATCCACGACTAAATAAAAACAGAGATCAAGCAATATATGGAGACAAATGACAACACCACAAAATCTGTGGGACACAGTGAAGGCTGTGCTAAAAGGGAAGTATACTGCAATACAGGCCTACCTGAGGAAAGAAGAACAATCCCATATGAACAGTCTAAACTCACAATTAACGAAGCTAGAAAAAGAACAAATGAGGCCCAAAGTTAGTAGAAGGAGAGAGATTTAAAAGATTAGAGCAGAAATAAATAAAATCAAGAAGAATAAAACAACAGAAAGAATCAATGAAAGCAGGAGGTGGTGCTTCAAGAAAATAAACGAAATAGATAACCCCCTAGCCACACTTATCAAGAAAAAAAGAGAGTCTACATACATAAACAGAAATGAGAAAGGAAAAATCATTACAGACACCACAGTAACACCAAGAATTATTAGAGAATACTATGAAAAATTATATGCTAAAAAACTGGATAACCTAGAAGAAATGGACAACTTTCTAGAAAAATACAACCTTCCAAGGCTGACCCAAGAAGAAACAGAAAATCTGAACAGACCAATTATGGGCAACGAAGATGAACTGGTAATCAAAAACTACCTAAGAACAAAACACCTGGACCAGATGGCTTCACTGCTGAATTTTATCAAACATTTAGTGAAGACCTGATACCCATCCTCCTTAAAGTTTTCCAAAAAGTAAAAGAGGAGGGAATACACCCAAACTCATGCTATGAGGCCAGCATCACTCTAATACCAAAACCAGACAAAGACATCACAAAAAACGAAAATTACAGACCATTATCCCTGATGAACATATATGCAAAAGTCACCAACAAAATATTAGCAAACCGAATTCAAAAATACATCAAAAGGATCATCCATCATGATCAAGTAGGATTTATTCCAGGGATGCAAGGATGGAAGAATATTTGAAAATCCATCAGCATCATCCACCACATCAACAAAAAGGACAAAAATCACATGATCATTTTCATAGATGCTGAAAAAGCATTCGACAAATTTCAGCATCCATTCATGATAAAAACTCTCAATAAAATGGGTATAGAGGGCAAGTACCTCAACATAATAAAGGCTATATATGACAAACCCACAGCCAACATCATACCTGACAGCTAGAAGCTGAAAGCTTTTCCTCTAAGATTGGGAACAAGACAAGGATGCCCACTCTCCCACTTATTCACCATAATTCTGGAGGTACTAGCCATGGCTATCAGACAACACAAAGAAAAAAAAGGCATCCAGATTGGTAAGGAATAAGTTAAACTGTCACTGTTTGCAGATAACATGATATTGTATATAAAAAACCCTAAGAATCCACTCCAAAACTACTAGATCTAATATCTGAATTCAGCAAAGTTGCAGGATACAAAATTAATAGATAGAAATCTGTTGCATTCCTATACACTAACGATGAACTAGCAGACAAGAAATCAGGAAAATAATTTCATTCAAAATTGCATCAAAAGGAATAAAACACCTAGGAATAAACCTAATGAAGGAAGTGAAAGACCTATACCCTGAAAACTACAAGATGCTCATGAGAGAAATAAAAGAAGATACCAATAAATGGAAATACATCCCGTGCTCATGTATAGGAAAAATTAATATTGTCAAAATGGCCATCCTGCTTAAAGCAACCTATAGATTCAATGCAATTCCTATCAAAATACCAACAGCATTCTTCAATGAACTAGAGAAAATAGTTCTAAAATTCATATGAAACCACAAAAGATCCTGAATAGCCAAAGCAATCCTGACAAGGAAGAATAAAGCTGGGGGTTATGCTTCCCGACTTCAAGCTCTACTACCAAGCCACAGTAATCAAGACAATTTGATACTGGCAGAAGAACAGACCTGTAGACCAATGGAACAGACTAGAGAGCCCAGATATTAACCCAAGCATATATGGTCAATTAATATATGATAAAGGAGCCATGGATATACAATGGGGAAATGACAGCCTCTTCAACAACTAGTGTTGCAAAACTGGACAGCTACATGCAAAAGCATGAAACTGGATTATTGTCTAACCCCATATACAAAAGTAAACTCAAAACAGATCAAAGATCTGCATGTAAGTCATGAAACCATAAATCTCTTTGAAGAAAACATAGGCAACAATCTCCTGAATATAAGCATGAGCAACTTCTTCCTGAACACATCTCCTTAAGCAAGGGAAACAAAAGAAAAAATGAACAAATGGAACTACATCAAGCTAAAAAGCTTCTGTGCATCAAAGGACATCATCAGCAGAACAAAAAGGCATCCTACAGTATGAGAGAATATATTTGTAAATGACATATCTGACAAGTGGTTAACATCCTAAATATATAAAGAACTTTCACGCCTCAACACCCAAAAAGCAATAATCCTGATTATAAAATTGGCGGAGGATGTGAACAGATAATTCTCCAAAGAAGAAATTCATATGACCCACAGGCACATGAAAAGATGCTCCACATCACTAATTATCAGGGAAATGCAAATTAAAACCACAATGAGATGTCACCTCACACCAGTTAGGATGGCCAACATGGAAAAGACTAGGAACAGCAAATGCTGGTGAGGATTTGGAGAAAGGGGAACCCTGCTACATTGCTGGTAGGAATGTAAACTAGTTCAACCATTGTAGAAAGCAATATGGAGTTTCCTCAAAAAACTAAAAATAGAAATACCATTTGACCTGGGAATTCCACTCCTAGGAATTTACCCAAACAAAACAACTTCTCAGATTCAAAAAGACATATGAACCCCTATGTTTACTGCAGCACTATTTACAATAGGCAAGATATGGAAGCAACCTAAATGTCCATCGGTAGATGAATGGATAAAGAAGAAGTGATACATATACACAATGGAATACTATTCCGCCATAAGAAAGAAACAAATCCTACCATTTGCAACAACATGGATGGAGCTAGAGGGTATTATGCTCAGTGAAATTAGTCTGGCAGAGAAAGACAAATACCAAACCATTTCCCTCATTTGTGGAGTATAACAACAAAGCAAAACTGAAGATAGAAAACAGCAGCAACTCACAGAAAGGACTAGTGGTTACCAAAGGGGAGGGGAAGGGGAAGGAGGGTGGACAGGGAGGGAGAAGGGGATTGAGGGGTATTATTATTAGTACACATGGTGTGTGTGGGGTCACGGGGAAGACAGTTCAGCACAGAACATACAAGTCGGGAGTCTGTGGCATCTTCCTACACTGATAGACAGTGACTGCAATGGGGTATGAGGGAGGACTCAATATGGGTGAATGTAGTAACCACATTGTTTTTCTTGTGAAACCTTCCTAAGAGTGTGTATCAATGATACCTTAATAATAATAAAACAACAACAATAACAAAAAAAAGGTATGCACACTGGGTGGCTCTAACAATAGAAATTCATTATCTTACAGTCCCAGAGACTAGAAGTCAAGATCAAGGTGTCAGTAGGGTTGGTTCTTTCTAAGAGATGTGATGGAGAATTGATTCCATGCATCCCCACTGTGGCAGTTTTAATTAATCAGGTCCCATGAGATCAGAGAGGACTACTACGAAGTCACATCAATGTAAGTTGGATCGATAATAGATACATACATACATACACACACACACACACACACACACACCTGACTTTGATAAACCTCACACATAAATGAGATTTCTGTACCTTTGACTAGCTTTTAGGATCTGTACTAAGAACTAAATACTTGTATAATGAGGATTGAAAAAAGCAAAATGTTTCCTGAAATATAAGATTTTCAAATGTGACTTTTTTTATTACAAACTCGTACCATTCTCCCACTATCACCAACCCCCACAATCTTATAAACATATATCCAAAAGGTACAACGAAAAACAACAGGAATATATTATCTAACTTACAAATGTTCAGTTTTAGGGGCACAGTTACACACTGAGGGTAACATATCTGTAAGCTATTGTAACTCCTGTCCTCAGACAAACTTCTGTATACTATGCTCCCAAGTTAAGAATAAAAACAGGTCTGGGAACACTAGAGTTGTAAGCAATATTCCATTTTAGAAAACTGTCTAACAAGAGGCAATCTTACCTTTTCTGAAAAATTTTCTAGGCTCGAAGCACTTAAATGAAAAGGAAATGATCTCAAACCATGTCAGTACTGGAAAAGATATAAATAAATAAATGAATAAAATAAAAAATAAAAAAGCTACACCCATGTCTTAGAACTGAAAGTCAAAGTTATAAGAAGGTTCTAAGTAAGAAATACCATATCTGATAAAGCCATTCCTAATCGACACTCCTAACACCTATTCTCTAAATTCTTGATTTTTCTAATCATTCGTTACTGGCCAGTATATAGTGGGACAAGAACAATGGAAATAAAAACAATATTAATAATAGCTTTTATATCAAGAACCATAGAATGCTATAAAAATAGTTGGTTCATACATAGTAATAACTACACCCTCAAATTATATACAGTTAAATGGGAGATACACATAAGTAAGTCCAATACAATAAATACTGTATATGTTATCACACTGTACTGGAATTATGGGCTTATTGGAAGTGCTTAAGGACTAACTTATTGGGCCCTTACTATATGCAAGAATTTAGTGTTAAAGTATTTAACCCAACAAACGTCATGGCCCTTCTAGGACCATGGAAGGGAAGAAGGGTATGATGCACTCCTTCTAGAAAGACAAGTGATGAGGCTGGCCAGCATTTTGTCAGACTACAAGAGATGCAAGAACTCCAGAGGTAAAGCTTTCAACTAAGAACAGCAGACATGAAAAAACACTGTTATTTAGGCGTGGTAAAGAAGTAGCGGGGACTGAAGAACACAGAAGGGACTAGGGAGGTATGCTGGTGCCTGAAGGTAAAGGACTATGCAAGACACTCTAAGATCCTAGGAACCCCAGAACTAGGGAATGACTTGCTCCAGGTCAGAGATCCCTGGGCACCATGAAAGTACCCAGAGGCGTTAGGGTGTGCCTACCAGGAATTGCCATATCAAATGATGATCAGGCAACAGGTGAAGGGAAACAATTTTCATGCCTTTTCTTTATATTCCTCTTTTGTTTAACTTTCAAGGGAAACCTGGGCAGTATTCTTGAATACTCATTTTTTGTATCTTTTTCATCCCTACTGCCACTACCCTCTTTTGGGTCTAAATTATGACTCCTGTAGAATTTTAAATAGCTTCTAAGTGGCTTCCATGGCTCTAAGTGCACGACAGAATCAAGTTTCTGAAATTCAAATCTAATGTTACCTCTTGACATAAGACCCCTATGGCTTTGTGTGGCAGGAACTGCCGGTCGGCTTTCCTCTGGGTCCTTATCGCCCGCCTCAGGCCCACTCGCTTCCGCCAAGCCTGCAGTTTCCCAGTGCGCTCCCTGTCTTTGTTCATGCTAGTCCTTTGACATTCCTTTCCCTTTTTCCAGCAGCCGTCTCTTCGTCTTGCACACCCAGCTCAGGCACTGCCTCCGTGAAGCATTTCCTGCCTTCACCCACAGGCTGGGTTGAGCAGCCATCCTCTGTGTCTCTCTCAGCACCACCATTACACTACTTGCCATGTGGTTTTCCAATTATTTCTTCCACAGGTGGCTCCAACTAGATTGAACTTCCTTAGTAAAGGGAGCATGTCTAATTTGTCTGTGTCCCAAGCTCCTAATATAGAGCCCAGCACACAGTACGCAAAAAAATGTTTCAAATAAAAATTGCACCCTTAAGCAGCCAAGCACAGAAACAGCTCTGAGCTCCGCCACTACCCACCTGTGCGCAACAGCATCTCTTTTCTCTGATCCTGCTTTCTTCACCCATGGGCCAGAAGACACATAAGCTTACCAATGTGATTATAGCAGATGCCTTAGTTTTTGTTCACTGTTTATATGGGGAGCAAAGATTATTTAATAACAAAAAAAATCAGATTCACAAAATAAAAGCCAGAAGATTTTAAAATGTATTTTGTAAAGCTCAAATCTGTTTTTAGTAATTAGAGGCTAAGAGAACAGTTAATTCTTTACAAAGAGGTAATGACAAACATCTGTTTAAGAGATTACTACTCACAAATTCTCATGACGATATAATACTGGTTAAGAGTACAGGCTCTGGAGCCAGATTCCCTAGGATAAATTTCTACCTCTGCCACTTCCAAGCTATGTGATTTTAGGCAAGTGTCCTAACTTCTCTGTGCATTCGTTGCCTCATCTGTAAAACGGGAATAGCAACCATACCTACCAGTAAAGGACTGACAGAGGGACTCATTGGGTAAATGCAGATAAAAAACTTAGAATATACCTAGTACCAGGGAATGACCAATAAGTGGCAGCTCTCAATATCATGTATCCAGGGAGCTTAAGCCACATTCCATCTCCCACAGTCCCCAGAGTAGATAGCAAACAGAAGCTTGTCTGACTTGTCCTATTAGGTCACACAGCGAGGGGAACACAATTGCTCTGGCGAAAACTGAGGACATTTGAAACTTCAGGGGATAATGAGCTGCACATTCTGCTGACAAATTGCAGAACTGAGCTTGTAATATAAAACCTTACTCCCATTCGCACTCTTCCTGTGCTTGCTACTCTAAGCGCCATGCAGTGAAGGTAGATGTTAGAGATGGGGAGCTAGCTAGACCACTGAAGCCACACTGCAGTCTTCCCCAATAACTGCCTCCTAGACCAAATATTCAGAAGCTATTTTATTAATAGATGAAAGGCTTTTTAAAAATTTAAAATAGAGTTCAGGAACAAAAAATAATTTTGTTTTTGTTGTGTGGAGAAAAGTGGCATGACCAGTGCGTTCCTTCAGCTACTCTGCCCCCAACCCCATACCAAACATAACAGGATGTTGAAGAGAACATTTCCTTTTTTTCTAGAATGAGACTAATGTCCAAAGCTGAAAACAACAGGTGTCAAGTGCCTCCATATTCTAAAAACCCACCTTGCAAGGATCCACTGAGAGGCTGGTGGCAGACCTCTCTTCCTCAGCCCCAAAAGTATATAAGCAGAAAATGATGCATTCAGGGGTTGACCTAGGAAAAGTAAGGGTGAGAATGTTATGGATGGAATCCACCTCTCCCAATCCAAGCAGATATTTCCGGAGGACAGCCAACAACAGAGATTGGGAAAGGGTCGTCTTATTCTGTTGGATGTCTACTTAAGCAGTCAGCTTACTGCTCTGCCATCTGTAGGTGAGCAGAGTGGAAACAAAATGGTCAGGAGGAGTGTGCAGCGACTCACCCGGCAAGCTGCCACATGACTGGGAGAGCAGGGCTCCGTCCCACTCCCAGGCGGTCAGCAGACCCAGCCAAGGCAGCCGAGCCTGCGCCATCCTGACAGGCCCCGCGAAGGCTGCCTGCCGGGCATAGTGACTCGAGCAGCAGCAGACCTGGGGCGTATGCCTCGGGACCAGCCCTGAAGGAGTCAGCCGGTGGGGGCTTAGGCGTCAGACCATAATCCGGTGAGTGACCTGGAGAAGTCGTACATGAACTCAGTGACGGTGTCCATATCTGGGGACTGACCACACAGATGAAACAAAAAAATAGCACCTGCGAAGCGTTACAATACATCTGTGAAGTAAAAAGAATTTTGATCTCTTCCTTTAACCCTTCCCGTCTTGTCCCAGTCCCGAAGAAGTAGAAAGCTGGGTGAAGATGATGGCAGAAAAGAAATCTTGCTCTTTCTCTTCTCCTGGTCCCTGAGGTTGGAGCCTGGACAGGGCGGGGGGGACAGCGGACAGGCCAGACTGGATTGGAATGCTGGTGACCAGGCAATCACGAGGGAATCAGTAGTCAAAAGTAGTGATTAGAGAAAACACATCACACCTCACCATGTTGGCAGGCCATCACAGGGCTCAATAAATTTGTTACTAAAAATAAAACAATCTTTTCATTTCCGATGGGCTTTGGTGGTTTCCTTAGCTTCAAAACAATAAAGTATTTAAAGTCAGTCAGCCATCACTAGAGGTTCCTTCTCTGGGAATATGCTGTGAGTCAGGCAGACCCATTTAATTTCTCTGGGAAAACTTCCTGCCTGGCAGGCTCTGTTCTGTCCAGGACTCAAGCTACAAACTCTGGCTGACAGTCTCTTCAGCAGGGACCCTCTCCTGTTTGTTACCCAACAGTGCAGGGTCCCACTCATCCCCTACTCTTCCTAGGCAGACACTCCTCCTCCAGAAAACTATTCAAACCTCACTGGTGAGCTTGTTTATAATGTAAATATATGGGGCATGAAGTAAAACATCTGGCAGCACCTTATGTAGAATGTCAGGGGCTGTGCGGAAATTACTCTCAAAAGGAACTGTACTTTTCCCTGAAGAAATGTTCCAGTGGAAGATGTAAAGTATCTCTGCAGAAAATAAACTTAACCACAAGTACCTAGGCCCTAAGCTATTCAGACATGAATCAAACATAGCAGTACCAGGGTACTTATTTGTATAAATGTTTAATCGAGGGTCATGTGCAATGTTATTTACCTGGAATTTCTTGCAAAATAAGGGAGAATAGATGGTCAAAAGCAAGACTAATGTATCTCTATTGGGCTTTTTAATCAGTGCTAACATAATTAAACATTTATATACATAGCACTCTGGGTTTGGGAAAGCTTTATGTTTTCCAAGTTACAGTTCTCAAAACCCTTTTGAAATAGGTGCATTATATTTGGTAACTTCTCTTTGCACATAAAGAGAATTTATAAGCCAGAGAACAAAAATAACTTTCCCTGGGTCACTCAACAATTCACAAGAGTAGCTAGAATTATAATCCACCAATTAGTTCCACTCTAACACATTAGACATTAAAAATAGACCTAAGAAGAATCAAGCAGATCTAAGCAATCCTTCTGTGAGCAAGAAAGGGAGTTGAAAATGAGCAAGTGACTTTCACCTATTATTACTGCATAATGGTAACTCTGATGGGCTGTCAGCACAGTAAGGTGTGATGGCTGGAATGGGCCAGAAAGATAAACATGTTTACTTATTGACCATACGGTTTTTATTAAGAATGGTTTGGCAATTGGCCAACACCATCCTGCTAAGTAAACAGAATCACGTAACTGAAGCTGAACTATACACTGCAAATTCTGCTAAATTGTTCAGGAATCGATCCGTCTGCATTCCAACGTGGCTGAGCACCACAGAGTCACTCCAGCCGGCCATGTTCCATGTGTATAAATGCCTGTTTTTTTATTACTTTACTATGTAATTAAAAAGAAGGAAAATTATGTTACAGTGTATGGTATCTCAGAAAAAGAAAAGCAAATAATTGCTTAATTCAGTGAAAATCTACTACACAGGGAAGAGGACCACATACATATTCTCACAAGTTAAATTCAGAAGCATCTATTTCAACTGTGAAGCTCCAATGTGTAACACAGAAGCACTTTTGGCCACCAAGCTATTAATCTCCGATAGGCTATAAACTTGTCATGTTAAGGACCCTGCAAATTCAGCTTGAATATACTTTGCTTTCCACATTAATGGCATGTAAGGACACTTAAGCCTCTCATTTCAGTGCCTTGAGAAGACCAATGTTCTCATTCTTCTCTCGAAGGACCATTACCACTTCAATACGTGACTTGTCAATCCTTCCTGATATTAACCCATTAAATTAAACTCACTTGGATTTGAAGACTGGAACAAGAGCACTTGCTTCGCTTTAGAGGTCACACACTATCATTCCACCTGGGAAAATTCAGGAGTATCCGAGCCCTCCACTGTTGATCAAAATCTGTTCTGATATCAGTAAGGAGTCAAGCTGCACTTTCCTCAGGGGAACAGTCGGGGATTTGATAAAACAGGACAGACGAAATGAAAATCACGGCATCAATTAGGTGGTGCTTGGGCTCGATTTAACTCTGTTCCTTAGCTAAATTAAACTCTAGCATCCTCAGATTTTACTTCATGCCCAAATTTCTTCATCTCAAAAGAAGTGTTAATATATGCCCCATAATGTTGTGAAAATCCAGAGGCAAGTTTAAACAACTTTAAATGGCTTCGGGATGCTCTATACATTTTTTAAAGAATGTGCTGTTCAATTCTTTACATTTTTTACAGAGATCAGGAACCAGAAGTCTCTTTCAGTGATCATTTATGGGATTATTTTTCCCAATTTCCCTAATACACTGCTTCCACATGTAGTTTCATCTCATCCAAGTTCTTAGAGGGAATTTCTAAAAACTTGATTGTCTCAGTGGGAAAGGGCCCCAGAAAGAGTCCTGGCTTCTAATGTTCGCCCATAACTGCAGAGGTCATTAGCTCATGATATCATTCTTCTGTTAACTTCCTTGTCATGTAAGACGTAGGAGAAATGCTCATCAGATTGGCAACTGCCATGTTTGTTTTTGAACCATATAAGCAAGTCATGTCATCTCTTTAGGCCCATTTCCTCATCTATAACATAATCAAGTTTGGATGAACCTTATTTATAGATTCAAGTCTAAATCTATACGGGGAGGAGGCTGTCACCAAGATAGCAACATAGAAGCTCCTGGATTTTCCTCCTCCCAAAGACACACCAAATATACAGCTACATGTGGATCAATTCTGAGAAAAATTCAGAAACTAGATAACTGACTCCTACATATCAGATGACTGAAAAAATACCCACGTGTACACAGGTAGGAAAGGCTAAGGTGCGCTCTCACTACAAACCCCAAGTGCCAGCACAGCATCATGCAATCCACAGGGAAACCCCCAGCTCCTGGCTTTTCTTTGAGGAGCGAAGGGGTTGGTGAAAGGGTATAAACGTTCAGTTATAAGATCAGTAAGATCCGAGGAGCTTCTGTATAGCAATGTGATTATCATTGCTAATACTATATTGTATAGCTGAAATTTGCCAGTAGAGTAGAAACTGTTCTAACACACACACACAAAAGGTAAAATATGGGAGGAACGCATTGTGTTAATTACTAGATTGTGGGAATCCTTTCACAATATCTATATGTATCAAATTATCACACTGTATGCTTTAAAACATATGATTTTGTTTGTCAATTATACCTTAATAAAACTGGAAAAAAATCAGAGTTGTGAAAAAATAAATTTATATGGGGAAAAATATCCTGCATAAACTGCTTAAATCTCTTGAAAAGCACTATGAAAACAGTCAAACCTTACATTTCTATGAGGTTAAAAACTTGTATTTCCTTTCCATTAGAGGACTAGTTTAATGACACATGAGTCATATATACCTAAATCTGATTGGTGGCTCCCCAGGAAGAATCATCCAGAAACAAAAGTGTGGTGCTTTTGTAGGCAAGGGTATATTTTCAGCTGAACTTCAACAACACAGTATAAGGCAGGATTGCTGGGAGACTTCTCACTAGCTGTCAGTCCCCGTACCGCTGGCTTTGGTGTGTTATTAGGGAGATTAAGCACTTGCTTGTTTACTTCTGGGCAAGATGAGTGACCTTTTGTTTCCATTAGGGCAGTGAGTTTGCTATAAATCCCTGTGTTAAATTCTAGGAACCTAGAGATAAGCAGCTGCTGAGGGCTCTGCATTCTCTCCTGTTATCTTAAGACACCCACAGCACATAGTACAAAACTACTCACTTGAAGAAACTTTTAAAGCCTGTGTACTAAATGTGAACTTACCTGGGACATTACTGACAAGCTATTTACATAGATGGATGGACCTAAAGGGGCCCTAAGTGTTCAACCTGTTCAGCTTCCTGACCTCATTGCTTTGTCCTCGTTGTCTGAAGAGAGACGTATACCCTGTGCAATCCAGACCTGAGCTTGCCTGGATTTCTGACTAAGAACTGTTTGCTGTTCTTGGTCATTTCATAACATTCCTTCCAACTCTGAAGGAATTTAAAGCACTCACAATATTATATTTTAGTCATGTTAATTGAAAGCAAAGAAATATTCTTGACATATTACAAGACTATCCAACATTCCGGTCATGAGCAAATTTTTACAGTCTACTTAGACACAATTAAGTTTCCCTCATGATATATATATTCTGGCTACCTATATTTCAGATATTATCAGTGAGGGTTGCTCAAACTTTGCTCAAACTATGAGTACAACATAGAGCCAGTTACAAAATCATGCTTCATTTTTGAAAATGCAACTTCTGTTGTTAAGGGCCCCAAAGGCAATTGCTTCACTCAAAAATATCTACCTTAAGGACTTACTGTCTAATGTAATAGAATGTGTACATTAGCCCAACATAATTTCACACTAAATTTCCACTTTATGAATGAACTTTAATGTAATTATTAGAGAAATATTATTATAAATTATCTATGCATTTTTAAATTAACTCACTATATGGGTTTATATGTGTTAAGGGAGGATGTAGTCTGAAACTGGTTCAATAGAAAAATAGCCTGCATTTCTAGCTGTATGATCATTCATGATTCTTCACATGACAGTGAGGAAGATAATTGAACTATTTGTGACCTAGTTTCCTTGTCTATAAAGAAAAATGGTAGTACAGACATATTTAAAAGAACTTGGGAAAAATCAAATGAGCATTATCTTGAAAAGTTTCAGAAGATTATTCAAAACCATAATCATATACTGAAAGAGACACTGCTTTGACCACTGTGAATGAGTATGTTAGTGTACTGTGATTCTGTCCTTAAAGTGAGGAAAGGAGGACTTTTTTGATAGTCACATCCTCATTTGAGGCAACCGCCTTCCTCCCTGAAATTAACAGCAAGCAGCAAATCTCCTTAGTCAGTGTTAAAATGTGGCAGCCTGCTGAGTGTGCCGCCTTGACACAGCAATTACAGTGCAAGAACAAGACATTATTATCAATCTCTAGATGCTGAACCAGGGACAACCCCCCGAAAAGGGAGTAAATCAGGAGAAATGGAAGAAAAAAGACAGGGAGACAACTGCACAGCGAGGAAGGCAGCAGGGGAATGCACAAAACAGAGATAAAACAAAGCTCTAGAGGGGAATAAAGATATTAGAAGGACAGAGAAAACATGGCACCAAAAATTCACTACTGGATCACATTTTATTTTCAATAGGCACATTTGGCAGATTTAACATATTTGGTTAGCATTAATAAATAAACTTAACAGAACTTTGGAAGTAGGATGTGAGCCTGCAATTTATTTTCCACCATTAGAGATGTAAGATGAGAGTAGACTAGTTTCAAGGAAAAAATGCAAAGTAGGGCAAAGTCATTTGGGAAGATCTGTCAGTCCTTTCCATTTAATTCAACACACATTTGTGAGGTGTTAATCCAGTGTCCCACAGTATATAAAATAATGAAATAATTAAAATGAGGCACAGTCCTTACCTCACGGAGCCCAGGCTCCGGGGTGTGGCGGGAAACATTTGTGACTAGCTAGGACGGGATGAACCAGCTGTCCACCTACAGGTGTGAAAGGCCCCTTCACTCTGCTGATGGGCACCCAAAGGCTGGGGCTCTCAGGGAACTCATCCTCACCCATGTGCTCAAGGCCCTTCTAATCTTTCTTGGACAATCCCCCATGCTCTGGAATTTTCTCTTTCTCAGTGCACCTTCCTGACATTTTCTGCAGAACCATTGCTCTCTGCTAGCTAACTACATAAACAAAACTGTGTGACAAATACAATCTAGGAATTAAACATACAGACTTTGGAGTCAGGCAGTGTGTAAATGAAGCCACTAGACTGCATCTTCCTACCTTCATGGCCTTGGATAAGTTACTTATCTTGAGTATTACCTGTAAAATAAGGATACTACTGGTATTTACTTCACAGTATTGTTGAAAGGATTAAATGAACATACAGCAAATACTTAAAATATTGGCTATTGTTTTCTATTTTAGGGCTGTATTAGTTTGCCAAGGCTGCCATAACAAAATATGACAGACTGCTTGGCTTAAACAACAGAAATGTATTTTCTCCCAGTTCTGGAGGCTGGATATCCAAGATCAAGGTGCCATTAGGGTTGGTTTCTCCTAAAGCCTGTCTCCTTAGCTTGCAAATGGTCATTCTCTTGCTGCGTCTTCAAAGGGTCTTCCCTCGGAGCACACATGAGCCTGGGGTCTCTCTGTGTGTCCAAATTTCTTCTTCTTATAAGTGTATCAGTCAGATTGGATTATGGCCCACCATATGAACTCATTTAACCTTAATTCCCTCTTTAAAAGCCCTATTTCCAAATACAATCACATTCTTAGGTACTGAGAGTTGAGACTACAGCACATGAATTTTGAGAGGACAAATTCAGTCATAATGGGTATAAAGTAAATCTATGCACAAAAAACATCCACAGTCACACCTGTGTGATAACCTCCAAGAAGGTGATGTAGAAATTTTTCTTTTCCCCAAATGCTCCATCATCATTATCCCAATAAATACTATCTTCTCTCCAGAAATAACCACTATTTTAGCTGATAAGTTCCAGTCCTTTATCTTCATATAACTGAAATCATACAGTTTGTACTCTTTTGTGTCAGCCTTCTTTGAGTCAACAATAAATCTATAAACTACATCCATACAGTTCCATGTAGCAGAACTTTCTTCTTTTTAGTTACTATGTATGAATATACATTTAATTTCTTTTTTCATCAACCAGAGACGAGCATTTAGGTTGTTTTCTGTTTGGGAGTATTATGAATAAAGCTGCTATGAATACTCTTATATCTGCCCTTAGTGAACATATGCATTCATTTCTCTTGAGTGGAATTATTTATTTAGAACTGTAATGCTTAATTTACAAACAAGTGAAATTTTCTAGGTATTTTTTATTTTTAGTTTAATTCCAGTGTAGTTAGAAAACATAACTACAAATAACTTCAATATGAAGCTTAATAGTAGGTAGACTTTATCGCCTTGGTCAAATAGTGTTAATGAGTGTGGATTTCTGGTACTAGGGAAATCCTTGGTGCTTCTGGGAATAGTACAGCTAGATATGACACAGGGGCAGCACTCAGGTGACACATACATGAAAGAGCTTCTCAATAGTCATGTTTCTGGGGCTCTGAGAAAGTGTATAGTGAGAAAAAGGATGAGTAAATGAACTGGAAAGAGTACAGACTTGGTAAGTATGTGGAAAGTGCATATCAAATAAAGACTATGAAGTCAAACATCTATGGAGGACTCATGTATAAGTGCTATACTAGACATAGTGGTAGAACTGAAAGCTGTTTATTTTCACATATTGAATCCCAAGAAATTAACAGTATTCTTGATTTTTAAAAAATTAAATGGAAAATTATAAATAGAAAGTGCTACAGAGCAGTTTAAAATAGAAATATTTTTTAAAAATACAAAGTAGAACTCAGCATGTATATATTGAGCTTGAACCTATTTCCATTTGAAATAAACTGAAGTGAATAAAACAAACAAGCAGGCTATTTAATTCCAGTCATCAGTAGGATAAAAAATTTTAATTTATGCACCTTCCCCAAACTAAATATTGCCAACTTGCACTCTACCACATAGAGTGATGGGACAGAAAATACTAGTTTGCATGTCCTAAATAAAAACATTATGGTTCAAACAAGAATTTTCTGGGGTTTTTTTCCTATTATTAAATTCTAGAGCTAGTTGGATGCTGGTTAGCAACATTTCAGTGGGGCATAAGAATTTTGAGGCTGTGAGAGTTTTAGGACATGTTGTTTCAAGTAGGATTAAGACTTAATTCCATTTATACATGGCTGCACTCCAGATTTACTGAATCACAACCTCAGATTATTTTCATCAAGCTCTATCCATATCAAAATCACCTCGATATCAAAAATGTTTCTCACACAGAGCCAGGTTTATGAACATCTGTTTTAAACTAGGAATTACATTTTATCACTCTTTAGCTTGTACGGTGGCATTCAAAAACTGATTATAGCACACCCTGGCATGTTTGACTTCAGTAACATACTTTATCAGTCAAAAAATGTAGTGAAAATACTCTCCCTGAAATGATATTCAGTGGATAATCCAAAGATACAGGAGAGTCAGGAAATCTTTATCACTAGACATTCATTTTTACATGATTCACAGGAGAAGCAATTTTAATTTTTGATGCCTTAAAAAATAATATAGAATTTCTGGCCAGGCCATATGATCATCTGTGGAACTGAAACATTTCCTTCTAAAAGTAAGTAGAGATGCTGAACACAATAAAACAAAAATAATTTGGAATTCATAACACAGCTTTCAAGAATGAGAATCTGGAGGTGCAGGAAAGAAATTGAAAACTAAGGTAATAAACATGTGAACTTACACTGTTGCTGCCTAAGAGGCTGTTATGGTTCTGAATCCTGAAGGGGCTTGTTCTACAAAGCTCATGCAAAGAGAATTGATAGGATTATGGGCCCCTATAAAGTAGAGGCTAGAAGTTCTACATAAAACTAGGCTCTCAAGGGGCTAAAACACAACAAAAGGCAAGTTATGAAAAAAGTCTGCACATGAACACAGGGAATTGAAAAAGAAGCTTGCCTGTCTCAACCTCGACTCAAGACAGAAACATGTATCCCTTGAAAATTTGTAGAGCTGAATTTTGGAAATTCTGCATCGATTTTGACATCACACAAAATAAATATGAGTAATAATTGCTGAGGTAAAGAAAAAATAAAAACCATTAAAGGTGAAAGAAAGAATTAAAAAATTTGAATATGGACCAATTAGAACACCTAGACATAGAGACTAAATAACCAAAAGGTGGATCTGATACACTGCAGTAAAATTTTTAAAGGCCTAGGAAGAGAATTTAAAGTAAATATAGCAGTAAAATCACATGCAAATGGTACATAGACTGATAGAAAAATTTTGACTTCTACTTCCAGCAATGAAGACATAACAAGAATAAGACTTAACCTCCTGGAATAAATAACCAGGAAACTAAGCTTGCATGTTTAAAAAGGTTTAAAAAACAATTGTTTCAGACCTTGGACAACAGGCAGTCTGCAGAGCATGGACAGAGAGAGGTAGAAACTAAACAGACCATGGCAATGGCATCTTAAAGAGTTGAGAAGCTGGATATCAGTGTGAAGGGAGAGTTCCAGAGAAGGGGAGAGTTTGTTCAGAAAAAGTGGCCCAGGTATCTGCATTAGCTCCTTCATGAGTGTTTGCTAAGGACCTTGCTCTCATGCATAGAATAAAACCTGCAAACTAGAATAAGAATGACCAGGGAGTTGCAAGGAGAGCAGTTCCCAAAGCTCACAGTGGGTAGGTGGTTATCTGCATTCCAGCCAGAGCGGAAAGTCCTCAGTGATCAACAGGTTATTCAGGGGAGACTGAGCTGCATCAACCCTTAGCAGGAGGGCTGAGTTATCCCCACAGTGTGGGCTACTCCAGACCCAGCTCGACAAAGTGTAAAAGCCAAGACTCAAAGGCATCAAACTGATCTATAAACAATTACTTGTTAAAAGAAATTCTAGCAGTCTTTCAAGTTAGACAACAAAATCCAGACCCTCAACAAAGTAATCACAATGTCCAGCATCCTGGAGGAAAAAAAAAAATCAGGAAAAGGTAACTCATAACCAGGGGGCAATTCAATCAATGAAATCAAATACAAAGGTGCCAGAGATAACAGAACAAACATAAAATTTTATTACAATAGCTATCATAACTTTACATGTATTATTATACACATAAAGGCAAATATGAGTAAAATTAGAGAAATATTAGACATTAAAAAAAGAAAGAAAAAAAACTGGAACTTCCAAAGATGAAAACTGTAATGTCTTCAATGAAAACTTCACTGAACTGGCTTAACAGCAAATTAAACATAGTATTTGAAGATATACCAACAACATACATCTAAATGAGGCATAGAACAATAGACTGAAAAAGAAGGAGCATCAGCTGACCTGCAATCTAATTCTGAATACCCTGACGTATATAGTTGGCGACTCTGGAGGAGAGGAGAGAGGGGCCTAGAAAAATACCGCCTGAAAAATCTGAAATTTCGTAGAAACTGTAAACACTGATTCAAGAGACTGAACAAGTCTTAGGATAACCACTGGGAAAACCACACTAAGTCACACAATTCTCAATTCTGAAAAACAAATATTGAGAGAAAAATCTTACAAGTAGCTTCCCTCTCCATCCAAAAAGAAACAGTACATACAGAGAGAGAGAAAAAAAAAAGCGTAGGTCATTCAATTTAAGCCCAAGATGACTAGAAGAAAATGACCTTTCACACGAATATCCAGAGAGAGGAAGGATTCTAGGTTTCTTTCCAGATGCTCTTCACCCTCAACTGTTTTCTTCAGATCACTAGCAGGGGCCTATTTCCCCCGTGAGGCAAAAGGGGCAGCAGACACACAGACCTTTTTGTTACTGACTCTATTACTCTTTCCATTCACTATGGCAAAACATCCTTTCTGGGTGGTAAGCTAACTTTTTATTCTTAATTTTTCTCCAGATCTCCATATTTCCATCAACAGAATTCAAGAAGGACCCTCAGATTCCACCAGATCTGAAGCTCATGAAATTATACTAAATCAAAGGCTTCCCCCTAACTGTTGCAGTCCTTTACCTTACCCCTGGCTCATTGCCCTTCATTTCTCAGTATGTTTAGTCCTAGCTGAATCAAATTCTCTTGCTGCTGTTAAAAATCTTACTGATTTTAATACACAAGTTGGCAATCCTTCCAACAGAGGCCTCCTAGCACTCTGATCCTCTCTGTTCCAATTATCTTGTCTTCCATTCTACCTCAGCCCCTCATGTCCAGGGTCACACCTAAACGCATCATTGCTAATAACTGTGACCCGGCATAATCTCAATTTCATGCAGCAAGTTCTCTATTATGTTGGCTCCCTCTGGAACCCTGACTCCTGATTCCTCAACACTGCCAGTACCTCTCCTCTATGGATCCTCCACCCTGTCATTCTCCCTTGTGCCCTTGCTGCCCTCTTTCCCCTACCTCACAGCCCAAATCCTAGGCCACCCCTTATAACCTGCATCGCACACACTCTCAGTCCCTTATCCCTCTCTTGTCATGTATTTTCTTGGCTATATTAATCACTGATTATATTTCAACCCTGGTTAAATCAAATTATCTGCCTCCTTCCATGCCTGCAGCCAAGCGACTGCACCTGGCAAAAGAAAAATATGAATATGCTGACTGGTCTCACTTTAAAATCTTTCTCTTTCTCCTCAAACATCTAACACCTCCTGCACTCTCAGCTGGTGATTTTGCTTCCATTTCACTGGAAAAATGAGAAAAATTGAAGCAATCAGTAAAACCTCCTGAGTCCCACTACCATATCCACCCCCTGTGAGCATCTGCACTCAGACTCAGCCTGCCCACCTGACAACACGGGGGGCCTCCTCTGATCTGATGGGAAGTCAGCCCCTCTACATGTGCCCTGGACTGCATTCCCTTCCCAGCTTTCCCCTAACAATGGTGGGGTGCGGGGCAAGAGTACAAATGCAAGTCTGCTCCACATATGCACACATTATATATATGTGTGTGTGTGTGTGTATTATATATGTGTGCATTATATATATGATCCATATACAGTAAAATAAATTATATTGATAAACACATATCATACATAATATAGTGTGGTGATGAGGAAGACACCAACATGAATAAGAAAATAAATTTAGGTATATAATAATGTTTAAAAACAAACGAGTTTTTAAAATTGGTAAGTAAAAGAAGAAAGCAATGATTTATTGAACATTTGCTATATCCCAAGAACTGGGCTAAGATCTTATATCATCTCATTTACGATAAAAACTAATTCATGTAAGGAAACTGAGACTGAGCAGTTAGATAACTTGCTAGTAATCTAAAAGAGCTGGTAAATGGCCAAACTGGACTTTGCCCAAAGAATAGGCTGACTCCCAAGCCCACGTTCTATCCCCTTTGCTGCAAGTGAGAAACACTATCATTTCCTGGATGGCTGGTCCTGATGTGATTGCCGAGACTTCTCACTTGAAGACCATGCTTTGTAAGACCCAGCTCCACGGCAGTGAATGGGAGCTGATGTGTGGTTTGGTTAGCATGGGGCCTCTTTGCCCCTGTCCAGTGTGGTGTGGCTGTCTTGCTAAATAGTTGCCAAACAGGCTCAGAGGCAGCAGCATTCCAGTTGTAGGTGCACTGCTTCCTAGATGTGTGCTTTCTAACCAGGTTATAAAGTGCTCTGGGGTTCCTCCCCATGACATGCATCCTGTAAGTGTAATCTGTAGTTTCCTTTACCCTATAGGCAGAAGGACTGGATCAAGCAACTTGAATCAAGCACTACAGCCTAGCCTTCTTCCCCTCTCCCTTGACTGGGCATGATGAACCACACTGGGCATGATGCTAACATGCCTCCTCTGCCTCCACAGTGAACTAAAGCTGCACCTAAGGGAATCCTTCCTGGACTCGGCCAGAAGCCAGAGGTTCAGTGAAGTGTGGGAGCCTCTTCTCAAAGGTTCTTAAGAGCTGACTAAGCACACCTCTTCCCATGTCAATGGCATCAAGTCTTCACATCAGCCATGATGACAGAGGGACAATCTATACTCTGAAAACCAAAAAACAAGTCAGGGCTTCCCATCCCTGCAGAGCTGTTTTACCATCCCACCAGGGTAGAGGGTCCCCCAAATTTTGTAAGTGCCTTAGGGTCCTGCCAGAAGGAATGCCCTGTAGAGGTGAAGGATGTTAATGTGCTATGTCTATGGTCAACACCTATACTAATAAACTAGGGCAGCCTGCTTAGGATCATCATTCTGGGGGTACACCAGCATAGCCATGAGGACGAACTCACTGCCCTTCCGCACTTCATGTTCTTACTGTGCAGGCTTTTTTTAAAATTTTGCTTTTGAAGTGCAGTTCACATAAAACTAGTTTCAGGTGTACAATATCATGATACCACAGTAAGTGTAGTTGCTAGCTGCCACCACACAAACATTATTGACTGTACTCTCCTGTTCTATACTCTTCATCCCTATGACTTAATTATTTTATAATTGAAAGTTTATACTTCTTGATTCCCTTCACTTACTTCAGTAAAATAAATTATTGTCTCTCACTCACTGCCCAGACCTGGCTTATCTAGTGACCTTTGAATCAAGAGGTAACTTGTCACTTTGACATTGTCACAAATATATAATATGAAGTTTCTTTATGACCTTCCCCAGAAGGTCCTGAATCTCTTTACTAGAGTTCCATCAACCAGGAAAGGGCAATACTCAGGTGATGGCTCTGTGAGTCTGAACACCCCCACCACCATGAGACCAGACAGACAGGGGGCTTAAGGCATGGGGTCAGGAGATAATTTCAGCCTGAGTCCATAAGGGAATAGGCCTAGCACGTTTGTAAATATACTCTGAGGTTATTTACCTTATTTCTAATAGCATAGTAGGCTTATACATAAACTGTAAGTAGCACAACCCCAATATTGACTCCCTGACCAGTGGAGTAAAGGCTATTAAAATATAAAGGGCTTATTTAAAACCTCTGAAATAATCCTTATGCACAAAACACAATAACAAATCTTTGGGGGAAATATCAGAAATGAGTACCAACATCAAAGTTTGGAGAATAAACAGGGGTGACATTATGGGTTAAATTGTGTTCCCCCAAAAGATATGTTGATATCATAACCCACAGTACTTCAACACGTGAGCTTATTTGGAAGTATTGGTGTTGAAAATATAATTAGTTAAATTAAGATGAGGTCATACTGGTGTGGGGTGGGTCCTTCATTCAACATGACTGGTGTCTTACGAGAAGAGGAGACAGACACAGAAGAGAATGCCATACTGAGAAGCAGAAACGCACAGAGGGAGGTGTGATGAAGCAGAGACAGAGGCCAGGTGGCTGCAAGCCAAGGACCGTCAAGGATCAGCAGGCACCACGCAGGAGCTAGGAAGGAGCAGAGATGCTCCTCTGCAGATCTCAGATGGAGCATGGCCCTGCCACACCCTGATTATGGACTCTGAGTCTCCAAGACTGTGAAACAATCTATTTCTGTTGTTAATAGCCACACAGTTGATGGTACTTTGTTACAACAACCCCAGGAAACTAATACAGGTAATATTCCTTTCACAGGTTCATTTAACTTCCCTGTTTTATCACTTAAAAATGTAGATGAGCCTTGGAGAACAACAAAAGAATGTCTTCACTGATCAGGTAATAACTTCACCTGGAGCTGACTAACCAGATATGGACACTTGACTGAAGAAAATCAACAAAGCCTCGAGTGAAGCCCTCAGAAATGCCCTGGAGAAGAGCACATCTCTCTCCTGCACCCAGCTTCTCTGTTGGAGAGGGCTTCCACCCTTGGGGAGCCAGAATGCCTCCACGTGTCCCCCAACCAGGCCCCAGGCTCCACAGGGACAGAAGCTCCTCTACTTGGGACCTTGTGGAGCAGTTGGATTAAAGATGGTGGTGTGAGAGGTGAGACAGAGGCCTCCTCCTAAAACCTCATATAATATGAAAATATAACTAATACAACTACTCTTGAAAGAGCAACAGGAAAGACGACTGCACCAAACTGCATACACCTGGAGACAAGAGCTGACCTCACGGAAAAGGGTAATGTACTAAAGCTGCAGCCCTGTGGGATCCAAGCCCTTCCCCCACACCAGCTCACCAGCAGGAGGAAGAGGAACAGACCAGGGAGGGAGTGGAGATGTGGGACTGCTGAATACCTAACTCCAGAGATCTGCTCTGGGAGCACAAACCTACATTTCATGGTGCTTGCATGATACTCTTGTAATTAGGGGGTTGGAAAGCTTAGACAGGCAGAAGTCCTGGAGAAACGAAGATTCCAGCTGCTTGTGGAAAGCAGGGATCCATATCCAGCTGCTCTGGGAAAACAGAAAAGCGGGCAGTCTGAGAGACTTCCTAACAAAGAAGCTCTCAGCAAGAGGGCTGCTAAAGGGGCAAGGATTGCACAGAGCTTACTGCTCAGGAGAAAGGACAGATAGACAAAATTGTCCAGGTGCACTCTGCCCAGCAGGTTGGGAGCTTCCTTGATCTTCAGGTGCTCCAGCTCCCTGGCTGCCTACACAGCTCCAAGAACTCCTTCCCTGATAGGCAGCCTACTGTGCTTTTCTCCTGGCCAGCCCCACCGGGCTTGCAAACTGGGAAACCCTACCCTGGTGTTAGGCCAGCCAGAGGGAAGATCTGTCTACAGCAACTAAAAATGCAAAGCACAGAGGCTTATACTTCTGTGCTCAGCCCACTGGTTCAGGCAGTGGAGATAGGCATAGCAGCCAGGAAGCAAGAAACAGCTCTTTCCTGCCCCCAGGCACCGACATTGCTTCAGGGGCTGAGCAGCTCCAGAGAGTAGAGCTTCTGGGCAGTAGAGGGAGCCATACACAAATATGAAATGCCAAAGGAATCTGGTTCAGAGTAAAATTATTAATACAACTCCTGAGAAAGATTTAAATGATATTGACCTCATGACTCTCCCTGAAAGAGAATTCAAAATAAAAATCATTAACATGCTCATGGAGGTACGGAAAGATATTCAAAACTCAGGAATGAATTGTGGTTGGAGATTCAATCACTGAAGAACACAATGGATGGTATTAAAAGCAGATTGGATATGGTGGAGGAAACGATAAATGAAATAGAAACTAGAAAAGAGGAATACAAAAAAGCTGAGGCACAGAGAGAAAAAAGGATCTCTAAGAATGAAAGAATATTGAGAAACTGTGTGACCAATCAAAACGGAACAATATTCACATAATAGGGGTATCAGAAGATGAAGAGAGAGAAAAAGGGATAGAAAGCGTCTTTGAGGAGGTGATTGCTGAAAAATTCCCCAGTGTGGGGAAGGAGATAGTCTCTCAGGCCATGAAGGTGCACAGATTTCCCAACACAAGGGACCCAAGGAAGACAACAGCAAGACATATAGTAATTAAAATGGCAAAGATCAAGGATAAGGACAGACTATTAAAAGCAAACAGAGAGAGAAATAAGACCACATACAAAGGAAAGCCCATCAGGCTATCATCAGACTTCTCAACAGAAACCTTACAGGCCAGAAAGGAGTGGCATGATGTATTTAATGCAATGAAGCATAAGGGCCTTGAACCAAGATTATTTCACCTGGCAAGATTATCATTTAAATTTGAAGGAGGGATTAAACAATTCCCAGATAAGCAAAAGCTGAGAGTATTTACCTCCCACAAACCATCTCTACATTGTATTTTGGAGGGACTGCTATAGATGGAAGTGTTCCCAAGGTTTAATAGCGGTCACCAGAGGTAATAAAACCACAGTAAAGAAAGTAGAAGAGCTAATTACTAAGAAAAATGCAAAATTAAATTAACTATCCCCAAAGTCAATCAAGGAATAGACAAAGAGTACAGAATATGATACCTAATATATAAAGAATGGAGGAGGAAGAAAAAGGAGGAGAAAAAAAAAAGAACATTTAGATTGTGTTTGTAATAGCATATTAAGTGAGTTAAGTTAGACTCTTAGATAGTAAGGAAGTTAACCTTGAACCTTTGGTAACCACGAATCTAAAGCCTGCAATGTCAATAAGTACATACATACCTATCAATAATCACCCTAAATGTAAATGGTCTGAATGCACCAATCAAAAGATATAGAGTCACTGAATGGATAAAAAAACAAGACCCAACTATATGCTGCCTACAAGAGACTCACTTTAAACCCAAAGACATACACAGACTAAAAGTGAAGGGATGGAAAAAGATATTTCATGCAACTAATAGGGAGAAAAAAGTAGGAGTTGCAGTACTTATATCAGACAAAATAGACTTCAAAACAAGGAAAGTTACAAGAGACAAAGAAGGACATTACATAATGATAAAAGGGTCAATCCAACAAGAAGATATAACCATTATAAATATCTATGTGCCCAATACAGGAGCACCTATATATGTGAAACAAATACTAACAGAATTAAAGGGGGAAATAGAATGCAATGCATTCATTCTAGGAGACTTCAACATACCACTCACTCTAAAGGACAGATCAACCAGACAGAAAATACGTAAGGAGACAGAAGCACTGAACAAAATATTAGAAAAGATGGACCTAACAGACATCTACAGAACTCTACACCCCAAAGCAACAGAATACACATTCTTTTCAAGTGCACATGTGACATTTAAAAAAATGGATCATATACTAGGCCACAAAAAGAGCCTCAGTAAATTCAAAAAGATTGAAATTGTACCAACTAGTTTCTCAGACCAAAAAGGTATGAAACTAGAAATGAATTACACAAAGAAAATGAAAAATCCCACAAACACATGGAGGCTTCATAACATGTTCCTAAATAATCAATGGATCAATGACCAAATAAAAACAGAGATCAAGCAATATATGGAGACAAGTGACAACAATAATTCAACACCACAAAGTCTGTGGGATGCAGCAAAGGCTGTGCTAAGAGGAAAGTATATTGCAATACAGGCCTACCTCAGGAAAGAAGAACAATCCCATATGAGCAGTCTGAACTCACAATTAATGAAACTAGAAAAAGAAGAACAACTTAGACCCAAAGTCAGTACAAGGAGGGACATAATAAAGATTGGAGCAGAAATTAATAAAATTGAGAGGAATAAAACAATAGAAAGGATCAACGAAAGTAAGAGCTGGTTCTTCGAGAAAATAAACAAAATAGATAACCCCTTAGCCAGATTATCAAGAAAAAAAGAGAGTCTACTCACATAAACAAAATCAGAAATGAGAAAGGAAAAATCATTACAGAGAGCACAGAAATACAAAGAACTATTAGAGAATGCTATGAAAAATTATATGCTAACAAACTGGATAACCCAGAAAAAATGGACAACTTTCTAGAAAAATACAACCTTCCAAGGCTAACCCAGAAAGAAACAGAAAATCTCAACAGACCAATTACCAGCAATGAAATTGAACTAGTAATCAAAAACCTACCTAAGAACAAAAACGCCTGGACCAGAAGGCTTCGCTGCTGAATTTTAGCAAACATTTAGTGAAGACCTAATACCCATCCTCTTTAAAGTTTTCCAAGGAGTAGAAGAAGAGGGAATACTTCCAAACTCATTCTTTGAGGCCAGCATCACTCTAATACCAAAACTGGGCAAAGACATCACAGAAAAAGAAAACTACAGACCAATATCCCTGATGAACATAGATGCAAAAATACTCAACAAAATATTAGCAAACCGAATTCAAAAATACATCAAAAGGATCATCCATCATGATCAAGTAGGATTTATTCCAGGGATGCAAGGATGGTACAAGATTCGAAAGTCCATCAACATCATCCACCATATCAACAAAAAGAAGGAAAAAAACCACATGATCATCTCCATAGATCCATAGATGCTGAAAAAGCATTCGACAAAATTCAATATCCATTCATGATAAAAACTCTCAACAAAATGGATATAGAGGGCAAGTACCTCAACATAATAAAGGCCATATATGACAAACCCACAGCCAACATTATACTTAACAGTGAGAAGTTGAAAGCTTCTCCTTTAAGATTGCGAAAAAGACAAGGATGCCCACTCTCCCCACTTCTATTCAACCTAGTACTGGAGGTCCTAGCCATGGCAATCAGACAACACAAAGAAAAAAATGGCATCCAGATTGGCAAGGAAGAAGTTAAACTGTCACTGTTCACAGATGACATGATATTGTACATAAAAAACCCTAAGGAATCCACTCCAAAACTACTAGATTGAATATCTGAATTGAGCAAAGTTGCAGGATACAAAATTAATACACAGAAATCTGTGGCATTCCTATACACTAACAACAAACTAGCAGAGAGAGAAATCAGGAAAACAATTCCATTCACAGTTGCATCAAAAACAATAAAGTACCTAGGAATAAACCTAACCAAGGAAGTGAAAGACCTATACTCTGAAAACTACAAGACACTCGTGAGAGAAATTAAAGAAGATACCAATAAATGGAAATACATCCCGTGCTCATGGATAGGAAGAATTAATATTGTCAAAATGGCCATCGTGCCTAAAGCAATCTAAAGATTCAATGCAATTCCTATCAAAATACCAACAGTATTTTTCAATGAACTAGAAAAAATCATTCTAAAATTCATATGGAACCACAAAAGACCCCAAATAGCCAAAGCAATCCTGAGAAGGAAGAATAAAGCTGGGGAGATTATGCTCCACAACTTCAAGCTCTACTACAAAGCCACAGTACTCAACACAATTTGGTACTGGCACAAGAACAGACCCATAGACCAATGGAACAGACTAGAGAGCCCTGATATAAATCCAACAATATGTGGTCAATTAATATATGATAAAGGAGCCATGGACATACAATGAGTAAATGACAGCCTCTTTAACAGCTGGTGTTGGCAAAACTGTACAGTTACATGCAAGAGAATGAAATTGGATTATTGTTTAACCCCGTACCCAAAGGTAAACTTGAAATAGATAAAGGACCTGATAAGTCATGAAACTATAAAACTCTTAGAAGACAACATACGCAAAAATCTCCTGAATATAAGCATGAGCAACTTCTTCCTGAATGCATCTCCTCGAGCAAGGGAAACAAAAGCAAAAATAAACTCATTGGACTACATAAAACTAAAAAGTTTCTGTACAGCAAAGTCACCATCCACAGAACAAAAGGGCATCCTACAGTATGGGAGAATATATTTGTAAATGACATATCCAACAAGGGGTTAACATCCAAAGTTTATAAAGAACCTACATGCCTCCACACCCAAAAAGCAAATAACCCAATTAAAAAATGGGCAGAGAATATGAAGAGACAGTTCTCCAATGAATATATTCAGATGGCCAACAGACACATGAAAAGATGCTCCACATCACTAATCATCAGGGAAATGTAGATTAATACCACAATGAGATATCACCTCACACAAGTAAGAGTGGCCAGCATCTAAAAGACTAAGAACAACAAATGCTGGCAAGGATGTGGAGAAAGGGGAACCCTCCTACACTGCTGGTAGGAATGTAAGCTAGTTCAACCATTGTGGAAAGCAATATGGAGGTTCCTCAAAAAACTAAAAATACAAATACCATTTGACCCAGGAATCCCACTCCTTGGAATTTACCCAAAGAATACAACTTCTCAGATTCAAAAAGACATATGAACCCCTATATTTACTGCAGCACTTTTTACAATAGCCAAGATATGGAAGCAACCTAAGTGTCCATCAGTAGATGAATGGATTAAGAAGAGGTGGTACATATACAGAATGGAATATTATTCAGCCATAAGAAGAAAACAAATCCTACCATTTGCAACAACATGGATGAAGCTGGAGGATATTATGCTCAGTGAAATAAGCCAGGTGGAGAAAGTCAAGTGCCAAATGATTTCCCTCATTTGTGGAGTATAACAACACAGCAAAACTGAAGGAACAAAATACCAGCAGACTCAGAGACTCCAAGAAGGAACTAGTTGTTACCAAAGGGAAGGGGTGTGGGAGGGTGGGTGGAGAGGGTTGGAGAAGGCGATTGTGGGGTATTATGTTTAGCACACATGATGTGGGGGATCACGGGGAAAACACTGTAGCACAGAGAAGGCAAACAGTGAATCTGTGGCATCTTACTACACTGATGGACAGTGACTGCATTGGGGTATGAGTGGGGGACTTGATAATATGGGTAAATGTAGTAACCACATTGTTTTCTCAGGTGAAACCTCCATAAGAGTGTATATCAATAACACCTTAATAAAAAAAAAGAAAATCAACAAAGCTTCTAGGAACTGGTATAAAGGCACTGAGATCGCCAAGATAATTTTTTTTATGTATAATAATAAACCAAGACTATCAGAATCAATTTCTTTCAATTGTGAGAGCCAACATTAGTTTTTTACAATCTTAACTCATCTCTACATTAATTTTCTGGTTCTCTATCATAACTAAGTCCACAATAATTCTGTCCCATTTCCACAGGGCATTACACTGTCACCTACATTAAAGACATTGTGCATATCAGACTAGGTGAGCACAATACACATACCATCTTGGGAAGGAAAATACATGCAAGACGCTGGGGGATGAACCCCAGAAAAATTCAAAGACATGCCAGTTCAGTGAAATTTCTAGATGTCGTTTTCAGCCATGCTATAGCCTTCAAAGGAGTGACAATTGCAGCTCTTTGTCCTACCAAACGTTAAACACTCCGTGGGTCTCTGATTTTGGATGCACTATAAATCACAGCTGGGGGTGCCACTCTGACCACTTACCAAGCAACCTCTACAACTTCAGAAATGCCCTTGAGAAGCCTCCCAGCTGTCCCAGGTGGCCTTACAAGGGCTCTGTCACTGAAGCCTTAACATCCAGAGGATCTAATGGCACTTAGATTTCTTGTGGGCTACTGCAATGCTAAATGGAGCCGCTGCAAACCCTCACCTGAGCGATTCAGAGTTTTGGGCGATAAAATGCTGTCCTCGGCAACTACTCTCCACTTGAGATACAGCTCTGACTGTTCCTCGTGCTGGTAGAGACTGAAGAAGTCAGCCATCACAGAACAAGTGACCAGGAACTTGAACTATGCATTTTACACTGTCTCTTATCCCACTAAGTCATGTCTGGGCATGTGCAGGAGCAAATCCATTGTCTAGGGAAGTGGTATATATAAGACGGGGCTTGAGCAGCTCCTAGTGCTGCCAGAAATTTGCCTTAGCAGGTGACTGATAGCCACGACGCACTTAAACCTGATGCACTGATTTCTCTCTCTCAGCCCACATTTTTTGGCTCTGTGAGAAAGTTAACAGGTTGACTAAAGAATAAAAATGGCAGACTGCTTTACTGATGCCCTCTTGAAGATCTGAAGATGTGTGCCTTTGTTGCTATGTCTCCTGGCAGAGCTGTCCTGGCATGAGAATTGCTTATACTTTAAATATAGCCCTTCTCAGGGCTCTAATTTGAGCCACAAAGCATCCGTGTCAACTTGTAATTAATTTCTGCTTTAAAGACAACATTTTGATTTTCTTTGTTTCTATAACTGAAGATAGGATAGCTGAAGTCATGGTGCTTGATTTTGACAAATTCACAAATCCCTTGAAAGGCTGAAGGAGTCAGAGACATATGGGGCAATACCAAGATTGGCATAAAAGTCTAAAATCAAAATGTGAAATGAAAATTTTTAGTAGAAAATAGAGAGGGATGCAGAAGTGAAGATAAATGCCACAGATGTTCTGAGCACAGAAGGGCCACATGGCAGATCTGTGCTTGCTTGTCTTGCAGGTACAATAAAGAGAGCTTGGTAACAGGGGAAGTAGAGACGGTTGGGGGGAAAGTATGGGAAGAACTTACTAGGGATATTTTTCACAAGATACCAGGCAATCAAATATTTGAAATTTGGGATTAGGTTGGATATTACTGACTGTGTTTTGTTTAATAAAGAGAATGCACACAGAATTATTCAAACCTTCCCAAAAGAACTGAACCTTTAAACATTTTCCTTAAAAAAACTAAGAATTCTCATCTGGAATTCTAATATTTAAAATATATAAAAGCAAAAATACCTACTGGATGGGAGAGATGGTGGACCCTTGAGAGCTCCCTTGTCATGGCCTCCTCCCTACCCTTTGGCTGCCGCTGGTCTGAAGACAGTGTTTATCCAGGCTTTTATTGAGTAACATCACTGCTGCATTTAAAAAATAATAATATTGACTTAAAATAGAAGAAAAAGAAAACCTAAGTTTTCCCCAAAATTTATTTGAATACCATCAAAAGATACCTATAAATTCTTCTCCTATAGCTTTGACTTACGTAGTTATAAATTTCTTGATTCATTTTTTTACAGTCTCAAAATGGTCTCAGTGTGCTTCTAGAAGCACGGAGTTATGTGAATTCTTGAAATGCACTCGCAGAATGTTTGTGTACCAGTGATGCCTGGGCCCCATAGGAACTTCATAGTCTTTATCCTACACCTACCTTGAAGCAGGTATCAACATTTCAGTAAAAGTACCTAAGGCTTTATGAAATTAAACTTGCTCTGGGGGATTCAGTAAAGATTCTGAGGAAAGAGCAGGTTACATTTGCATGGCATTCCAAATTACTTAATATAACTCCCCATGAGACATCTCAGGCCTCCCCAAAAGTCCTAACCCATCCATGGTCATGTAATTTCTTTCCACTCTTCCAGAACCCAACTTCTCCAGTTATCTTGGCTTCAGTTTTTCCCACCAGTCCCACCCTTAAGTCTTGCTATAATTCATCCTTTTCTTTTTTTCCCTAGATACAGAGCAATTCAAAGGTCATTCCCAGCCTTACCATTTGCTCAGCAAAGAACACAACCTCCCTGTACTCCATTCCTCTGAGGAGGCAGTAAATACCTGATTGTTTTTCCACCGTAACTTTTTTCTATCATATTTTTAACATAATTAGTACACATAAGTAGTGGAGCAAATCTCCATTGACAGTTATTTTTTCTCTCCCTTTTAATTATGTGATGTATAGCTCTACTTCTGCCTTTGGCCTCTCCATCACATATCACAGCAAACTTTCTAATATTATGTAGATTAGTCAGGAAAAGCTAAATGATGCTGCAGTAACAAAGAAATTTGAAATCTCAGTGACAGAAGAAAAATCTAAATATATGTCTTGCTCATTCTGTATATCTATTGTGGCTCACCTGGAGTTATGCTCTTTTCACACTCCAGAGCCCCATTTGATGAATCAAACACCATCTCAAACACAGGTGGGCCACTGGTAGGGAGAAAGAGAGCTCTGAGGGGTTGGTGGGGGGGGTGTCTGGCAGCAATAATTTAATGCTTACACTCAGAAGTGATATCTATCTTCTCACATCTCATCACCCGCCCGCAGAGGGGCCAAAAGGCACATGTGTGTCCAGAAGGTAGAAAGCCAGAAATACTTGAAAATATCACTGATTACCACACTGTTACTGACTTCTTAACCAAACTCTCATTTTTCTCCCCCCCAAAAGCATAAATGTAGGTCTAAGGTTTTGGCACTATTTGTCCCTTGTCCACTTATTTTATAACTTGCAAGGATGCATTGCAAAAACAGTTCTTATTACTCTGCCATCCATATTACCTCCTTTTTCTCTTCTTAGTCTCCTGTTTCCTTTTTCTAAGTATTATCAATAAAATACTTTATCCATGCTATAGAGGAGCCTGAGGTTGAAATGTGAAATTTTGCCAAATTCACAAAATGTGGTTTGAAAACTTTCCCTCATGAGAATTGTCAGAAAACAATCAGCAGACTCTTGGTCTCATCCAATTATTTCACGATACAGGAAGGAAGAGACACAAATAGATTTGTAGTGGATAGAAACCAAAATTAATTTTTGTCACTTCCATCATTTTGTCTGTTTGTGCCAGGAGCAGTAGCAATTCATGATGAGGTTATAGCAGTTTTTTAAAAAAATTCTCCTTTCTATTTACTTTGCAGGTTATTGGTGGCTGGCATAATTTCTTTCTGTTTATCAAAGCATCCAATACTGATTTGCACTTAGTAGGTGGTTCCTAATTGTCAGTTCAGTTGTATGAGACACTGATTGATTACTTCTTAGGATTTTAAATAGGCCAACTAAGGACTTGTTTTTTTTTTTATTTAGCAAAGACCCGTCATTAATTTATAATTACTATTATACTCTATATAACGCACTTTCACACACAGTTTTACAGATAATTTCCACAACTTTACAAGTATGTATTATTTTCTCAAATTTTAAAATGTAGGAGCAGATTCTCAGAAAGATTACTTTCCCAGGTGTGACAACAGGTTTCAGGGAAACCTGCAATAGGAAGACATGTTTTCTGAATATAAATGCAGTATTTTTTCCATTAATAACCTACTTGTTATAATTCCTGAAGCAAGGTATATATCAGTTGGGTTTACGTCCAGGTACGTACGCTAATAATTCCAGGATAGGAATTCGCTGTCACTGCTGCCTCCCTCTGGAGGCAGGCCATCTGAGCTGCGCAGTGACGCTGTAAAACCAGCATGGACCAGGCTCCTATATTTCTGCCTCACCGAGCTAGCACATGGCTGCCATCCTCAGGGTCAGCTTATATTCATTCCAAGAAGACAGCTGGATTTCCAGGGTTTCCCACCATCACCTCCTAGCTGCAGGTTGCAGAGAGAAGAGAAGAATGCTGCTGAGAATGAATGCTTCCACCTGAGACCACTCTTTTTAGCAATCCTTTGCCGTCCCCCACAACACTTCCATCTGCGTTTTCTAGGCGAGAATTTAGCATATGAACGCATCTCACTATAAGGGTGGCTGGTAAATCTGGAGAATGTAATCGTTAATTCTGAGAGGTAAGAGCTCAAGGTAACACTCAGGGATTTGTCTCTAAGGATGAGAGGAAGAATGGACATTCGTAGGACAATGGCAGTCTCCACCATAGCTGGGTACCTGATTTCAATCTGAATTCTCTCTCAGTCTTCAACCTCCAGTTAATAACAATTAACTAAGAAAATTATTATGAAACTGATAGCACTGCACCTTATCGATTCTGAGACATACCCCTACACACACACTTTTACACATGATGTATCTTAGTATCAATACAATCAATAAAATTGGCGAGTAGAAATTGGGTTACCATTACCTGTCGATATGATAACAGCCCAATTCCATGTGCCTTAGTTTATTACAGATGATCCACAGATGCTGCCTACATACAGGCTTGCAAGAACCCCAGGACCTCAGCCACTCCAGAATGAGTCAGGACAGGGCTCCATGCTCACTCTACATGGACTCAACTCATTTATTCATTAACTTATTCTTTCATTTGCTCAATAATTCAAAAATATTTCTGGAGTGCCTAAACCTAAGTACTGCCCAGGCCCTGAGGATACACCAGAGAACCATCTCCTTGCTTTCATGGATCTTGCATTCTCTTGGGGAAAAATGTGAGAGAGAAAATAATTATATGTAAAAAACATACCAGAAGTGATAGAAGGAAAATAAAGAAGGTTATGGGATAAGAGGGTGTGGTGTGTCTGTGGGACATGAGGGACATTTTAGGATCTATAGTTAAAGAAGGTCTCTGTGATAGGTGACATTTCAGCAGCTACTTAACTGAAGAAGAGTGTTCATGTACATACATGGAGGAAGGACATTCCAGGCAATGTGAAATTTGGGATTAAGCTACTCTCTCAGACCCAACATCTGATCCAGTGACCCAGTGGGTAGGCTTTCATTAACCAGGTCAGCATATCATTAACACAATTCTATTTATCCACCTGTTAAGTGACTACAAGGTTCTCTGTGGCCAGGCTCTGTCCACTCTTGGATACCAGGATACCACATTTGTCCATGCTGGACGTGACACTTCAGAAGCCACCTTTCTAGAATGCCAATAGTCAGTTGCCACCTTTCACTAGTGCTACTGTGGTTTCCCCCATCCTGTGGTGGAGTCCGCTCCCACAGATCTGTCCCTGCCCAGAGTGTCTGTTTGTTTTCTAATTATAAATCTCTCTATACTACTAAACTCTGGTTTCCTGATTTTGTCTTAAGGATGGCCTCTGGGATTAAACATAGTAGGCATTTTGAACTTTCTTAGGTCTGTATTTTCTTCCATAAGACCATGTACTCACCTTGAAGTGTTTATTTCCAGACCCTCAGGGTCAGGGATCCTCTAAGACAAGGAGCTGTGTGTGTATGCAAAAAAATTGGTCAGTATGATTGAAGAAGTTTCACTGAAACATTATCATAGTTCTGTGTTTCTTCTTGAATAAAATGAGACTAATATATAGTACATTGATATTTGCATGTTGTCCTATTTATGGATGATGCATTATTTTCAACTCTGAAGATATGGATAAATGTTCTTTTCCATAGTCTTCTCTGCTGCAATTACTTTAACACTATATTTCTGATAATCATCCAAAAGTTTTGACCCTCAGTCTCTCCTGTGAACTCATTGCAATAGTTTCCTAAATAATCTTATTGTTTCTAGTGTCTAACTTTTCTTTTTATCATAAAGCACAGCCTAGTGCATACTTAACATGGCATCAGTCTATTAGCTTTCACTGGATAACAGACCACCCCCAAAATTAGGGATTTAAAATACAACCATTTATTTAGTTGAAAGATTCTTAGGTTAGCTAAGTGGCTCTTCTGGTCTGAGCCAGCTTTGCTGATTTCTGCTGGTCTCTCATGTGTTTGAAGTCAGCTGGCAGGTCATCTTGTGGCTGAATGGCTTAGGATGGCCTCACTGACTATCAGTCAGACTACCAGGAACAAGTGAGTCTCCCGTCTCATTATGTGGTACATCATCCCAGGCTTCCTCACATGTTGTTGAAGGATTCCAAAATCAGCAAATAGACAAGTTCCAATGTGTGTTTGTCAGGTTTCCTAGTAGCCAAAGGCCAAAACTATTCAGTGGCCAAGCTGGCTTCATAGGGGTAGACAAACAGACATCACATCTTTCTGAGAGGAACAGAGAAGTCACATTGAAAAGGGGTGGGCATGAATGGTTATAGAGGCTTTATCATAACTGCCAAAAATTAGAAGCAACCAAAGTGTCCTTCAATAGATGAATGGATATGCAAACTGGGGTACATACATATGGTGGAATATTATTCAGCGATAAAAAGAAAAATCAAACCATGAAAATACATGGAGGAAACTTAAATGCATATAGCTAAGTGCAACAAGCCAGCCTGAATAAGCCAGTGTGATGTTAGCATACGACATTCTTGAAAACGCAAAACTACAGAGACAGCAAAACATTAATGAATACCAGGGGTTTATGAGCCAAGGGAGAATGAATGAGTGGAACACAGAGGACTTTTAGAGCAGTGAAACCATTCTGTATGATACGAATGGTGGACACATGATGTATGCAGTTATCAAAATCCACAGAATGTACAACACAGCGAATCTTAATGTGAACTACGGGTTCACTGAGGTAATAATAATGTGCTAATATTGGTTCATCAACTGTAACACATGTACCACACCAAAACTTTTCTGTAAACCTAAAGTGCTCTAAAAAAGTCTATTTTAAGAAGGGGTGGGAGAGAAGGGTACATAAAGGGATGAGAAGAATTTTTTGTGACTTCTTTTGCAATCTGCCCCAGCATTGAAGGCCTTTCAAAATCTGCCAAACCTTCCTCTCCAGATTCATCTCTCAACTCATCTGTGAGGGCCACCTGTTCCTACGACCTAGAAACCCAGCCCATCCCTGGAGTGCAGCTGCATCTCTACACCCTGGGGTATTTTCAGATGTCCTTAGGCCCTCAGCTGGGGGCGGGGGGTGGGGCGGGGACTCCAACCTCCCATTTTCTCTGTATTAAAGTACTTTTCATTTCTCAACCAGACTCTATTATTTTCTCCAGGAATCCTGTCAATATCCTTGCATCAGAAAGAATCCCTTCTTGCTCTGCATTCCAACTCCTTGCAAGTACCTTATTGTGGATCCTGCTTTGCTTTTTATGATGCTCAACTATCGCACCTGTTTCTAACTGTTCTCCTTGAGGCCCTTGTTAATTTTCTGTGATTCAACTACAATGCTAAGCATGGTGCAAGGCACTTAACTGGAACTGAGTGAAGATTGAGCAGAGACTGTGATTAAATACAGAAAATATGTGATAGTTTAGTCATGAAAATCCTGTTTTCTTGCCTTTTTTTCTAAGTTGTTGGATTTCCTGGTCTTTCACTGCTAATGAACCAAGTGCCATTTCATTTGTAAAATATAAAAAACAATACATGGAGAAAGTTATTAAATCACACAAATGATAATTATTGCAAATGGTTTCATGCAAAGTATGTGGTAGAAAAGGGAATCAGATCTATAGCATATAAAGAATATCACATTTAACTTATGGACAGTGGTAAAGGAAAATATATATAAATTATTAGCTATTAGAGCCAGCAGATGGTTGCTGTAATTGACAATGTGAATATTATAAGCATTGCATTAGACAGGGTTTCATGAGAATGAGTTTGGTAGTCAATACTGTACCACTTGGGGTACATTTTTTCTTTTTTACCATGATGATTGGAAACAGTGGGGATTTGAGGTTCTAATTTTAATTGATAAGCAGATAGCGTTGTGCCAAGTATTGAGCTCTAAAGGCCTGAGGTCTGCTCACTTTTTCAACATCATTTCTGTGCAATTGAAATAAAATGATCAATTAGTCTTTTGAGCACAGCATCTGTGTTTTGAGGGCAAGTTGATAACAGAAGTAAAAAATTGATTTTGTCAATGATTCCCAGACGGGTACTGGATTTTTCCCTTCAGGGAAGTCTCCCCATCTCTGAGCAGAAGGCCGCTGCTAGAATTAGGATGGAAGAGACAGATATGGGTAAGTTTAGTACATGACCTGTGGTGGAATTTTAAATGGTTAGCAACTGACATAACTGAGCGGGAATCTAATGCTACATTAGCTGAGAAAAACACAAGGGACCTGACGATAATGCTACCTCCTCAGTCCCATGCCAGGAAGGGAAAGAAGGCCAGGTCCCCACCTGTACAGGGGCCCTAATGATCCCACTCTGGGGGTTGACCCAGTCTGTGAAAGGGACTGAGGAGGGAGAATCTCCACTGACGGGACTCCCTGTCCTCTCTACAACTAGGTAATGGCTTCCCATAGTGCCCTGGGTTCTGTAATACAAACTTGTCAATACAAATGCTTGTGGGACGTGCATAGTGAGTACTATTTAGAAAGTGACCCCCAGAAATACATGTATTTTAAAGTGTATTTGGATGATGATAATATAAGAAATCACCTGTGATTATAAGACTCTTCAGTTAATGCACAGGCCCAGAATGTAGTATAAAATTAGCAAGACCATGATATATACACCCAACTATCAATGACCTACATGACAAGCAAGACATGCCCCGCCGCCTCTCTCTCTCTCCCTCTCCACCTCCCTCCCTCCCCTCCCCTCCCCTCTCCCTCCTTCCCTCTCTCCCTCCTTCCCTCTCCCTCTCTCCATGTCCCACCTCTCCCCCCTCTCCATCTTCCCCCGTCCCCCCTCTCTCCCTCTCCCTCCCTCCCCACCCCTCCCCCTCTTTCTCTCTCCCCCCACTCCATTTCTCTCTCCTTCCGTTTCCCTCTCCCTCCCCCTCCCTGTCCCCCTCTCTCTCTCCCCCTTCCCCCTTCCCCCCACTCCCACCCTGCCCAGGGGAAGAAAAGACAACATTCTTCCTGTCTTGAATCCTAACAAAAAATATTTACCTCATTTGTTTGTTTTGATTACTAAATGAGCCAATCTTTATAAAATGCCTAGCTCAGAGGAATCTCACTAAAATTGCTGCCACTGCAGGGTTTATCTAGTTCCAAGGCAATAGATATTCTAGGTATTAACAATTATGCATAATGAATCAGTTGTGGTATAATGCAAAGAGCTGATCTTAAATCACATCAGCTTGGGTTTGAAACCACTTACTGATGACCAAGAGAGTTTGGCTAACTTAACCTCTCCGAATCTTCACTTTTTCCCTGTAAAATGGGGCAGTAACATCAACCTCAGTGTTATAAGGAATTAATGTAAAGTAAGTAGGAAGTAGGAGATGACTGATAAATGTCAATGCCTTTTGCCATTTCCTCTTAAACGTCCCCTATGGCAGTCTCCAATCTAGACAAGAGGATGCCACACTTGAATAAGTGGGCTGTAGCCCCAGACATTCCCTTCTACTGAGTGACTGATGGAAACCTGTTATCTCTGTCTGAGCAGCAGCTGCTGTTGACTGCTGCACAAATGCTCCCTGGACGTGCTGCTGGCAGATAGTGATGCTGCATTACCCACAGTCAGCTGACCACTTCTATGGAGGAACCCAAATGAAGCGTGTGAACCAGGGCTGCCCACCAATTCTGAATACAGTCCCGGATGGATACACGAGTGATCACATCCTTAACAACCTATTTCCTGCAACTCTGCATGCTGACACAGCACTGAAAAACCCATTCATCATAATTACACACCTAAAATGCCCCCAGTTTTTATGTTTATCTCTAAAGTCAATTATATACCTAAACTTGTTTTGCACATTTTCTTCCAGGAAATTTCCAGCCACTCTCTGGATTTAAGCTGTTATATGACTTCATATATCCTTCCACAACCCTTTTCTGCTCTATTTCCCACCCAGATGTCGGCTGTGAGATTTGAAGGGAATACTAATGTGCATCCGTACTTGTCATTCCCCAAAGAGGCGAGAGCGATCCTGGAGGAACGGAATAGGGCTCACAGGGTGATGAAGTCCTTACCGTCTGTCTGTATGGGGCTTACATCAAGTAAGCCTCAATTCTTTCAACTGAGAAGTGCAGATAATAATGCATTCTGGTAAAGAATTATTGATGCTTAAGTGAATGCATGAATGAAAAATGATTTCTTCTGCTGTCTCAATTATTTCTGAACACATAGTTGATATTCAACTTTTTAATGCTCTTTTTTACACACAGATTTGCTCAGTCTATCATTTTGATCCACCTTCTGTTAAAAACTCTTATTCCGAACCTATTGCCCCTCTCAACCATCTCTGTCAGAGAAGCAAGCAGTGATCAACTGGCTGAAGAAATGCCTCCAGCTGTATAATTCCAGAGCTTCAGTGCTTGACGGGGTGGATGGGATGAATGGAGCCCCCCTGGGAAGGAGAGGTGGCGCTATGGTGCCACCTTCTGTGAGACCGCAGAGATGGCCTGACAGAGAAGAACATTTCCTGGGGGTCCTACTGGGCTCAAAGCACCTGATTAGGCTCAGTAAGGGATGACAACGGAAAGAGAAAATGGGCCTCCTGCCTGGCTGCTCTCTCTGCCAAGGGCTTGCGGGCCTGAGAGAAGCAGGGGAGTCAAGGTTCGTTAGAAGGATGTCACAACACAATGCATTCCCTCAAGAGGGGCTAATTTTAAGCTGGCAAGTATTTTGTCCATTAACACAGAAAATATTCATGCCAGGAGTAAGGGACTTGGGAGTTAAGCAATCCAGAGCACCCAGGAGGACTTGTAAATCACAGAGCTGCTAAGCAGACTGCAACCTCTGCTGAGAACAGGGAGACTATGTATTCCAGTCACAAAGGAGCAAGGCAGACGCTGTGCAACTGCCTCAGGGAGAAGACAAAATCTAGGACAGCAGCTACAATACAGCCCCAGCTATGCCAAAGTCTTCCTGTTGTCTTTTCTTCTTCAGTCCTTTTAAAATTTCCTGATTTGTCATTTGTGGATATTGAACTGATCAAAAGGAACATATCTTGTTTCACCTGTGAGGGGCTGGGGGCGGCGGGGGAGACATGCAGAGGCCAAAAGAGCTTATTCAGTTCTGCTGTGGGTTCGTCTCCCGGCCTGGCCAGAGCCGAGCTCTGAGGAGCCGCTGCTCCCTCCAAGATAATGTGGAGCATGATTTCTTCTGCTGTCTCAGTTATTTCTGAAATGGAAACTTGCAAGGGCCAACTCACAGGCTTACATTTAGGGAAACAACCCAAGCCCTCCCACACAGTCGTGGGCTTTGTTCTCATGTTTTTTTTCTGTGGATTTCGTGCTCTCTGGAGTAACTAGATTCTTGTAGAAACTAAACCAAAGCCCCGAGATTAATTCAGATGGGTTACATGTCAGCAATTTTATACAAACCTTTGAAGGCAGATGTGTGACAGGCATTTCTAATTATTTATAATGATACTTTTATGACCATAGCTTTTTTCTCCAAAGAATTTTCCTGATTTCAGCATGCTTTAGAAGGATATTGCTAGTCATCACAGCTAGCTATAAAAATTGGGGTGAAATGATATGCAAATGAGCAATCTAAAACTTTCTTTTAAAGTTACATTTTGTACATGCTTCCATTATTATGTTTTTATATTGCCAACAGCCCATACTTCCCTGTTTCGATTACATTAATTTTTTTAAAGGCAAATTTCAGAGTTGTAACTTTAAACAATAATTAAAAACAACCAACAGTCAAATAATGCTGAGAAGCAACTTTAGTAAAGGAGAAAGAACTCCAGATTTGAGACAGAAACACAAGGTTTAGGTCAGCTGTACCACTGAAGAAAATATTACTTAATCTTTCCATTCTCTGACTTTAGGTTATAAAACAAGAACGAAGATGTTTATCTGAATTGTGGTTATAAGAATTGAACAGGATCATGTGCATGAAATCTACCAGGTGAACGAGTTTATGATAATTAGTGTTTCCCTGGATAAACAGCATATAGAGACCAATGTTCACAGAATTGAAGGATAGCTTTGAACAGAGATTCACATTGACGGATGTCTTGCCAATGGGTTTTAGCCCCAGGCAAGTTCACTATGGATTCAATGCGACCAAAGAAATTGACAGCACAATATTCTTTGGGGTGAAAGGGCTTATTACCCAGCTTGTTCTACTGGTGGTTAGGTCTAGGTCAAGCACCAGCGTCTCTGCCTCCACGCAGAGCACTGGGCCGAGCTCTCTATATAGCACAATAATAGCTTATTGCCTAAAGGTGGTGGAAGCGGTAGCCTAGCAACAGGCTGGTTACATCATCAGGTGGTTTAAGTTCAGTGAGGATCCTGACCATAGGAACCCCAACTTCCCCACATTCCACCCCTCCAGGATTCTCGCCTTACAATCTACACGCTTTCCATCTTCCGCAATGGTCCCTGTGCGAGAAAGCTGGAGCACTGTAACCAGATTCCACAATAGCAACAGAGGATAACAACTTAGAGATAATAAAAAATTAAGACACAGGTAACAAAAATTATAATAATCCTCAAGCCAGAGGAAGTTCCCAATCCACAAAGACTTTAGGGGCGATAAGACACGTGTTTTAATGCCACCAACATAGGCAAATCTTGTCCATCAGGTAGGATGCATGCAAGAGAGTGGTCCTGTGATAGGACTGTAGCAGGAAGGGGGTCCCTTCCAGGTCTAGTATGCCATTCTTTTACTCCTCTCCCCGTGGGGGTTACTGAAGGGTCTATATATAGTTCTACTAGAGGTGCATGCACTGGCCATAATTATAAAACAAAACTCCACAGTAAGATGCTCCTACCTTCTGGCCATTCAGGATATACTACTGTGACCTTTGGCAGCCACTCTGCTGTTATTCCAGGAATACACAGGAGGCCAGCTTCCAGACCTTGTCCCCAAGATGTCAAGAGAGCCAGCCATCATTGGTCCATGTGTCAAAAGGTCCAAGTCCACGTCCACTCAATGGAGTCTCCGGGATTCAGTGCAGTTGGTGCTGGCAGCAAGATGTTATTCTGGTGGCCGAACCTCGGCTTCAGTGATTCTTCCTTGGTTTGCACTTGCAGTTGTATAGGGGAGGCAGCCATATGTGTTAACATGTCTACAGGCCTCAGGGCTCCCTTTCAGGGTCTCTCATTCAAATGTCATAGCATAAGCAGACTGACCATCCCCGCAGACTATTGGTATCTGACTTCAGTCCAGATTTTTACAAACCATTGTGCCTCTCTATCATGCCTGCTGTGGTAGGATTGTATGGCACATGAAACTTCCACTTGATTCCCAGCTGTCGCACCCATTCTTGCAGTGTATGTCCAGTAAAATGGGTGCCCTGATCACTCTCAATTACCTGTGGTCAGCCATAGGCAGCAAAGAGATGCTCTAGGCCTCTTTTGGTCATCTGCTGGTCTGCACAACAGGTAGGAAAAGCAACCAGAGTCCAGTAGCTGTGTCCACACAGGTCATCACATACCGATATCCTTCTGGCACAGGTAGAGGCCCAATATAGTCTATCTGCCACCTGACAAGGAGTATAGGCCCCTCAGCTATTTTCCCATGTTGCTGTGAAACTCCGTGTAAGTCCTTTTTGGAGCACACAACATGCTCCTGCCAGGCTCTACTAACTTCTTCGAAGGTCAAAGGCAAGCCCCACCGATGGGCTACAGCCCACATTGTCTTTTGCCCCTCATGTAACAAATGCTGATGCAGCCATTGGGCTACATCAGAGGCAGGATTTCCTTCTAACCAATGTATCTGGGCCAATTTATCTGCTTCATCATTTCCTGGGGATGCCAGTGGCAAATGACCTGTCACATGGTATACTGTAATTATTTTAGTCTGACCATAGGCCCATAACGCTTGCCACAGTTCTTACCTCAAGAGGGGTCGGTGACCAACCAGCCAGTTGGCATGCTACCAGGTTGGTAGCCACAGGGTCAAGTCCCTATAGACAACCCAGCTGTTAGTGCAGACAACTATAGGGGAAGGGCTCCTGGTTGATCACAAGCCACACAGCCCGCAACTCTGCCCATTGGCTGCTCTTCCCCTCACCATCTTCCATCCATATTGTCTCAGTCTTAGGATGGAAAGCTATGGCCCTCCATTTTGGGGGCTGCCCATGGCTGGAGCCATCTGTGTACCATGCATCTTTGGGTATAGGGGCTCTTCCCTCCCGATAGGGACTCTCTGCTACTAATGGTTCAAAAGCAACTTCTTCCTGCTTTTCACTAGTATATGTCACCGGCCCCAACATGTGTTGGAGTTCTTCACTCAAGGGGCTACCAGAGAGGGGACTACGCTGCTGTAGGTAAGCACCCCACTTGGCTAGTATGGATGTTTGTGCCACACCACTCCTTGGCTTTTGGGTCCAGTCTTGTACCCACCCCAAGATAGGATAGGTGGTTATAACCTTTATCAGGGCCATTCCAGTGATGGGTTCTGTAGCTAACAAGGCGTGATACACGGCAGCCAGTTGTTTTTCTATCAAAGTATATCGTACCTCTGCCTCTTTCCAGAGTTGTGACCAGAATCCAATGGATTGACGAGTTCATTCAAGCCACTGCCAGAGACCCTAGCCATAACCGTCTTTAATGACATGAATGTCCAGCTCACAGGGCCTTGATGGGTCTATCACACTCAAGGCCTGCACGGCTTTGACTGCCTATTTTTCTGTAGTAAAGGCAGATGCACATGTCTTATCCCAGTCCCACCTGACGCCCTTTCTTACCAACCGGTATAAGGGCTTCAGAATTTCTGCCAAGTGTGGGATAAACACTCTCCAGTAGCCTAGAAGACCCAAAAACTCCTGTAGCAATGCTACAGTTGTGGGGGTAGGAAAGGCCTGGACTTTATCTATAACTGATTCTGGTATCACTTTGGTCTTACCCGACCAGACGACCCCCAAGAATTTGACAGACAAACCAGGTCCCTGAACCTTGGTGCTGTTCACAGCCCATCCTTTCTCCTGTAAATGTTGCAGCAGTCTAGGTGCTGCACCTTCTAGATCTGAAAGAGAATCGGACGTGAGCATGACATCATCAATATAATGGTACAGCTGTACTGTTGGCAGTTTCTCCCATGTAGCCAAGTCCTGGGCTACAAGTCCATGACAGATGGTGGGGCTGTGGAGGTGTCCTTGTGGGAGGATGGTGGAAGTCCATTGCCATCCTTCCCACGTGAAGGCAAACTGTTCCTGACTTTCCTCGTCAATGTTAATGGAAAAGAAGGCATTAGCAAGATCTACCACATAATGATATGTTCCTAGTTCATGGCTGAGAGTATCCATCAAGCCTGCAATAGAGGGGACAGCAGCATGCACAGGGAGTATGACCTTATTCAGTTTCTCTGTAATCCACAGTCATACGCCAGGAGCCACCTGGCTTTTTTACCGGCCACCATGGGGAACTGAATGGACTATGGGTGGGCTTTATAATACCCACCTTTTCCAGCTCCTGGAGAGTTTCTCCAATCTCTTTATGCCCCCAAGAAGTTTGTATTGTTTGGTATTAGTCACCTGTCGAGGTACAGGCAAAGCTATGGGTGGGTGCCTAGCATGTCCCCTCAGAACTGCCTTCACCACAAGTACTCTAAGTCTGAACTCACCTGCAGTGGTCCGCAACCATAGACCCTGCAGGATATCAATCCCCAAAATATATTCAGGGATAGGAGATATATACACAGTATACTCTTTTGGGGGTAGATGCCCTATTCCCAAAGTGATTTGGGCTTTATTCACTCTGATAGCCTTCCCCCCGAATCCATCTATGATAGTGGGGGGTCCCGGGGAACTGCTCAGCATTACCATGAATCAGTGAACATTCAGCCCCAGTGTCCACCAGAGCCAGGACACGTTGTATGTTCACTGGGGACCAATGGATAGCTATTTCAACATGTGGTCTCCAGGCCCCCCCTGGTCCCTCAGGGCAGATACCTTAACCTTCCCCTCAGTCAAACTGTGTTCCCCAATCACCTTCCTGTGTGGGCTCAAGTGAGTTGGCTCGCTTTCCATTAGGAGGTCTTGCAAACACACAGGCCGGACTTGTGGCTCTGTCTGTGACCTCTGCCCCTTTGGTCTTAATGGCTGGAACTGCTGCTCTGGTTTCAGCTGTTGCCATAGCTCTAGTAAGATCCTATTTGACTTTCCATCTAATTTCCTTCCATCTGCCCCTGCCCGTCTTAAATCAACCCACATCTGGGTCCTCGTAATTGTCATAAGGCCCTGTAAATTCAACTTGTGAGTAACAGGTCTTATTTCTTTCTGAATTCTCATTGCTTCAGCCTCTCCTAAGTCTGCTACTGTACATGTCACCTCGCTTATGGGATGCTCTGAGTGAGGGGAAAGAATGGCCACTAGAGACCCAAAGAGGGATGTAGGTGCCATTTGAAGTACAATATTTCTCATCCGAGTAGTGAAAATCTCTTCATCTGGGCCATAATTCTCTGGACTATAGATGGCATTTCTCATGCCTAGGTCTCATATCACCTGTTGGAGTTCAGCATATGTCTGCCATCTAACAGGAGAGGATGGTAAATCACCTGCATTGGGCCCCACAGCATGAAGTGCAGCCATAAGCCAATCGAGGAGGGGGTGACTCCCTGGGGTCTGATGTGCATTTTGTAATCGCTGCCTCAAGGCAGGCTGCACTGTCAGAGAAGCCAGCTTTCCCATCTCTGACCCCGACAGAACAATTCCATCCACCCTTAAGTCCCACAGACACAGGAGCCAAGCTGATATTGACTCCGAGGGCTTCTGCCTAAACCAGGAGCCCAAATCCATCAGCTCAGCCTGAGTATAGGGGCGGACCATAGAGAGCTCCACGACCTGGGGAGGGGGATGCTCCTCTCCTTGGGGAACTTTCAGCTGATGGGTCTTTATTTTCTTTACAACCACTGGGCATGCTTTCAATAAAGGAGGCACCAGTGCCTCTGGCATCACCCCTTCATCTTTCTCCAGCTCCTCCATTTCTGGGGCTGATGGCACCTTTCTCTCCCCTCCCCCAAATGCCTCCTCTGCTACAACTTTTACCTTTTCTACTGTACCTTGCAGCAATGCTACCTCAGTCTTTAGAAGGTCTCTCACCTTCAGCTCAATGCTTTGCAGCTGACGTTCTCGTACCACCTCTGCCTGTGCTTCCTTCAGGAGTTCATGTTTTTCCTTGATGGTCTCTTCCTCCTTCAGAACACCTGGCAGCACTGCCGTCTCATCTCCAATGGCACCTTGCTGCCGGTGCTCTTGTATCAGTGCCATCTCTTTCTTCAGGGAATCCACAAAAGTGTGCAGCTCGCATTCTCATGCCACCTCCTCTTGCATCAATGCCATTTCTCTCCTCAGGGAATCCACAGAGGTTTGTAGCTCACGTTCTCATGCTGCCTCTTGCATCAATGCCATTTCCCTCCTCAGGGAATCCACAGAAGTTTGCAGTTTGCAGTCTCATGCTGCCATTTCTTGGGTCTCCTCTGTAGACTCTTTTAATACTCTGAGAAGCAGCCAACCCACAGTCCCCACTGTCTCACAGGCACTCTGCTTCTCAAGGGATCTGCTTACTATACCAAGGGCCTCCCCTATAGCCTCAGGTGTCACCTCCACTTGCCTCCAGCCCTGGGTGGGGCCCAGTCCTCTAGGAGGCAAGCCACCTGAGACCACATACCCATTGGGGGATGATCCACTGTTTCCCCATTCACAGGGGCAGCCTGCTGAAGCACCCCTCCCATAAGGGCAGCTTGTCTTTTTCCTTCCTCAACAATGAACCCTGCCGACTTTCGCCATTGTCTTGCCAATGGGTTTTAGCCCTGGGCAAGTTTGCTATGGATTCAATGTGACCAAAGATATTGACAGCAGAACATTCTTTGGGGTGAAAGGTTTATTACCTGACTTGTTCTCCCAGCAGTAGGTCGAGCACCAGCATCTCTGCCTCCGCACAGAGCACTGGGCCAAGCTCTCTATATAGCACAATAATAGCTTATTGCCTAAAGATGTAGAAGCGGTAGCCTAGCAACAGGCCAGTTACATCATCGGGTGGTTTAAGTTCAGTGAGGATCCTGGCCATAGGAACCCCAACTTCCCCACAAAGACTACAGATAAAGGTTCAAAGATGGGCTTCTTGATGGAGCTAAAACAATGTGTAAAACTTCTGGGCACCTGTGTATGTGAGGACTCTCTTGGCTGTAGGAGACAGAACCCATACTAACTTACCCAAAAAAGAGCTTAAATGAATAAAGTACAGGTGGAAGCCTGGGTACCCTGGGGACAAGTGGTACCAGGGCTTGAAATACAGCCAAGGTGTATTCACTCCACCTAGTGGCTCTTCCTTCTTTAGAAGGACATTTCAATGCAGCTGACCCGCTTCCTTGAAACACACACAGGGGAACACAGGATCAGGCACTTACATCACCCATCCTAGAGAGGAACTGAAACTGGTTCTGCCTTCCCAGGAAGGTCAAGGAAAGGACACAGATCATCCTGTCTTGATCAGAATCAATCACCGGCCAAGAGGCAGAGTATCTAGATGCTAGTGGGGACGACTTACATGTCATAGGGTAGGAAAGTATATATTTCCCAGGGAAAAGGGGGGATTTGGTGTGGTTCTGAGGAGACAACACAATAAAGACTATTTTGTGGAAATTCTCAGATTTTCAAATGTTTTCATTCACCATAGAACCACCTATCTGTAGATTTGAGAATTAAAAGGATGTTTCCGCTTGTAGAAATATCTTGTAACAGATTTTTAAAAAATAAATCCAATGTTTCTGTGAATATTTTTCTGTAAAAATATTTTTCAGGGGGACTTCTGGGAAGATGGTGGCGTGAGCAGGGAGCCAGAAATCTCCTCCCAAAACCATATATATTTGTGAAAATATGACAAATACAACTATTCCTAAAAGACAGATGAGAAGACACAGTACAACAGCCAGGCTACAGCAAGATGTGCTATAGGCTAGGCTGAGGTGGCCCCACACACAGGCAGCTCAGGGGATTATCCCAGAGACTGCCTCCCAGTGTGCAGGAAACCAGCTCAGCCCTGGAAGAAGGGCAAGGAGAACAACAAGCAGGAAGGGACTTTGCTCTCCCAGCTGACACACGGGGCACACGCCTGTGACCAATTCTATCGCCATGAAAAGACAGAGGAATATGGTCCAGACAAGGATCACACAGACAAGGCCAGAGAGAGGGCTTGCTGGGAAAGATATAAACAATCTTCCTGAAAAAAGACTTCAGAATAAAAGTCATAACCATGCTGATGGATCTACAGAGAAATATGCAAGAGCTAAGGGAGAAAGTGAGGAGAGATATTACAGAAATGAAACAGCCGACTGACGGGTTGAAGAGCAGATAAGACGAGGTGCAAGAGACTGTTAATGGAATAGAAATCAGAGAACAGGAATACAGAGAAGCTGAGGCAGAGAGAGATAAAAGGATCTCTAGGAATGAAAGAATATTAAGAGAACTGTGTGACCAATACAAACGGAACAATATTCGCATTATAGGAGTACCAGAGGAAGAAGAGAGAGAAAAAGGGATAGAAAGTGTCTTTGAGGAAATAATTGCTGAAAACTTCCCCAAGCTGAGGAAGGAAATAGTTTCCCAGACCATGGAAGCCCACAGATCTCCCAACACAAGGTACCCAAGGAAGACAACACCAAGACACATAATAATTAAAATGACAAAGATCAAAGACAAGGACAGAATATTAAAGGCAGCTAGAGAGAGAGAAAAGATCACCTACAAAGGAAAACCCATCAGTCTATCATCAGATTTCTCAACAGAAACCTTACAGGCCAGAGGAGAATGGCATGATATATTTAATGTAATGAAACAGAAGGGCCTTGAACCAAGAATACTGTATCCAGCACGACTATCATTTAAATTTGAGGGAGGGATTAAACAATTTCCAGACAAACGAAAGTTGAGAGAGTTTGCCTCTCATAAACCACCACTACAGGATATCTTAAATGGACTGCTCTAGATGGAAGCACTCCTAAGGCTAAAAAAGATGTCAACAGAGAAAATAAAATCATAGCAAAGCAAGCAGACCATCCAAATACTAACTAAAGGCAAAAAGTAAAATCAACTATCCACAAAAACAGTCAAAGGAAACGTAAAAGAGTACAGACTAAAACACCTAGTATATAGAGAATGGAGGAGGAAGAATAAGAAGGGAGAGAAAGAATCACCAGACTGTGTTTATAATAGCTTAACAAGAGAGTTAAGTTAGACTGTTAGATAGTAAAGAAGCCACCCTTGAACCTTTGGTAACCACAAAACTAAAGCCACCATTGGCAATAAGTACATATCTATCAGTAATCACCCTAAATGTAAATAGACTGAATGCACCAATCAAAAGACAGAGAGTTATACAATGGATAAAAAAGCAAGACCCATCTATATCCTGCTTACAAGAGACTCACCTCAAACCCAAAGATATACACAGACTTAAGGTGAAGGGATGGAAAAAGATATTCCATGCAAACAACAAGGAGAAAAAAGCAGGTGTTGCAGTACTTGTATCAGACAAAATAGACTTCAAAACGAAGAAAGTAGCAAGAGATAAAGAAGGACATTATATAATGGTAAAGGGGTCAGTCCAACAAGAGGATATAACCATTATAAATATATATGCACCCAACACAGGAGTGCTGACATATGTGAAACAAATACTAACAGAATTAAAGGAGGAAATAGAAAGCAATGCATTCATTTTAGAAGACTTCAACACACCACTCACTCCAAAGGACAGATCAACCAGACAGAAAATAAGTAAAGACACAGAGGCACTGAACAACACACTAGAACAGATGGACCTAACAGACATCTACAGAACTCTACATCCAAAAGCAACAGGATACACATTCTTCTCAAGTGCACATGGAACACTTTCCAGAATAGACCACATACTAGGCCACAAAAAGAACCTCAGTAAATTCAAAAAGACTGAAATTCTACGAATCAAATTCTTAGATCACAACGGTATAAAACTAGAAATAAATTGTACCAAGAAAACAAAAAGGCTCACAAATACATGGAGGCTTAACAACATGCTCCTAAATAATCAATGGATCAACAATGTAATTAAAACAGAGATCAAAGAATATATGGAGACAAATGACAACCACAACACAAAGCCGCAACTTCTGTGGGACTCAGCAAAGGCAGTTCTAAGAGGAAAGTATGTTGCAATCCAGGCCTATTTAAAGAAGGAAGAACAATCCCAAATGAATAGTCTAAAGACACAATTATTGAAATTGGGAAAAGAAGAACAAATGAGGCCCAAAGTCACCAGAAGGAGGGACATAATAAAGATTAGAGAATAAATAAATAAAATTGAGAAGAATAAAACAATAGAAAAAAATCAATGAAACCAAGAGCCGGTTCTTTGAAAAAATAAACAAAATAGATAAACCCCTAGCCAGACTTATTAAGAGAAAAAGAGAATCTACACACAAAAACAGAATCAGAAATGAGAAAGGAGATATCACGACAGACCCCACATAAATACAAACAAGTATAAGAGAATATTATGAAAATCTATATGCTAACAAGCTGGAAAACATAGAAGAAATGGACAACTTCTTAAAAAATACAACCTTCCAAGACTGACCAAGCATGAAACAGAAAACCTAAACAGACCAATTACAAGCAACGAAATTGAATCAGTAATCAAAAAACTACCCAAGAACAAAATGCCCAGGCCACATGGATTCACCTCTGAATTTTACCAGACATATAGAGAAGAAATAATACCCATTCTCCTTAAAGTTTTCTAAAAATTAGAAGAGGAGGGAGTACTTCCAAACTCATTCTATGAAGGCAGCATCACTCTAATACCAAAACCAGGCAAAGACCCCACGAAAAAAGAAAATTACAGACCAATATCCCCGATGAACATAGATACAAAAATACTCAACAAAATATTAGCAAACCGAATTCAAAAATACATCAAGAGGATCATACACCATGATCAAGTGGGATTCATACCAGGGACGCAAGGATGGTACAACATTTGAAAATCCATCAACATCATCCACCACATCAATAAAAAGAAGAACAAAAACCACATGATAATCTCCATAGATGCTGAAAAAGCATTTGACAAAATTCAACATCCATTCATGATAAAAACTCTCAACAAAATGGGTATAGAGGGCAAATACCGCAACATAATAAAGACCATATATGACAAACCCACAGCCAATATCATACTTAACAGCGAGAAGCTAAAAGCTTTTCATCTATGATCGGGAACAAGACAGGGATGCCCACTCTCTCCACTGTTATTCAACATAGTACTGGAGGTCCTAGCCACAGCAATCAGACAAAACAAAGAAGTACAAGGCATCCAGATTGGTAAAGAAGAAGTCAAATTTTAACTATTTGCAGATGACATGATATTGTACATAAAAAACCCTAAAGACTCCACTCCAAAACTACTATAACTAATATCTGAATTCAGAAAAGTTACAGGATACAAAATTAACACACAAAAATCTGTTGCTTTCCTATACACTAATGACAAGCTAACAGAAAGAGAAATCAGGAAAAGAATTCCATTCACAATTGCATCAAAAAGAATAAAATACCTAGGAATAAACCTAATGAACGAAGTGAAAGACCTATACCCTGAAAACTGCAAGACACTCCTAAGAGAAATTAAAGAGGACACTAACAAATGGAAATGCATCCCATGCTCTTAGTTAGGAAGAATATATATTGCCAAAATTGTTATACTATCTAAAGCAATCTACAGATTCAACGCAATCCCTATCAAAATACCAACAGCATTCTTCAATGGTCTGGAACAAATAGTTCTAAAATTCATATGGAAGGAACCACAAAAGACCCCGAATAGCCAAAGCAATCCTGAGAAGGAAGAATAAAACGTGGGGAATTATGCTCCCAGACTTCAAGCTCTACTACAAAGCTACAGTAATCAAGACAATTTGGTATTGGCACAAGAAGAGACTGCAGACCAGTGGAACAGAATAGGAAATCCAAACATTAACCCAACATATATGATCAATTAATATATGATAAAGGAGCCTGTGCTATACAATGGGTAGAAGAAAGCCTCTTTAGCAGCTGGTGTTGGCAAAACTGGACAGCTACATGTAAGAGAATGAAACTGGATTACTGTCTAACCCCAAACACAAAGGTAAAGTCAAGGTGGATCAAAGACCTGAATGTAAGTCATGAAATCATAAAACTCTTAGAAAAAAACATAGACAATATTCTCTTGGACATAAACATGAGTGACGTCTTCATGAACATATATCCCCAGGCAAGGGTAACAAAAGCAAAAATGAACAAGTGGGACTATATCAAGCTAAAAAGCTTGTGTACAGCAAAGGACACCATCAGTAGAACAAAAAGACATCCTACAGTATGGGAGCATATATTCATAAATGACATATCCGATAAGGGGTTGACATCCAAAATATATAAAGAACTCACGCACCTCAACAAACATAAAGTAAATAATCCAATTAAGAAATGGGCAGAGGACATGAATAGACACTTCTCCAAAGAAAATACTTAGATGGCCAACAGGCACATGAAAAGATGCTCCACGTTGCTAATCATCAGAGAAATGCAGATTAAAACCACAATGAGATATCACCTCACACCAGTGAGGATGGCCAACATCCAAAACAAACAACAACAAATGTTGGCGAGGATGTGGAGAAAAGGAGAACCCTCCTACACTGCTGGTGGGAATGCAAATTAGTTCAACCTTTGTGGAAAGCAGTATGGAGGTTCCTCAAAAAATTCAAAATAGAAATACCATTTGACCCAGGAATCCCACTCCTAGGAATTTACCCTAAGAATGCAGCAGCCCAGTTTGAAAAAGACAGATGCACCCCTATGTTTATTGCAGCACTATTTACAATAGCCAAGAAATGGAAGCAACCTAAGTGTCCATCAGTAGATGAATGGATAAAGAATAGGTGGTACATATACACAATGGAATATTATTCAGCCATAAGAAGAAAGCAAATCCTACCATTTGCAACAACATGGATGGAGCTAGAGGGTATTATGCTCAGTGAAATAAGCCATGTGGAAAAAGACAAATATCAAATGATTTCACTCATTTGTGGAGCAGAAGAGCAAAGAAAAAACTGAAAGAACAAAACAGCAGCAGACTCACAGAACCCAAGAATGGACTAAGAGTTACCAAAGGGAAAGGGACTGGGGAGGATGGGTGGGCAGGGAGGGGCAAGGGGGAAAAAGGGGCATTACGATTAGCAGACATAATGTTGGTGGGGTGCATGGCAAGGGCTGTATAACTCAGAGAAGAGAAGTAGTGATTCTATAGCATCTCATTACGCTGATGGACAGTGACTATAATGGGGTAGGTGGGGGGGACCTGATGAAGTGGGGGGTTTAGTAACCATAATGTTGCACATGTAATTGTAGACTAATGATACCAAAAGAAAAAAAGAAAAAAAAGTTTTGTGCAAAAAGTTTTCATTTAACTTCAGTCATAGGATTAAAAAATTAATGCAAAGCATTATTTATTAATAATCTCATAAGCAAATTATTAATATTCAAATGGAAGTACACAGAAGACTCTAAGATTTAATAAGTCTCAAGGGACATGTTAGGCTCAGTAAAAATGGCTAATATCTGAAAATGGATGTCAGCTGAAGAAATACTTGGATACTTAGTACATGTAAAATTTGAGCTAGAAAATATCATAAGAGACCTGACCATTTAGGGGAAACATTATTCATATCTGTGACGGTGAATTTTCTACGTCCATCTGGCTAGGCTGTGGTGTCCGGTGTCTTGTCAAAAGCCACTCTGGACGTTGCCATGAAGATACGTTTTAGGGGTGATTAACATTCAAATCAATAGACTGAATAAAGCAGATTATCCTTCACAGTGTGAGTGACCTCTTCTAATCGGCTGAATGCCTTAAAAGCAAAGACAGATTTCTCAAATAAGCAATTCTGCTTCAAGACTGCAGTGGAGAAACCCCACCTAAGACTCCAGCCTGCAGATTTGGGACTGAACACTCCTACAGCTTTTCCCGGAATTTCCATACCGCTCTGGGGGTTTTGGACTCCCGAGCCTCCACACTGACGTGAGCCAGTTCCTTAACATAAGTCTCCAGAGAATCTTCATTAATAAAATATTCCTGAAACATAAACTGTATCTAAGACTAAGAAGAAAAAAGGCAATAACCCATGAATGAACTGGGCATCCCTGGAGCAGAAGAAGCAGACCTTCGCAAGTTCACCTACCGGGGCCAGACCTCGCCTCTCCGCAGGACGAGCCCTGGAACTGCAGCTGTGAGCACGATCGCGGGGGAAGCAGTGCGCTTGCGCGAGGCCAGGAGGGCGGCGAGGCCAGGAGGGCGGCGAGGCCAGGAGGGCGGCGCGGCTGGAAGCCCAGGGGATAAGGACGCACTTGTGGCTCTTTACATCCTGCCTGGGGTGGTGGGCGTCTACAATGGCTAGGCTCCTCCCAGGTGGAAATCAAGCCTCAGGTGATAGATAGGCCACTGCCTGGGTGGGTTCTCTGACCTAGTGCAGCAAGGTCGGCCTGGCATCGGGCCACCCCCTCCTCTTGCTTTTTCCCCCTCTAGTAGCCTGCCCAGCCCAGGAAGGCCAAAGACTTCTCCAAAAATAAAAATAAAAAGTGACTGGTCTGTGACCACATAAAAAGAAAATGAGATATCTAATGTTCAAAATAAGACAATTCACATTAAAGCTAAATTAAGATGATTTCTTACATATTCAGAAACAAAAAGTGTAATGCTGGGTCGCACTCACTGGGTGTGGGAAACAGGACTCTCAGACATTGGGGGTGGGAACAAAAGACTGATACGGCCCCACCCTGGGCCACTTGGTGATACCCAGCGAAACTGCATGCACGTTACCCCTTTGACTCACAATCCCACTTCCAGGAATATATTCCAAGTATACACTGGTAAAAAATATGAAGGTGTGTGTACAAGAAGCCTTATTAGTAATATCAAACAACCGTAAACAACCAGAACAAAACACTTACCAATAGGGACAGTTGACTCAATCATACGATCAGAGCAGAAAAAATGGATGAGGCTCATCTCTACATACTTATATGGAATGATTGCCAGGGTATATCCCAAGCGAAAAAGGCAAGGGGCAGAATAGTATTTATAGCATGACACCTTTTGTGTAAAAGTGGAGGAAATATGGAAATAGGACCATATATATGTATATATAGGTACCTATTTATATAAATATATATACACAAACATATTAACTTATATTTTCAAAAAGGTACAATGGAAGGACCACTTAAAAAATCCAATAATACTAATTACTTATCAGGAAGGAAGCATATAGGGTAGAGGAAGAGATGGGATTGAAATATGAATTTACATGACAATTTTGACATGGGAAACATGTAAATGTTTCATGTAACTGAGAAAAAATAAATAGGAAGAAAATTTTTAAATTAAAAACAGTCTGAAATAAATGGACTCAACTGTTGATTGTGTAATAACAACACAAAGACAAAAGTTACCTTCAGGAAAAAAAAACTTTAAGTGACTAATTTTAGTAGTACTATACTCTTATTTTAAAACTATAATAGATCTATTTAAGATAAAACTTGGTAATTACATTAATTATCCTGTGGGAAACAGGCATTGAGCTGTAGTCTGGAGGACCCTGAATGTCTGGCTGAGAAGTGTGTAGACACAAATAAAAATAACAGCAATCACTTATGAGTGCTTTCTAGGAACCAGGAATTCTTGTATCATTACTTTTCATTACAACTTTTTGTGGGAGGCATTATTTCATTGTTTTGTAGATGAAGAACCTGGAGCTTAAAAAGGTTAAATACCTTCCCCAAGGATATTGTTTATACCTCTCTTGTTAATGCACATCCATTTTTGTGATTTGTCCTTGGCTTATTTACTTACCAGAAACCGCATTTTGTTGATTCAAAATGCCATCATTTACAAGAGTGACAATTTTTTAACGGACCAGAAAAAAAAGTGCTGTCGATTAAATCATAGCACAATGTTTTATCATTTAGAGTTTTTATTTCAAGGATTGAAGGAATTCCTAGAGTATTATTTAGACATTCATTTTGAATCATACATCACTATTATCATATATACAATCAGCAGTATTAGCAAATTATGTTGCCTATGATTTCGTACAATTTCTTGCCATTCAGTCTGACTTTTCCACACTGCTTTTCAATTCAGCCATCAAGGCCTATGTTTTCCCACATATTTTCCTTCATGTGCTTAAAAGACGAAATACAATCAAAGTACATTGGTGCTGGCCTCCAGAGCCAGTTTTTCAATGATACAGAGGTAGCCTACCTTTGGGTTCCCTTTGGAACTTAACCCATTTAATCCATGTCCTTCCCATCATCTCTTGTAAGTGTTTGTATTGTAAAAAAGTGTTTCTGATCTTCCTACAATGTGCTGAAATTCAATCTTGCAAGTTTCAATGCTGGAGCTTTTCATGTTTTCTTATAAAATGACAGCTAGGTCATGACTGCTGCCAGGCAAAATAAGGCATCATTAGATATAACCTGTACCTTGATTACTGAGATGTTAAAATGTGAGAAAGAAAAATGCAGGCCTTAGAATATGGTAGTTAAAAATAGAACACTCACTCAAGCATCATAAGCATGTGGAGGCAGCATCTGACTAGAGTATGCAGCTAATGGCCTGCCTGGGTTTGACAACTCTGTCCCAGTAGTTACTGTGTGTCCAGTGGCAATCTCCTTCCCTCTCCACCATCTTCCCATCTTCCCTTCCTTCTTTCCTATACATATTTATTGTCTATCTTGAACTAGACATTAGTTAAGGTCTAATGGGAGCCATTAGAAAATAAAATAAGGATCATATCCTTTTGCAGCTTAAATTTCACTTAAAGAGAAGCATCTGATAATTATAGGGAAAAAGAAATGCATTTTAGATGAGTGGAACATCATGAGTCAACAAAATTTAAATAAAAGTGTGTTTTTTCCCTGATACAATTTAGACTCTTCAGAAATTACTTTTCTGAACTTTAAATTCTTTATTTGCTTTGCATATTACATGAATAAATTGTTTATTTGTGTGTATGTGTGTGCATGTGTGTATGTGTATATTACAATTTAAAATCAAAATACAGATGGAGATATCTCTTATAGAATATCATATAGTCTTCAAGGTGGAGAAGAAAAACTTCTGCCTAAAATGATCAGTGAAATGCAAAAAGGGAAACAGCATGGAAAATGAAATATAAACAGGGTTTCTAAAATTATCTTGGTTATATTTCTCTAAGGTGTTGTTTGCAGCCCAGATGACCCTCCCATTTAGCACATGAGTTCTTGGTTAACTAAGTTGCCTTTGGAGTTATTGTGCTGTCATTCATGCATGTCATGGATTTTATTTTTCTTTCCTTAAGTCCACAGAGAATATATCTCATCCCAAAATGCACACAGGCATTTGAATTTGGATTATTTCCCTGAATTCTTCATGTAGGAACAAATCTATTATTTTGTGTAGGGTTATTTTTTTCCTTTGCTTGATATCACAGGCTAATGAGCATATCATTTTCAGCAATTTAAATTTAAATGAATCAAAGAGTTAACTTTGCCTCTGTTCTTTCACAGCCACATACAGTTGCATTAATCTAATTAATAGTTAGGAGGTTAAAATTGCTAGCTTCTAAGAGAGGGACAGGCCAGTGGTATTAAATGTTATATTTGGAATGATTGTTCTTGCATGTTATTACCGCCTGAGATGGAGAGGGAATTCAAGGAAATGATTCTCTAACCATGTGTTATTTTAATTTTGGGAAAGATCCTTTAAGGGATAAATTGCATTGCAATGCACTTTCTAATCAGACCATGCATTAATTTAGATCAATGATCCCCAATCCTTTAAATCTACTATCATGGGCAGTAATTGTGAGGGTTCTATAAGGCTCTTTACAAAGTTTCCTATCAAGACACAATAGAAGATGGATTCATTTACAACATCGAATTTTTAATTGTATAGAATAGACACATCTCATTAGTTGGAAAGGTAATAGCTAATTTATGTCATCCTGTATTTTGTGTGTGTATAAGACTTTCAAAAGAGGAGAAGAGTGGAAGGAACAGTAAGAAATTACTACTCACAGTTCTTCTCTATAACCATTTATTTCAGTGGCCTAACTGATGTCACTTATGGAATCCAGAACATAGATGATCATATTTTCTTTCTTAAGTCTAGATACAAATAATCATGAGACAAAATTAGCAATTGTTTTGGTTGCTGTATTGTCAACTCAATGACTTTGAGACTAAAGAACCAGATGCCCAAACAGAAAAAAGTCTTTCTAAGTTCCCTGGCCCTGGATGGAAACTTGGGCAGCACTCATGAATTTTTGGTTCACTGGGAGATAATAGTTCTGTTGCACTTGAAATCACAAAACACAGTTTTCATTCAGTAAGAATGTCTAGTCTCAAGTATTAATCAACAATTTAATGCACAATATGAGGTAAGGCTTTCCTTATTCATTTTGTTCTAAGGCTTGGGCACAGAAGTAAGGTGTGACTGCTCTTTTCTCCATTCCTACCAGATCCTTGCTCTGTATCCGCAGCTTGGAAGGTCTGGACTTGGAGCATGGGGAAGGAGGAGAGAAAAAGTTAGGAAGACAGGAAGTTTTTTATTTGCTGATGGCTTCAATGTCCCTGACCTTGTAGGATATTTAAAGCTGTTTCTTTTCATTGTCTCATTATTAGTTTTCTCCAACATGGTGTACCAGGTCATGCAGATGCACTGGACTAAGACACAAAGGAAGCAAGTAACTAAACTGGTTGAATTGGAAGAGGCGATGTCACCCCAAACATCACTCCATCAATCATAGCTGTCCTGGGCCACCTGTGTGCACACTGCTGTTGACTGCAGGAGACAAGGACACAGTAAGGGACACACACACACACTGAGCTCTTGCTATGCGGCAGGCACTGTGATCTCTTGCCTTTGTTGAACCTTGACATTGCCATCTAGCCTCCAGAGAGCAACACAGACCTGATGTGAGCTCAAATGAAACTATTTCATGTATGTGGAAAAGACCATTTCCAGGAACAACCACCCACAGTTAGGCCAGCATTTGCTCATGGACTAATCTATTAGACCAGAGACCACCAGCAAGTTAGCAGTTTTCAGAGACTTAGCTTTCCCAATGTGGGAAAAGACACTGACTTTAGTTTAAATATTTAAAAAACTTTTAAATATGTTTCTTCAAAGTCTGCATGTTTCTAAAGACTATAATTTTTCCATTAAACCAGTAAGTATATCTGTCCCTCAACAATGCCCTGTGCCATTGGGGGGCACAAAATACACAGTACCCTCCTCTGTCCTCACACCAGTGCCACCATTACCCCATCCAGGGTGTAGAGGAAAGTCAGAATCTGCATGGCTCGCAGGAAAGTTTGGTGAGGAAGCATGTATATGCAGGTACACTTAGTGACTCCACCCTAATTGTTTCCTATTTAAGTAGTCCTATCCCTATTTCCCTCTCTTTATACTGAATCTTCCCACTGAGCAGTTTTATAGGTCTAGAGAACCTATGACTGAAATATGAAAACATAACTAAAAGGTTAATGAAAGCAGCCAGAAAACTTCTTTGATTTCTTTTAGGATATTGCCTGTGATCTTTTAGATTCATGTTCTGATTTAGTGCCCGAGTACCTGAGTGCATGCTGATTTGTATGATTCTAATGACCAATGACATGAATTACTGAAAACCTAATTAGGCCTTTTGAGCTGAGAAATATTTTTTAAGAGACTCTGACATTTAGTCAGGAATGTGGTGTCAGCAGAACATCTAGCCTGAATATAATTTCTAATTTTGGGAAAGGTATTGGTATATAATTATGTGGGCATACAGAAAGAGCAATTATATGAACCTGTCTTGAATGCTGAACTCTCAGAACAATGACAAAGGATGAATGTGGACCAGAACCAGACAGAACACATAATGGCCCAGTCTTCTAAGACACTTGTATATGATTTATATATTTAAAGTCTCTAAACAGCTACCTGGAATTACTACAGATAATTCTTGTATGTTGATGCCAAAATATATTCAATAGCATATATAGAGGGCTTGGGGGCCCTACTTAGTGAATGTTGGTCCCAGAAAGGTCAGCAAAGAGGGGAACGTTTCAAGAACACATAAGTCTAATTATTGCAGCTTTAATAAAATGTGTCAGATTTTTGTGGAAGGAATGTTCTTGGTATTATGCTGACCTAGTAAGCCAACCAGGAACTTAGTTGCCCCTGAAGAGGTATATCAATCAGCTCTTGTGATATAACAATCTAAAAACCTGATGTCTTAAAACAATACTCATTCATTATTATAGTCCATGTGTCTGTGGATCATCTGACTGACAGCTGATGTAGATTGGGCTTGGGTGATCTCGGCTCTCTTACTTCGGTGGTCATAGGTTGGCTAGGGGCCCTGCTCTAGCCTGAGCTTGTCTGAGGCACTTTGTCTGGTGCAGAGCTTCTCTGTGTGTTCTCAGACTCCTCCTGGCAGTAACAGGCTTGCCTTGGCTTGTCCTTCCCATGGCGATGACGGAGAGACAAGAGGGCGAGGAGAGACATGGTAGGCCACTTGAGGCCTAGACTCAGGACTAGACAATTGTCACTCCTACATGCTTTTACTGGCTAAAGCACACATATGGCTGAACTTAGTGTCAAGGGGGGTGGAGGGAAAATATGCTCTGACGTTTGGAGAAAGAACTGCAAAATCACATGCAATGGATATGAGACAGGTAAGAGTAAAGAATTAGGATATCTAATGCAACAAATGGACCATGAAAGAAACAGAACAGGATGCTTTTTGCAAAAGCATTTAATTTTAGGAAGCATCTTCTGAGACATACACAGACAGGGGTGGAAAGAAAGGGCCTACATGTACTGTGGCATACCTGTAATGGCTTCTTCTATGAAGAAAATATGAGCCAAGGACAAAAATCAAAAACTGCAAACTATTGCTGACATGCATCATCATACAAAGTAATCTTTTAGCAAAAAATTAGTTAACTGCAATTATAAATATATGTGCTTTAAATCTTGAAATCTGAGTTAATTTGGAGAACCAAATCATAACTGGATAGCTTCCTGTGCTCATCTGACTTTCTAAACCTTTGCCACTCCATTCTGATCTTTCATTCTTATCTAAATTGGAGCATAAACTGTTTTGGTGAAGCCCATTTGACTTTTCTCCCAACCACATGATTTCCCCAATAGATCAAATGCTTGGAAAAATCACAGCAGAGGAGAAATTGATAAGTGGATTCCCCAAGCCCAACCTATACACACATACATACCCTACTTTCAATAGTGAGAGTGGGGAATAATGGAGATAAATCAACAAAAACTGCCTCACTGCCAGTTCCCCTTCAGTGCAATGCCAAGAATTCCTGGGCAAGGATGCTGAGGGAATCAATGTAGATTTCACTCCATCTATGTTGCAGAAATCCCATGAAAACAACAGCATTAATATTTATAAATCTGCACAACTCTATGAATTGAACACTGATTCCACACATTGTCATTATCATCAGGACAGTAAAAATATGAGTTCTGTGTTGGTAACTGTGAAGTACAAATCTGATATTTTAATAAATATTTTAATATATTCAAGGACAATTAAACTCAAAAGAATGAAGGAGTAACAAAGTCACCATAGGCAACATTTTAAATTGCATTTCTCTGAAAAGATTATCAGTTAGGAATATGGGGAAAGGTCTATCTTTTGTTTTTGTGGTATTGCCAATGTGACCAAAAACTCATCATCTTTTAAGCACTTTATAAGCAACTATCATGTATGAAAAACAAAGCTCTCTAAATTAAGAAAAGTCACAGAAGATGACTCCTATAAACGAACCTGAAAATATTTAAAAAAATAACTTTCCCTCTTAGAATCAGACTCAACAATCAGTAATGTCTCATTGTTTCTCAAGACAATTGTAAAGCTTTTGGTGGACAATTCTAATCAAGCTAAGAAAAAGAAACTTGTTATTGCCAACAATATAGAAGCGCAAAATTTCTGGGTAAATTGGTTTAGTAATAGTTTAGCATTCCAAGGACTCCCGTGCTTAGAACCTTTTTATAACAGAAATATTCCATTTTCTTAATAAGTCATTCCAGGGAGAGTACTGTGAATCAATTTTCAAGTGGTAGCTGCATCGTATTTCACTAATAATGTGGCTTTCTTACTGATGAGAATGCAAAGAATTGTATAGGACTGCCCAAATTTCAACTATCATTTTTGTGTATGTGAACATCTCAGATGGTATGTGAATCAGACCATCAATTTACACTGCTAATTGAAGCTCCATATTTCCTGGTCTACTTGGGAAAACATAATCAGAAAGAAAATATAAGAAAACGTGAGATTTCATTTTGATTACTTATCCCATAAATAGTCCGAGTTGCTGTCAGCTTCCAAATGCACATTCATCAAATGCTGTACCTTCAGACCATAGCCTCTGTTCTCTGCTAATACAAGTGTATCAAAGAAACTAATAATTTATTTCGTGCCTCTAAGAGGCTGAGGCCCTCATTTGTTTATACAATTAGGTTTACTCATTCAGATTTGATTGAAACTATTGAGTCCACTATGTGCTATTGTACCTGTTTGTTATATTTATGAATGCCTCCCATCAAAGTGTCATGAATATTTTCACCATATAGCTGTTTCCTATTTGACAAATATTTTACAATTCTTCCAACAATTCTTTTTCTGATAAGCAAATTCTATATTCTCCCTTCCAGAAAAATGGGATAAAATAGCTCACAATGTGTTTATGTGTGTCCTGTGTGCAGGTGCGCATATAGATAACACATACACCTGCATATGCAATTGAATTATCTTTTCTCTCATTCAGCTGTCTGGCCATCACAAAGTAGAACCTTTTCCAGAGCTGGCTAATAAAATATTTCAAGACAGACAATTTAAGAACGTGACGTGCGTTTGGAGATGTCTGTGTGTTCATTTCCCAAAGAACATTTGTGAGTTTGAGAAGCATTTTTAAGGAAAAATGAAGGAGGGACATATTTGGGGAAGAAAAAGAAATTGGATTAGAATGAGGATGCTGAATAGGAGAAGACAGTGCCCTGAGAAAAAATGAGCCATAGTTTTCTGATATCATGTTTCCCAAATACAATGCAGTTAAAAAATATTTGTATTAATCTTAGATAAGAAATACACATTCTATGTTTAAATGATTTTTATTATTAAAGTATGATACTTGTAAAGCCAAATCTACTGCACTGATTTTTTTAAATGGTTGAGTTAGTTCCACTCGATTCCTTAGACATATAATAAAAAAGAAAAACTAATACTTACATAACAACTTGTTTTCAAAGCAGTTTTCACGTATTTATCATAATACTTTTACTATGAATGACATTAATTACTTAAGGGATCCAGTAGTAAGTTACCCTATGCAAATTTGTCTTTTGATAGCCTCCCCAAGCATAGATAAATACAATGCATAGAACTTGAACTTATCTTGAGCATAGTTCCTGGCACCACCTCCCATGTGGACAGTTATTCACATTGTCTTCATCTGTAAGATGGAGATACTCCCTCCTGTAGCAGGATGTTGGGTGGATTCAAATGAAACAGTGTGACTAAGACATGAATACAGTGCCAATCTCTTAATAGGCCCTTAATATATGATAGCAATATATGTGTGTTTGCAAATTTGAAATGTCACATGACATGACACATCACATTTTTATGATATTAATATTATATTTGACCTATGCAGCACATAACACTTAAAAATACACATGTATATAATAATATATAATGACTAATGTCTAATCATCAAATATAGTGAAAAATTCTATAATATTGGCCTATTATATGATTTAAACATCTTAGATTAATCCTTCATACAGAGTATAACCCATTCATATGTCAATTACTATTTCCCAATTTTATCTATTATGAAAGGAGGATTGCTTTATTAAAGGAGTTTGGGAATGTAGTAGGCTGGGGCAAACAAGGCCTTCAGAATCAGATCTGGTTTGATAAGACAACTACCAGATTAGAAGCTAAATGTACTTGGGAGTTATGCAACCTCTGTAAGCCTTAGTTTTCAGCTGTTAAATGGGGATGTTTAATACTATTTACAACTATTAAGAATTAGGTAATGTGTGGATGGCCGTTGTCCATACTAGGAGCTCAATAAATATTAGTTTCTCTCTCCAATGTACATAGCTGTCTTTGTTATTTTTAAGGGAGAGAATTTCTATGAAAGTTTGTGCTAGTTAATTCCAAATGGTAAGCTGAATGGTGTGTTAATGGTGGAAGGGAAGAAAGAGTGTGTTCTCTTAAGTTCCTAGAGCAGCCACACAGGTCATCCACAATAAATATAACCTATCACGGAAGATAGAGACACCCATTATAGAACCAATCACTGGTAAAATCTAAGACTAGCTAAGGTGGTCCACCTGACATACTAGGAAGACATGGACAATTTTATCTTGCTGCATTCCCTTTTCAGATGGATGGACAGTCATGAGTTTTCCAGTCTTTCATAAAGACAACTACTTTCTATACATGAACATCCTTGTTTAGACAAGAGGCAGACAGCTGTGAGAGAGATGTGAAGACATATTTCAGTTTTATTATCTTTTAGGCATAGACGGGTGTGTTAATCCATTTCCACATACAAGTCCTGTAATCACAGATAGGAAGTGAAACTTGAATTGGCAAAATCTGTCTCCTGTTGCCAAAGAGTTAAATTGAAGAGTTGCAACCTCAAAAGCTGAGAATGGTGCATTATCTTCCTTTCCAGCCTCCGCTGTGCATAGGGCTGCTGAAGCACAAATAAGCTTTCCTTTTTATCCAGGCATTGATTTAATAGTAATAATGTTGTCCCCTTTTTCCCAGCAAACTTTCTGCTTTCCATCCATAGCTCCGAGTTTTGAATGTTATGCTCTCTAGGTTCTGACAGTTGTTTTTGGACTTAGGTACTCATTCCAAATGGAAGCCAAGAAATAGTTGTAGTATAAGCCTCTTTCTATTGTCACATTGCTTCTTTCTGCAAATATAACTTAGGAGTTAGACTTTGAACCTTTGATCTCCCACACCAAAAAGAAAAAAAAGAAAAAATATTTATATGGAAGTAATTTCATTTTAGTGTTCATAGTTTATTGTGGAAAGCAGGTGTTTAAAAATTTTAGAATTTCTTTAACAAAATTCTAAAGAGAAAAAAAAATCACAGTATTTACAGAGATAACAGAACGGCTTAGCCATGCAACACAAATAACTTTGGTTTTTTTCCCCTTTCACTTTGGTTTAAATATTGACGAAGATTCAATTTTTTTTCCTGCCAAATAAAACTTCAATAAATCAAAGTTTAGAGGCAAAATAACATATTTTCTTTTTCCCCATAATATTTTATACAGTATCGAGTCTAATAGGATACTTTATTTATTTAATCCATACCAATGCACTACAGGAAGCTTGTATTAAACTGAGTCACTATTGCCCAGACAGTAAACGGTTTACAAATGTACAATAACAAGTGTTTCTAAATAATGCAGAAGAGGCAAAATATTATTTTCAATCTCCATCTGACTTTAACCTTCAGTTGATTTTTCACTGCCTTCATAATTTTTTATTCCATCACAATAAAAAAAACAAACACCAGTTTTCCTTTTCCTCCCAAAGAACACAGAACACCCGGAAATCTGATGTTCATTTTTCTTTCCTATAAAGTTATGTAAATCCTGGGACAAAAATGGCTGTGCGGTGTTGTCTCAGAAACCAGGCTTCTGCTTGAAAGAGCAAAGTTTAAAAGTCTAGTCACAAGTAGCTATTGGCCCATATCCAGTCTACTTCAAAAAGTTTCCATTTGTACTACCACCCTAAAAAGTTCCTCAAGCATAAAACATGTTTATAAAGTTACAAATTTGAATGTAACTAAAGATACATAGACATTTTATTATTACACTTTCATGTACTGCTTGATAAATTATGTACCAGTTAAAAACACTAAATTATCTCAAGGTGCATTCAATTATCTGTAGCGTAGTTAACAAAAACACACACGAAAAAAATATATATTCTATATTCTGTGGAAAATAACACAGCTTTGATAATGACCACTGTTAAAAATCTCCAATTCTGATTGATATCTTTGTTTTTTAAAGGAAATAGTTACAATTTTAAGGCAGTGGATAACCCAAAGGATTTAATACCAACTTCTAATTATAGTGATTTACAGTGTGATTTATGAAAATGGGAATGTTATCCATGATTTTTCCAAACTGTCTCTCACATATTGGTTCTTTTTTCTTTTGACAGAAAATAATTTATTAGCAGATGTCTCTAAAGGTAAGTGCTACCCAAATTGTTATGTTACTTTCAGAACAGGCAAAATTGTCAGTTTGGGAGTACGGAGTACTATCATTATGTATGTGTGTCCATATGCATGTGTGATTTACTTCTGAGAGTCAGCTGGTGGTACATATACAGTATCAGCTCCTCCAGTGAATGTCAATCTGATTCTGCCTTCCCCTCCCTGGTGTTAAAAATCACAGTTTTTGAATAGGGCAATGTGTGTGTTCCCCAATCTTCACAAGCTGCCACCTTTGGGATTTAGGTGCTTGTGAGAAAGTTTGGGGGCATTACTGATAGCAATCAGAATCAGAAATGTACCTGCTCAGATTATCCATTATAAACAATTGAAATAAAAACATTACATTATACATCAGATTAACAGCAACTCCCAGAACAAAGCTTACAGTGTATAAAAATAGCTACGTAAAAAATTTACATAAAAGGCAAACCAAAAGGAAATCTTCAGTGCAGACATTTACAGAAAAAAAATTAAACCAAATACAACATATGACCTATTATCATGGCCACCAAAACTTGTTGTTACTGTTTGCAATCTCATTTCACTGTTTTACTTGAGCTAATTCTCTAAAATCCTGTGACAGCTTGGTAGAATGAACTGCTTATTACTTGAGCCATGAATTGCTGTCAATGTCTTTGTATATGTATTAAATACAATCCATGTTCATGCTTCAATTGGTCTATATAGTTTTTTTCTCTGAAATGATGAAAGAAACATAGTTTAGTAAGTAATCATAGAAATCATTTTTCACCATCAAGAGATGCTTTCTACTAAAAGTGATAGGAACTACTTTCCAGAGCCTTTTGTAAAACTCCTTTGCCCCTGACCCATCTGTGATCCCAGGAATGGCTGTGGCCCTTCTCAAAGGATTTTTTGCAGTTGTTGAGAATCTTACTTTTGTGAAAACTGGTTAATTCATATGAAGATTAAAGTTTTTTAAAGAAAATATTTTATTCTGTTTCTCTTCAGGTTAAAACATTCACTTATCCTTCAAATCACACTCTATTTTGTTGGCTTTGTCTTCAAACTCAATTTTCCTTTGAGAATTTATCCAATTCTGAAGGAAATAGAAGGTAAAAAATCTATGTTTACAAAGGATTGAGGAATGAACCCTAGAGAAACAGAAAAAAAAAAAGATGGGAATATTACATATTTGGCCTCCAGTGGAAGGCAGGACAGGGGAAGGAATAGAGTTCTAACTTTTTCGCTGAGTAAGTTTGAGATCCTGGTTTTCAGACTTTAAAAATATCTTCTTTCAGTTATTCTCTTTCATTTCTTTCCTACGAATCCTTCCAATCACAATGCTTTCTCATGTCCCCTACTTTCTCTATGGGATTAACTTGGGTGAGCCACTTAAATTATGACTAGTGATTTGCTTATAATGAACTAAATTTCACAATGGTTGTCAGGGATTTTTACATAAAATGAGTAAGCTACAGTAACAGTCATTCCATAGACACACAAAATAATTTATCCAAATGGCTTCTCTGGCTGGCTCAAGAGAACATAAATAAAAATAAAAAGCTCAAATTTCAAGTGGCAATACCATGGAAACATACTTCTTTGGGAGAGTCTTAAAAATTCCCATTCATATAGCTATTATATATGAATATATGCAACATTGATATATATTTTACACACACATACATGTGCATTGATACACACATATATATATAATATATGCACCATCTAAAGTATGTGTGTGTGCATGCACACACAGTCATTTTTCATTAAAATGATTTGGGAGATGGCTGTATAAATATACTGATACTTTTAAGTATATTAAGTCTTTGGATTAAAATTTTTGTATTTAAAAATAATTCTCATGGTTGCTTTTTAAAATAAATTTAAAGTATTAGAATCAGCTCTTATCTAACCAAATATCAATTTATAAAATTAAGCTTCTTTGCACTTTGCAAAATTTTTGGCTTTAGAATAAAAAATGCTAAGAATGTTAAAAAATCTCAGAATTTATTTTAATTATTCAGAAAATAATGATTATTTTTCAGAGGAAGGAGAGACTGTTGAGATATTCTTCTGAGAACATCTTTCTGAGTTATCAAAGTTTTCTTTTGAAAAGCTCTCTTCCTGTTTTGAAAGCTGCAATTAATTATGAAGCATTTTAAATGTCAAGGCTTTGCCTTTCATCTCTTAGGATGTTTCATACTGTCTTGGAAATTATTTCTATAAACCTCACACAACTTACCCACCTGGACACAACTACAAGTTTCTCTCTTAGGCTTCTGTTTTGTGATTGTTTTCCTCTAACTTTTTGTTTTCCTCCAGATTACCAAGGTCTTTGTTTACATGTTTTGATGCAGTCCTATAGGAGAATTAAACAGACATTATTACATTGATACATGCATATTTAATTTTTTTTATAGGGTTCATATTAATATATCTTTGAAAAGCAAATGTTTTACATCTAATACAGGTAAACCACTCAGGTGAACAATTCTCCATCTGTGAACATTGACTGGTAACAGAACATATTCCAGTGACATTACCTTGGTAGTGGGGCTGTATGAACTATATGCTAAGAGAAAAATAAATCAATTATTTTGAACATAGACTACATACTTAGTTACATCGTGTTTTTGGCTGGGTTGTTTTTTGCTCCACTTTCTGGGAAGTAATTATTATCAGTTGAGAGTAAAATTTTTATTCTGGCCAAATACTTTCTGCAAAAATTTTCTGAGGGAGTTTCATTAGGGCTTTTCCCTTTTGTCATTCTCTATTATGCATCCAGGTTGAGCCAATGCCCTGTATCTTGGTTTATGGACTTTGTTTTATTGAATAAATTAAAAGCAAGATTAGAAAGAGACCCAAGTGAAATGCAAATCAAAACCACAAGAAATATACCCTCACACCAGTCAGAATGGCCCCTATCCAAAAGACAAGAAATAACAAATGTTGGCGAGGATATGGAGAAAAGGGAACCCTCCTGCACTGTTTGTGGGAATGTAAATTAGTACAACTGCTGTGGAAAGCAGTATGGAGGTTCCTCAAAAAAATAAAAATAGAAATAGCACTTGACCCAGTAATTCCACTTCTAGGAATTTACCTGACGAAAACAAAATCCCTGATTTGAAAAGATATACGTGCCCCTATGTTTATTGCCACATTATTTATAATAGCCAGTATGGAAGCAACCCAACTGTCCATCAATAGATGAATGGATAAAGATGATGTGGTACATATACACAATTCAGCAATAAAAGAAAATAAATCCTGTCATTTGCAACAAGATGGATGGATCTAGAGGGTATTATGCTCAGTGAAATAAGTCAGGCAGAGAAAGACAAATACCATATGACTTCACTTATCTGTGGAATATAAGAACAAACAAGACAGAATGAACAAAACAGCAGTAGACTCATAGACACTGAGAAGTGACTAGTGGTTACCATGGGGGAGGGCTGGGCCGGGTATGTGGGGAGGGTGAGAGGTATAAGGGGGCACAAAAATTCTCAATCATAATATAAGTTGTTCACAGGGATGGTAGTACAGCTTGAAGAATATAGTCAATGATTCTGTAACATCTTTCTACATTGACAGATAGGAACCACACTAGTGGGGGTGAGGAGTTAATATGGGTAACTCTTGAACTACTGTGTTGTACATCTGAAACCAATGTAAGATTCTACATCAAAGATACTTTACTAAAAAATAAATCAAAAATAAAAAAAGAAAGAGACCCAAGTTTATGACAGAACATCGGTGGCAGAATCTAAAACAGCTCTAATGTTAAGGTCCTACACCAGCAGCATCAGTGCCCCCCAGGAATTTAACAGAAGTGCAACTTTTGAGGCCCCACAACAGAACTTGGAAACAGAAACTCCAGCGATGGGCCCTGCAATCTACAACAAACAAACCTCCTGGTGGTCCTGCTTATGCAGAGGTTTGAAAACCACTACCCTAGTGGCTGCTATGGTTACACCAGCCTAGGTTTTATCCTTTAAGAGCTGAAATCAGGTTTTCTTAACCATATGCTGAATTCCTTGGTTATGTGACCACTCAGGAGCAATCATAATTGTATTTTCAAGAGGGAACCATTTGCTTTTCTCCTTCCCTCCACCCTGCCTTTCTTCCGTCTTTAACTCCCTCCCCTTCTCTCCCTGTTACAAGCACATCAGAACTATAATGATACAGCAGCACTTCAAATTATTATTGCCATATAATTCCTAGTAGTACTTCTATTTTTAAGAAATTATATAATCTCAGATGTGTCTCTTGGTTAAGGAAGCTGGGACAGAAATTTCCATTTTTCCCTAAAAGTATTTCTATGCTTTAAATAGAATTCTTTAACTCATTTGCTAAGAATCACAACTTTACTAGAAAAAGGGTAGTAGTATGATATGTGTCCAAGTGAGATAAAGACATATGGCTTATTCAAACTGGGACATTCATTATATTTATCATAAGTATAATCTGTGATTTAAAAATTCTTAGTTTAACCTAAAGGACAGCCTTCCAAATCCATTCATTAGGCAGGAGAGCAATCTCAAATTGCCAACATGACTAAGTCCTATAACATGTGATAATACTTTACAAGACAGGTATTTTAAAATATAAATGAAACCATGTTTGAGGTCATTTGAGGTTATTTCTTGAGTTATATCATATTATCACATATTTTCTATATTGTACTAAAATGGTACATCATAGTGAATGACAACTTCTTTATGTAAATTTCCAAGCCAATGGAAGAGTAATACAGATGTCATCTAGATAAATATAACAGATATAAATAACATCTACATTATATGTATCACAGATGATCTGAGGTCTAGTCTTTTTTGCTAAATAAGTTACTTAACCAATAACTAATAAAGTCTTAGTAACCTCAACAATAAAACGTGAGGGGTGGTGGATTAGGATGATCTCTAAGGACTTCTTAAAAAGCCAAAACTTTCTATAAATCTATGAATCCTCAGAAAATTGTTTTATTGAGGAATAATATCCATGCAAGATAATGTACCTATCAAAAGAGTTATTCAATGAATGTTGAACAACTTTATGTATGAATGTAACCAGCACCCAGCTCAAGAAACAGAACAGTTGCAGACCCAGAACATAATATCCCCCATTATACCCCCTTCTAGTCACTACCACTTCCCCAAAGGTTATTACAATCTTGAACTCTGAATAGTTTTACCTGTTCTTGTAATCTGTATATAAATGGGATCATACCACATGTATTCATTTCTGTCTGCCATCTATTTAAACCCAATCTTATGTTTGTTGCATGTAGTTGTAGGTTATTTAATCTCATTGCTGTAAAGCTTGTCATTGGGTGAACAAATTGCGATTTATTTATCTATTTTACTGGTGATGGGCATTCTTGCTCTTTGTCCCTTCTAGGATTTCACTTACACAAAGGTTAGAACTCTTGCGTGTATCCTATGTGTTTCTTATGTTCCTATGTGTTTTAGGTATTCTTTTTTCCTGTCTACTTCTATCTGGGTGTTTTCTATTGATCTGTATTCCAATTTAACTTCTTTGGTGTTCTGTGGCCAATCTGCTTTTAAATTTATCCACCAGACTTATTTTTTAATATTATATTTTCCAGGCCTAAAATGTCTATTTTATTTTAAAATACATTTCAATGATTTTTCCATTCATCTCCTTTGACCATCTTTTCTATCATGTTCAATATATTATTTACAGTTATCTTAATGTCCTTGTCTGTTAACTACAACATTCAAATCATGCATGGGTCTGCTTTTTTCTTTGTTATTGATTGCATTTTTCTTGACTCTTTGAATATCTAGTCCTTTTTATTTTATGTAACACCATGGATAAATTAATTATATGGATTCCATACAATGTTATTTTCCACCAGAGAAGGCTCTCCTTTCCACTGTTAAGCATATAGGGTGAAAGGTGATGACTGCAATTCAAGCAGGGCTTGAGCTAGGTTAACGCTCACTTACAGCTTTAATAAGACTCAGTCCACCTCCAGAACATTTCTGTTCCTAAGGCATGGCCCTCTCATGCTTCCGATTAAGATTCTGGTATGCCTCACTTTCTTCAACTCTTAAATATAGAGAAACCCAGCTCTTCCCTTTGGAGAGTCTTCACCCAGATCTCTAGCCATCTGTCTCGTGACACAACAAGATACAATTGCTATAGTCTCTGGACTTGAGTACAAGTTCCTTGAGAATAAGGACCTTGTTTTATTTCCATTTTACCCACAGCACATAATACACTGACGGAATATGGTAGGTATTCAAAAGACATTTCTTTTACTGAATTGAACTGACCTTACCACAGTTGGTATTTCCTTCTACTATTACTTATGATATTAGTGTTCACCAGTATGAAGTGCGTATATACCTAGCTGCCTTTTCACAAATAGATAAAAGAGAAAGACTACTATATTGAAATGACAGAACTCAAGTGATATATTGCTCGAATATTTTCAGGTAAAACTGCACAGAATTATATGCAAAAACATGTACTTTGATTACTTTAATAGCTCCTAATTGTATATTCTAATATATACTAATAACTATAATTTGTACGAATGAGGATGATATTGTGGCAATCAAGGAAAGCCACACTATTCTCAAAGCCTCTTCTTTCCTGCCTTACTCTCCTTGCATTCTCTCACTGCTCTAATTTTTCTTTCATTCCCTCTATCTCTACTTCTCCTTCCAGTATTTCTCTCTCTCTTTCTTTCAAACTCACTTTATTAACTACTGTTCCAAAATACGAATGAAAATTCCAACTTGTTTGGAGCCTCCAGAGTGACAGATGAAAGAGTCAGTGCTTTGTAGGCATATTTTTTAAACTAAATTAAATTAAAAAAATAAAGTAATGTAGAAAATCAATTTTTTAATTTCATTTTTTTTTAAACCTGCTTTGACCTATATGGAAATGAAATTATATAAAGGTTGAAGACAATGATTTCACAACTTTGAAATAAAGCATGGACTATAAGAAGTTCTGGTACTAGTAATTTTTTAAAAACTTGTGTTCAGTTAATCCTTACATTTATAACAATTACAGACTCTCATAAAAATACAGAATGAACTATTTGACTGTACTTGAGAGTGAAAAAAGGAAAGCAGAAAATGAAGAAAATTTGACTCACAATGGGTGAGATCTACGTTTACATGGGTTTTCTTTTGAGGGCATCTTCCAGCTGGAGAAGCAGAGGCTATACCGGGAACAAAAGCTGGAAGTAAAGGGGGGAAATCTCAGAAAGGAGATAGCCACAGAGTGGTGAGGACCTCAAATTTGTGTGTAAGCTACAATAAACGCCTTGGATGATTTCTAAGCTGTGAATATGTGGGAGAAATTTCACACAGCCCATCAGATAGCAACAGCTGAGGAGCCTAAAAACCTGATATGGATTTCAGCTCCTACCCACACTGGGAAAGTCTGGAGTTTGGACTCACCAAGCTAGAATTCCATGGAAAACATATCAGCCTTTTAATTAAAATCTCAGAAAAGCCAAGTAAAGACTATGGGCCAAGATTCAGCATTCACCCTAAGATAGCTGTGTCACATAAAAAGTAAGTAACCTTCATAAGATCAAGGAAATTAGGTAGTAATCAAATTGTTTGCTAGAAAAAAGAATCCATATTTTTAGAAAAATATAACTGAAACTATAATCTCTATGACATATTAATATATAATTTTAAAAAGGACTAGTGTATAATTAAAAATTTAACATATACACACACACACACATATATATATAATATATATATGTATATGTATATGTGAACATGAAGAATAGAAGAATGTACACAAAGTCCAGAGAATGTCCTTGAATGACACAGACTTTGGAAATAGTAGGCAAGAACTTTAGTTATTATATTACATGTTCAATGTCTTAAAGAAAAATATGGTAACAACGAGAGAACAGATATAAATCTCAGCACAAAATATATAACAAAAAAATTCTACACCTTAAAACTACAATATTGGAAATGAACAATTCACTATTCACTGTCTTACCATCAGATTGGAGGTAGCCGAAGAAAGCCTCAGTGAACTTAAGGACAAAAGATATAAACTGAATATTCTGAAAAAGAGATAAAGATGATAGGGAAAAAAAGCAGATCCTCAGTGACCTGTAGGAAAATATGAAGCAGTCTAATGTATGTGTAATTGGAGTTCCTGTAGAAGAACCTAAAAAGAAAGGGACAGAAAATATATTTGAAGAAACAATGAAAAATTCCCAGATTTGGTGATGTCCATTAACTCGCAGGTACAAAAAGCTCAGAAATCCCCATGAAATAATGATAAAAAGAAAAATACACCTAAGTATGTCATAATCAAACTAATAAAAAGCAAAAATAAAGAAAAGGACTTGGGAGTAAATTTGTTCAAGGGGTGAATGACATGAATAAGAGCTGATATGTCTCATCAAGAAAAAAATGCCTATCAAAGATAATTAACATCCTTAAAATGCTGAAAGAAAAATCTCTCAACCCAAAATTTTATTCCAGTAAAAAGACATTTTAAGTAAAGGCAAAATAAAGACATATTAAACTGAATGAAAGAAAACTGGGAGAAATCATTACTAGGAAACCTGTACAAAAAGAAGTATTAAAGGAAGTTCTTGGTGAAGGGAAATGACACTAGATGGAAACTCAGATATATAAGAAAGAATAAATATAAACTGTATATATGTGGTAAAGTAGAAATACTGATTAAAATATTTTACAAAGACAACTGTTTAATGCTATATCTACATAGCATTACATATAAGACCCTTGAACCATTATAATTTCATTTAACTTCATCCTTTTTGCTATTGTTGCCATATGCGTTACAACTGCATATATTATAAGCCTCACATTACAATTATATGGAGGAGGTTAAATACAATTTTAATGTTTCAAGGTTTTTAGATTATTACATGAGTAGATTGTTACAAATTAGGAATTCTTATTGTAATGCCTAGAATAACCATGATGAAATACAAAGAGGTATAATTAAAAGGCCAGTAAAGAAATTAAAATGTAAGATTAAGACTTACTTAAGTAATCAAAAGAAAGCAAGAAAAGAGGAACACAGGACAACTAGATAACAAATAGGGAGATGGTGGTCTTAAATGTAACTATACCAATAATTAAACATAATTTGGCTAAATCCTCCAATTAAAAGGTAGATACTGTCAGACTCTACTATGCAAGTAAGCAAAACAACTCAATGCTCTATACCAGGGGGGAAATTTTATTCTGCATGGTCCAGATAGTAAATCTTTTAGTTGGGCATGCTGTATGGTTTTTGTTCTAACCCTTCATCTCAGCAGCCTGAGAGTCAGAGTTTGATCAGCCTTACTGTATAAGTAAAGCACTTAAAATACAAAGATTTTTATAAACAAAGGGATAGAAGAATATATACATGTAAACATTAAGTATGTGAAAGCAGTATGGCTATATTAATATCAGACAATGTGAAATTCAATGCAAGAAACATTACAGCAATAATGACAGACATCTCATAACAAGTGCAATATGTAAGGAAGTCATTATGATGGTTAAGTATATGTTTCTAATGAAAGCATTAAAAAACTGATAGAACTAAAGGGAGAAATAGACAAATACACAATGTTATTTAGAGAATTTAATACCCCATCTCAATAGCTAATAGGATAAATGGACCGAAATTCAGTATGCATGATCATGATGAAGTAACTAGTACTAGGCTAAGCTCTAGTACAAACTTCTTACATCATATGTGAAGTGTTTTCCTATAATTAAAAAAAATCTGCAAGGATAAGAACCTTTAAACAAACTATATCTACTTTAAGATAACATATAGCTATAGAACACTGCACCCATAAAGCACCAAATAATTTTTTTTCACGTGTGCCCATGTAACACCCACCAGGAAGTACTGTGTACTTGAATGCTCAGCCAAAAAGCAAGCAAGCAAATGAACTTTAGTGCATTTCAAAGACTGAACCTTACTGAATAGGTTATCTTAACAAAACATAATTAAATGAGAAATGTTTAGAATTTAATACAATTCTAGTTACATAACTCCAAAGAAGAAAAATCAAAAGGAATTTAAAAATATTTTAAACTGAATGAATATGAAAATGCAACACACTGTAATTTGTGAAAAGCAGCTAACAAAGTGCTGAGAGTGAAATTCATAGTTAAAATGCTTGTGTTATAAAAAGAAAGGCTAACATCACTAATCTAAATTTTTATTTACTTTATGAACTTAGAGAAATAAGAGCAACTTATATTAGTAAAAGAAAGAAAACAGTAATGATAAGAGCAAAAGTAATTAAAATTGAAAATGAGTAATAGAAATAAAAATAAAGCAAAAAATTAGTTACTGAAAACCATTAAGAATTGACAGCTCGCTTAGAAAGACTGGGTATGATAAAGGAACAAACTACAAATCAACAATATTAGGAAACAAAGAAGTGTTAACCCTACAGAATCCACAGGCAAAAAGGAATAAGGGAATTTATAGGTAACTTTTTCTTTTCACAAAAATGAAATGGACATTTTCCTTCAAAAATCTAACAAAATTTATTTAAGAAGAAACAACCTTATATCTATTAAGTAAATTAAGTTTGCAAGTTTGCTTTAAAAGGAAGGTCTTGTAAAGAAAATTCCAGATCTAGGTGGTTTCATCATTGAATTATATCAAACACTTAAGGAAGTAACAAACTCTTTCAGCTAAAGAAGAGGATGGGATTCTCTCCAACACATAAAAAAATTACTTAATTATTAAGTCCACACTACCCTAGTACCAAAATCTAACATAGATATTTCAAGAAAAGAATATTACAGATCACCATTCCTTGTGAATATAGAGAAAAAATTTCTATACAAAATGTTGGTAAATAGTAGACATTATAAAAATTACACAATACATAAAAGTTATGATACACAATAATACAGTGGGATTTATTCTAGGAATGCAAGACTGGCATTCAATAATCAGTTAATATAATTAATTTTATCAGAATAAATAAGATAAGAAAACAATATGATTATTTGTGGTAATAATGTGGATGTAATGTAATGCAGTATGGATTTGGAAAGAGCATTTAAGAAAATTCAACAATGATTTATGATTAAAAACTCTTAGTAATCCAGGATATTAAAAAATTTTCTTTGACCTGTTTATTGACATGGTGTAGTAAGGAATTTGGCCTTGCCCAGAGAGATCTGGCCTTTGTCTTCAGTTCCTGGGAGGTAACCTCTAAATAGAACTTCCTGAGTGACAGGAGTTGCTTTCTTATTCATGACGAGCCTCTTGGATCACACCTGATAGTTTATGCTGAGATGTCTCAGGATAGGGCCATCAACAACCAATAGTTTTAAGGTGGGGGCTGGCCACATCTGAAAGAGCAACCATATGGTTCTGGGTAAGGCTTTGGGCCATGTGATAACCAGCCTGACTTCCCGGATGGGAGAGACTATAGAGACCGAGGTCAACCATACAGACGATTAGTTAATCAGTCATACCTGCATTATAAGCTTCAGTAGAAACTCTAGATACCAAAGCTCAGGTGAGCTTCTCAGACTGAAAATACTCCATGCTTCTGCCACACATCAATGCCAATAGAGTAACACGTCCCTGAGGACAAAGGAAACTTCACATTTGGAACCCTTTCAGTCTCTGCTCTATACATCTATTCCCTTGGCCAATGTTAATGTATGCCTTACTTGTAGTGAACATAACTGCGAGTATAATAGGTTTCAGTGAGTTCTATGAGTATTTCTAGTAAATCATCAAATCTGAGAATGGTTTTGGGAAACCTCAACTTGAGTTGGTATCAGAAACGAGGGGGTCCTATATGGACTCTTCCCTCTAACTTTGTATTTGGACCCTAATTCCTTGCATCTGGGATCAAAAGCCTTGCACAGACAGACTTGGCGGTCTGGAGGACTGTTCACTTACCCCTGCAGTTTGGCTAACTCTGGGTAGGTAGACATAAATGAAACATGAACAGCTAATATCACACATAATGGAAAATACTGAACAGTTCCTTCTCTAAGACTGGGAACACAGATTTCTGCTCTCAACAGTTCTTTTCCACATTGTACTGAAGGTCTCTAAGAGTGCAATACAGCTAGAAAAAGAAAAGGCATACAGAATGGAAGGGAGGAAGTATAATTATGTCTGACAGTTTACACCGAAATCTTAAGGGATCCACAAAAAACTAACAGAACTAAGACGTGACTTTAGGAAGATGGTTGTATACGTTTAACAGCAACAAAAAATTAACCACGTTTTCATATGCTACTGTAAAAAATGGAAAAAATAATTGCATTTGTAATAGATGTAAAATATGTGAGAATAAATTTTTTAATATGTCAAATGTCTACAGTAAACTATGAAATATTATTAAGAAAAATGGAAAATATTTAGAGATGTATAATGTTCATTTATTGGAAGAGTAAATATTTTTGAGATGTCAAATCTACCCAAGTTTATCTATAAATTCAAGACAACAATGATACCACAAAGCTTTAAAAAATTTTTTTGGTAGAAATTAACGATTCTCTAAAATTTATATGGAAATGCAAATAAGTAAGATTGCTAACACAAGCAGAACATCAAAGTTGAAAGACTTATATCATGATCATCATCATTATTACGAAAAATGTATCATGGCCAAAAGAAAGTCTTTTTAAACAAATGATGCTGGAATGACTTGATAAATTATACACACATAACAAAAGCGAAAAACAAACCAAAAAATAAACCACCTTCATACTGCACCACACACAAATTTTAGATGTATATCATTTCCTTAAATGTAAAAGTTAAAACTATAAAGTTTCTAGAAAAGAAAAATATCTTTGCCACTTTGGGTTAAGAAAAGATTTTGTAAAGTGGAGACAAAAATCACTAAACATAATAGGAAAAAATTGATTAGCTGTTCTTTATTAAAATTAAAAACCTCTACTCATCAAAAAGTAGCATTAAGAAAAGGAAAAATCAAGCCACAGAGACAAAATATTCAAAAGTATATATAACAAAGGACTTCAAAGAATAGGTAAGGAACTCATATCAATCACACAAAGACAAATGCCAGTAAATCATAGGCAAAAGATTTGGATAGTCATTGCATGAAAGAAGATGATCAGTAAGTACACGGAGCTTAAAATCATTAGGTCTCAGGGAAATGCAAGTTAAAACCAAAATTAGATATCATTTCATGCCTTCTAGGATGACTAAAATTAAGCAGACTGGCTGACAACACCAAATTTAAGCAAGGATGTGGAAGAACTGAAGCTTTCACATGCTGCTCTTGGGATTTGTGAACAGGACAACTACTTTGGAAAGCTGTTTTGTCAATTTCCCATGAACAGGTAACAATCCTATGACATAGCAATTCCATTTCTAGGTATTTACCCAAGAGAATAAAACACATGCTCACAAAAATGCTTGTGTAAGAATGTTGATTTTAGACGAATTATTCATAATAGCCAAAACTGGAAACTATCCAAATGTCCACAAACAAGAGAAGGGATTAAAATAATATGATCTATTCTAACAATGGAACACTACTCAGCAATCTAAATAAATGAAATCATTCATACATTTATCTCAGAAATATTATGTTAAATGAAAGCAGACAGACAAAATAAGCATACATTCTGTACGATTTTTTTTTCATGAGGTTCAAGATCAGGCAAATGTAATCTCTGGTGATAATAATCAGCACAGTGGTTGCCTAAGAGAACAGGGATGATGGAGCTGGACAAGAAGGGAGTCCACAGGAACCTTCTGGGGTAACAGGATGCTCTGTAGAGTGATAGGGTAATGGTTACAAAAGTGTATACATTTATCAAAACAGATTTAGTTGCCCATTTAATGGAAGCAAATTTTACCTTAATTAAAAAAAACACTGTACAGAGAAAAGGTAATATGACCCTTTTGGCCAGGGATTGAAAGAACCAGGCAAAAGGTGCAATGAGAGACTAGATAGCACTTGGCATTTTCCATTCTATTTTCTCTGTCTAGGGGTGGGGAATAGTTTTATCAAGTTGTATCAGATAGAAGAAAGAGGTATCAGAGGAAGGGAGTGAATAGAATTCTCTTGAGAGAAGTCCTGGTACTCAGGACAAATCTCAGTATCTTTCAGCCTAATCAGTACAGGTCAATCAGGTTAAAAATCACTGGCTCACCGTTTGGAATCACAAAAAAAGAGGTTGTTAAGGGCCACAGGAAACATTTGTAGAACGTATTTGCAAAACAGTAGATTAGTCAAACTATTAAAGTTTACAAAACAAAAGGAAGAAGACAATAAGAAATGGTAAATAAAAAGCAAAACTTTCCCTTATTTTTTTAATCTCACTCTCCAAAACAGTAACTGCTGCCACTCTTAAAATGGCTTCATGGCCGGGTGCTGTTCTGAGTACCACATGGATATTTAATTATTTTAGCCTTAAAACATCTCCATCTTATGTTCAGACTGATAAACTCGCTTGTTGGTAAGTAGCAAAGCCAAGATTCAAATACCAGCAGCCCAGAGCCAAGATGGTGGCATGAGAGGTGAGACAGGGAACTCCCAAAACCACAGATAGTGTGAAAATATATTCATACAACTAACCCTAAAACAGCAACAGGAAAGAAGGCTGCACCAGATTGCATACAGACCTCACAAAAAAAGCAGACCTCACAAAACAGGGTAATGTATGAAAGCCTTTATCCAGCAGGACCCGAGCCCATCCCTCACCCCAGTTCACTGGCAGGAGGAAGAGAAATGGAGCGGGGTAGGGGGTGGAAGCCTGGGACTGCTGAACACCTAGCCCTGGAGATTTGCTTTGCCAGCAGCAATCTACATTGGGTGGTGTTCTGGAGGATGTGGAGCTGGGACAGGCAGAGTGCTTTAGAGAAAGATTCCGGCCATTTGTGGAGGAAGGGATCGGATCCACACTTGGCCACTCTGAGACAAGGAAAAGGCAGGTGGTCTGAGAGGCTTCCTAGCAACGAGAGGGCTGCTGAAGGCGCGGGGATTGCACAGAGCTTGCTGTGCGGGAGAAAGGAATGGGGGACAAGGTTGTCTGGGCATGCTCTGCCCAGCAGATTGGGAACTGTGGGGAGCTTCAGGTGATCCATACCCCTGCCTGGCTACACAGCTTGAGGCCTCCCACTGTGCTATGCAGCCTGCAGAGCCTTCCTCCTGGCCTGACAGCACTGGCTCACAAACCGGGAGTCACTACCCTGGCGTCAGGCCAGCCAGAGAGAGGCCTCATCTACAACAGCTAGAGTCAGCAAGCACAGAGGCTTACACCTTTGTGCTCGGCCCACTGGCCATCATACTGGAGACAGGAAGGGCAGACAGCAGTCAGGACACAGATCTTTCCATTCCCCAGGCACCAGCTCTGCTTCCCTATGACCCCCCAACCTCACTCTAGGGCTGAGCAGCTTCAGAGACTGGAGTTTCTGGGCAAAAGAGGGCACCACACGGAAATATGGAACGTCAAAAGAACATGGTACAGACCAAAATCTCACAAACCCCAGAAAAAGGGACAAATGAAACTGAACTCACCAATCTTTCTGGACGAGAGTTCAAAATAAAAATCATAAACATGCTTATGGAAGTACAGAAAAATATTCAAGAACACAGGAACGAATTTAAGTTGGAGATTCAATCATTAAGAAATTCCATATGTGAAATGAAACATACAATGGAGGGATTTAAAAGCAGATTAGATGTAGTAGAAGAGACGGTAAATGGAATAGAAATTAGAGAAGAGGAATTCAAAGAAGCTGAGGCACAGAGAGAAAAAAGAATCTCTAAGAATGAAAGAATATTGAGAGAACTGTGTGACCAATTCAAACGGAACAATATTCACGTAATAGGGGTACCAGAAGAAAAAGAGAGAGAAAAAGGGATAGAAAGTGTCATTGAGGAGGTAATTGCTGAAAAATTCCCCAATCTGGGGAAGGAGATAGTCTCTCAGGCCATGGAGATGCACAGATCTCCCGACACAAGGGACCCAAGGAAGACAACATAAAGACATATAATAATTAAAATGGCAAAGATCAAGGATAAAGACAGACATTTAAAAGCAGCTAGAGAGAGAAAAAAGATCACATACAAATGAAAACCCATCAGGCTATCATCAGACTTCGCAAAAGAAACCTTACAGGCCAGAAGGGAGTGGCATGATATATTTAATGCAATGAAGCAGAAGGGCCTCGAACCAAGAATACTCTACCCAGTAAGGTTATCAGTTAAATTTGAAGGAGGGATTAAACAATTTTCAGATAAGCAAAAGTTGAGAGAATTTACCTCGAACAAACCACCTCTACAGTGCATTTTGGAGGGACTCCTATACATGGAACTATTCCTAAGACTAAATAGATGTCACCCAAGGGATAGACAAAGGGTACAGAATATGATTCATAACATTCAAAGAATGGAGGAGGAAGAAAAAGGAGGAAAAAAAAAAGAATCTTTAGGTTGTGTTTGAAATACTAAACGAAGTGAATAATTGAGTTAGACAGTTAGATAGTAGGGTGATTACCCTTGAACCTTTGGTAACCACAAATCTGAAGCCTGCAACAGCAATAAGTACATACCTATCGATAATCACCCTAAATGTAAATGGTCTGAACACATCAATCAAAAGATGTAGAGTCACTGAATGGACAAAAACCAAAGACCCATCTATATGCTGCCTACAAGAGACTCACTTCAAACCCAAAGACATACATAGACTGAAAGTAAAGGGATGGAAAAAGATATTTCATGCAACTAATATAGAGAAAGAAGCAGGAGTTGCAGTACTTGTATCAGACCAAATAGATTTCAAAACAAAGAAAGTCAAAGAGACAAAGGACATTACATAATGATAAAAGGGTCAGTCCAACAACAGGATTTAACTGTTATAAACATCTATGCACCCAACACATGAGCATCTACATATGTGAAACAAATACTAACAGAATTAAAGGGGGAAATAGAATGCAATGCATTCATTTTAGGAGACTTCAACACACCACTCACTCCAAAGGACAGATAAACCAGACAGAAAATAACTAAAGAGACAGGGGCACTGAACAAGGTATTAGAACACATGGACCTAACGGACATCTACAGAACACTCCATCCAAAAGCAACAGGATACACATTCTTCTCAAGTGCACATGGAACATTTTCAAGAATAGATCATATACAAGGCCAGAAAAAGAGCCTCAGTAAATTCAAAAAGATTGAAATTGCACCAACCAGCTTCTCAAATCACAAATGTATGAAACTAGAAATAAATTACACAAAGAGAATGAAAAAGCCCACAAACACATGGAGGCTTAATAACATGCTCCTAAATAATCAATGGATCAAGGACCAAATAAAAACAGATATCAAGCAATATATGGAGACATATGACAATAATTCAACACCACAAAATCTGTGGGACGCAGCGAAGGCCATGATAAGAGGGAAATATAGTGCAATACAGGCCTACCTCAGGAAAGAAGAACAATCCCAAATGAACAGTCTAAACTCACAATTAATGAAACAAGAAAAGGAAGAACAAATGAGGCCCGAAGTCAGTAGAAGGAGGGACATAATAAAGATTAAAGCAGAAATAAATAAAATTGAGAAAAATAAAACAATAGAAAGAATCAATGAAAGCACGAGCTGCTTCTTCAAGAAAATAAACAAAACAAATAAACCCCTAGACAGACTTATCAACAAAAAAAGAGAGTCTACACACATAAACAGAACCAGAAATGAGAAAGGAAAAATCACTACGGACACCACAGAAATACAAATAATTATGAGAGAATACTATGAAACATTATATGACCTTCTAAGGCTGACCCAGGAAGAAGCAGAAAATCTAATAGACCAACTACAAGCAAATAAATTGAATTGGTAATCAAAAAACTACCTAAGAACAAAATGCCTGAAACAGATGGTTTTATTGACTGCTGAATTTTATCAAACATTTAGTGAAGACCTAATATTAATCCTCCTTAAAGTTTTCCAAAAGGTAGAAGAGGAGGGAATACTCCCAAACTCATTCTGCAGGCCAACATCACTCTAATACCAAAACCAGGCAAAGACACCACAAAAAAAGAAAATTACAGGCCAATATCCCTGAAGAACAAAGATGCAAAAATACTCAACAAAATATAAGGAAACCGAATTCAAAAATACATCCAAAAGATCATCCATCATGATCAAGTGGGATTCATCCCATGGATGCAAGGATGGTACAATATTTGAAAATCCATCAACATCATCCACTACATCAACAAGAAGGACAAAAACCACATGATCATCTCCATAGATGCTGAAAAAGCATTTGACAAAATTCAACATCCATTCATGTTAAAAACTCTCAACAAATGGGTATAGAGGGCAAGTACCTCAACAAAATAAAGGCCATATATGACAAACCCACAACCAACATAATACTTAACAGCAAAAAGCTGAAAGCTTTTCCTTTAAGATCAGGAACAAGACAAGGATGCCTACTCTCCCCACTTTTATTCAACATACTTCTGGAGGTCCTAGCCACGGCAATCAGACAACACAAAGAAATAAAAGGCATCCAGATTGGCAAGGAAGAAGATAAACTCTCCCTGTTTGCAGATGACATGATATTGTACATAAAAAACCCTAAAGAATCCACTGCAAAACTCCTAGATCTAATATCTGAATTCAGCAAAGTTGTGGGATACAAAATTAATACACAGAAATCTGTTGCATTTCTATACACTAACAGTGAACTAGCAGAATGAGAAATCAGGAAAACAATTCCATTCACAATTGCATCAAAAAGAATAAAATACCTAGGAATAAACCTAACCAAGGAAGTGAAAGACTTATACTCTGAAAACTACAAGACACTCATGAGAGGAATTAAAGATGATACCAATAAATGGAAACCCATTCTGTGCTCATGGATAGGAAGAATTAAAATTGTCAAAATGGCCATCCTGCCTAAAGTAATCTACAGATTCAATGCATTCCCTCTCAAAATACCAACAGCATTTTTCAGTCAACTAGAGTAAATAGTTTTAAAATTCATATGGAACCACAAAAGACCCTTAATAGCCAAGGCAATCCTGAGGAGAATAAAGTGGGGGGAATTACACTCCCTGACTTTAAGCTCTACTACAAAGCCACAGTAATCAAGACAATTTGGTGCTGGCACAGAACAGACCCATAGACCAATGGAACAGACTAGAGAGCCCAGATATAAACCTAAGCATATATAGTCAATTAATATACGATAAAGGAGCCATGGATATACAATGGGGAAATGACAGCCAACATCAACAGCTGGTGTTGGCAAAACTGGACAGCTACATGTAAGAGAATGAAACTGGATTATTGTCTAACCCCATACACAAAGTAATCTCAAAATGGATCAAAGACCTGAATGTAAGTCATGAAACCATAAAACTCTTAGGAAAAAACATAGGCAAAAATCCCTTGGACATAAATATGAGCAACCTCTGCATGAACATATGTCCCTGGGCAAGGGAAACAAAAGCAAAAATGAACAAGTGGGACTATATCAAACTAAAAAGCTTCTGTACAGCAAAGGACACCATCAGTAGAACAAAAAGACATCCTACAGTATGGGAGAATATATTCATAAATGACATATCCGATAAGGGGTTGACATCCAAATTATATAAAGAGCTCATGCACCTCAACAAACAAAAAGCAAATAAGCCAATTAAAAAGTGGGCAGAGGAGCTGAACAGAAAGTTCTCCAAAGAAGAAATTCAGATGGCCAACAGGCACATGAAAAGATGCTCCACATCGCTAATCATCAGAGAAATGCAAATTAAAACCACAATGAGATATCACCTCACACCAGTTAGGATGGCTAACATCCAAAAGACAAACAACAACAAATGTTGGCGAGGATGTGGAGAAAGGGGAACCCTTCTACACTGCTAGTGGGAATGTAAATTAGTTCAACCATTGTGGAAAGCAGTATGGAGGTTCCTCAAAAAACTCAAAATAGAGATGCCATTTGACCCTGGAATTCCACTCCTAGGAATTTACCCTAAGAATGCAGCAGCCCAGTTTGAAAAAGACATATGCACCCCTATGTTTATTGCAGCACTATTTACAATAGCCAAAAAATGGAAGCAACCTAAGGGTCCATCAGTAAATGAATGGATAAAGAAGACGTGGTACATATACACAATGGAATATTATTCAGCCATAAGAAGAAAACAAATCCTACCCTTTGCAACAACATGGATGGAGCTAGAGGGGATTATGCTCAGTGAAATAAGCCAGGCAGAGAAAGACAAGTATCAAATGATTTCACTCATCTGTGGAGTATAAGAACAAAGAAAAAACTGAAGGAACAAAACAGCAGCATACTCACTGAACTCAAGAATGGACTAAGAGTTACCAAAGGGAAAGGGACTGAAGAGGATGGGTGTGAAGGGAGGGATAAGGGGGGATAAAGGGATATTACAATTAGCACACATAATGTAGCAGTGGGGGGGGGCATACGGGGAAGGCAGTATAACACAGAGAAGGGAAGTAGTGATTCTATAGCATCTTACTACACTGATGGACAGTGACTATAATGGGGTGTGTTGTGGGGACTTGATAATAGGGGGAGTCTAGTAACCATAATATTGCTCATGTAATTGTACATTAATAATAGCAAAAAAAATATATCAGCAGCCCACTTTGAGCATCCCCACCCGAGTTACAAAGTTAAACGAATATGCTAAGGGATAACCATTGTGAAATGTACTAAATAGAAATAAAATATTTGCTGGTGGGGAGGGAGACATTCATTGGATATTTGCATATAATATTTATATGAATTTTATTATGCATCTCTCCAGTTTTGTTACTGAGTCTGCTCTCCCTAGCAGTGAAAAGCCTTTAAAAATTATTCTGATTAATTTAGGCTTGGTGTTGAGATTGATGTGGTATAAATAAATATAATTTTACAGGTGTATCTTGTTAAATTTTCAAACATTGCAGAATGTCTGAAAACACTCAAAGAATTAGGAGGTTAGAAATCCATCTACTACTGTGAGAGAACAGAAACGTATTTAAATGGTTCTCTTTAGCAAAGTATTTTTCACTCCATTGCTTTGAGGGATAAGTTTAAATAAACATTTATCAAGAAATAGTGCTTGGGTTAAAATACAAATAATTATGGTTATTTGTCATGTTTTTTTATTACTCAACTTTTTGTAACTTTAAATATGACAGAAAATTTAAATCATAGACAATACAATAAATCAATGCTGGAAGATGCTCTAGGGATGACCCTCTAGTCTAATCTGTGAGGCAGAGAGAAGAGTCTTGGCCTTGGGGTCAGTGGGCCTCTGTTCTCATCCTCATGTATCATGTCTGAGTTATAAGTCCTTGAACAATTCTCTCCTTTTAAGTATGCTTGCTCATCTATAAATAGAGGGGAAGAATAGAATCTACTTGTAGGGCTTGTGTGAGGATAACGGTGATAGTATGTGTGAAAGCCCCCAGCAGGTAACAGGGACTCACTGAGCTGAAGGTGAGTCAGAGAGCTGCTGCCTAGGGTCATATAGCTACTGAGTAGCCCGACAACCTAGGTCTCAACTCCTCTTTCAGTATTATTTCCATAAATGCAGTACCTGTTAAGTGTTCAAGTTGCTTTTAAATTACTTTTTAGAAGATGTTTCAAAAAATTTTTAAAGATTTTTCCACAAAATAACAAACTTGAGATCTCCTTCAAAGGAGGTAGGATATTAGTCTAGTCTAGTCATGTCGACTAAGCATGCCTTTATTTCAACTCATCAAAGATTTAAGAGACTATATCTTAAATGTTCTCACCACAAAATGAAACAATAATTATGTGATGGATGGAGGTGATAATTAATGCTATGATGGTAATCATTGCAATATATACATGTATAAAATCAATTCTCCATACACTTTAAACTTACACAATGTTATACATGAGTTATTTCTCAATTGAAAAATAATTTAGTCGGGGCTGGAGGAGGTTGAAAGTGAAGAAGGGTGGTAGGGGCAGGTCTGAGCAATACATCACAGTCTTGGGAGGTGATATGAAAAGATAAATAAAATATTGTAATAGAATTATATATTTGGAAAACAAAAAGAATACCCATTAAAAATAATTGACACAGAAAAATTCATAGGATTTTAGGTTTTTTAAAAGTAGCCATATGTACAACAAATTAGAAAACTCTCTTGAAGTATGAGGAATCATTAACATTTCTAGCTAGAGACATATTTTGTGATTTCTAATTTATAATATGCGTGGGGCACACCACAGAAGGGCACCAGGATTACCGGTATTTAAGACTGGGACCCTGGTTGTGGGGAATTTGCCACTTCCAGCAAACTGGCAGCTGATACCTATAAATGTAATCAGGGTCACATACAAGAGAATAGTTGTTTTTCTTTTTTCCCAGGTCATAGCTCTCAGCAAAGTGAGTTTCCTCCTGGGCCAAGCTTAATAAAGAGCTAGAAGAGGAGAGGAATCCTGTCTCAGAAAGACTTGTCAGCAGTTTCTGGGTTTGAGGAAAGGAAGAAATAGTGGGTCTTCCTATTACAATTTTCAGTTTTATATCCTTAGAATTTCTCAGACTCTCCAAAGAAATTCTCCACAAAAATAGGGAATCCTTACATCATCATTAAACATTAGAAAGTGGCCTTTCAAAACCCTCAGGTACTGTTGGTGAAAATGTAAATTGCAGCTGCCACTATGGAAAACAGTGTGGATGTTCATCAAAAAAATAAAAATTAAACTACCATGTGATCCAGCAATTCTACTACTGGGTATCCATCCAAAGAAAACAAAAACACTAATTCAGAAAGATATATGTACCCCTATTATCACTGCAGCATTATTTACAATAACCAAGATATGGATACAGTCTAATTGTCCATTGACAGATGAATGGATAGAGAAGATGTGGTAAAATGAAATGCTACTCAGCCAGTAAAAAGAATGAAATCTTGTCACTTGGAACAACAAGGATTAACCTTGAGGGCATTTGCTAAGGGAAGTAAGTCAGACACACAGACAAATACTGCATGATTTCACTTATATGTGTAATCTAAAAAATAAAACATGTACACACACACACAAAATGAAACAGAAACCCAGACCCATAGTTAAAAATGAACAGATTGGTGGCTGCTAGAGAACAGGGTTGTTGTGGTGGTAGTAGGGTGAATGAAATGGGCGAAGGGAATCATGAAGTACAAAGTTATAAGATTAAGTACATCATGGGGATGTGATGTATAGCACAGGGAATAGGTCAATAATATCGTATTATCTTTGTATGGGGATTATTGGTATGTAGAGTTACTGTAGTGACAATTCACAATGCATACAATGTTGAATCACTGTTATACACTAACATATATATGTGAAACTAAAAAATATTGTATGTCAATTATAATGATAAAAATAAGAATAAGAAAATGAGATAGAGGCTCATGTATGCAGGATGATTTCAAGTTGATGGCTTTCCAGGATTATTCTAAGCCCTATCACTTATAGCATTCTGTGATCCAGGTTAGAAGTCAGAATGGGATTTTTGCTGCCAGACACTTTTGGTTGTGGTCTATGGGGTCCCAGCAGGAAGCAGATGGTGTGTGCAAACTAAGGCAATTTGAAGAAATGGAACCATACACCAAAAAAAAGGTCTTTCATCTAGGCCAATAGTAAATATGGGGACCATCTATTGCATAAAAGTTGGGGGATCAAAATAAACATAACAGTACTGAATAGCACGAATATTGGACGCCACCTGCATGCATTCAGCATCATGGTTCAAAGTATTTCCTTAAGGTGGGTAATGTTGGGGTAGCACACAACCTGGCTCAGGGCAGGTACTCAGGGAACAGGACTTCCCTTCACCTTTGTAGAGAGAATCAAAACAAACACTTGAAGTTAAAAATAAAAAAAAATGAAATGCATATATGCAGACAATATAGGAGATTAAAAAATGAAACATTATATTTTGATGCATGCCCTTTCCTCTGGAAACATTTCAGGTCACATGTAGCAGGAGAGGGGAGAGCCATGGATGGTTCTGCCCTTTGAGAGGCCAGTGACTTTGTTACTGACTGGATGGGAACCCCAGGATTTTCACATCGTTTCCCTCTAGTCCACTCTTTTATTTATGGTTTGGTAGAATAATGAATCATTTCATTTTCTTCCTTCTGTGGCTGCCTGTCAGGCTATGGGTAGGGAAAGAGAAATAAACCCAAACTTGGATTAGCCCAACTTCAAATACAAGGGGAGGAGAATCCGTATCAGCCCTGAACTTTACAGCACACCCTTTCATCCCTAGTACTATATTATATGCCACCAGGCAATCAAAGTCATAGATAAAATCTTAATTCTAAACAAGTCCTGGTGAGGCAGCAAAGAAGTGAAATATATTCCATATGGGATGTGGAAAAAGATACTACATGTATTATTTTGGGCAGGTTAATATCACTGAGCCTTAGACACTATGAAATAGGGTTAACTGACTGCATTTACCTCATTAAATTGTTGAGGATTTCAGAAAAGACAAAAAAGAAAAAGTAAAAAAATAGTAGGTGCTTTATAGTGGTAAGTAAGCAAAGCCATTTACAATGTGCTCTAAATGATTCTCCAGCACTATCTTCTCAATTTATTCAGTGGGGTGTCGGTTTTACCTCATGGGAATGTATATCTGCATTTAGAGTGAGTAGTTACTGGAAACAAACCAGTTAAAATTAACTTTCTTGTAAGATTCTGTTCCATTTATCAAGAGACACTAATGAGAATGGTTTTAAAAAGGTTTAATATAACATTGTTTCCTGAAGTTTCAGGGTTACAGGCAAATATTTGTAGTCTTTCAGCCAATTTAGAACTGTTTCTTTTTTTTCTGAGATAGTAGAATAATATAGCATTATATAGGAAGAACTGACAGAGGGTATCTGTGATTTTTACTCTTGCAAATTGTTTATATATCACATAACTTCATGAAAATAGTCATGAGTTCCACAGTTGCAAAAGATAAATCTCTTAGTAAGTTTCTAAGATTCATACAGTGTGTATTTTGGGATTACAAATGTCTGACTAATGCTTACTCCCAGTTCAGTGGTAAGAAGTATGGTGGTCAGGGGTCTCTTGTGAGACCCTGGAAATTATGGTTTTAATAAACTTCTGAGTAAGTTTGTGGCACATCACGCTGCCTTTATATTCTTCCTTTATCTTTGGCTCTTTTAATTTTTCATTAGTTCTTGTACTAGGAAATATGCTGGGGAGGATGTGGTACTCAAATAGTAACGTTTAACTTCCTGCAGAGCTAAAACAAATATTCAGAGGATGGGATGGAGAGAAGTGAAGTAATAAAAATAATATTGATTTATCTCTAGTTCTTTAATGTTCTCCTATCTGTTAAACATCTAGACATGAGGTGGGATTAGCCAAATAATGTCTTTTGCCTGGAACTGTCAGTGAATGTTCCACATACATGGGAAATAATCAAAGTCATCCATTCTCATTATGAAAGAATCTTCAGTTTTTAAGAACTTCCAGCGAGAAGTTCTATGACTCAAAGAACAGAGGAGTCATGAGTCCTTACCCAGCAGTGAATATACAATATCACAAAAGCACAACTGCTAAGCATTTCTTGCTCCAGTTCTCCATCTGAAATAGGTATAAATATATGTAGCTCATATTAATGGAATGGGGAGTACATGTTAGCTGAGCTGCCACTAGGTATAGTAATAAATGTACTCTTAAATTCTACTTGCACATAAAAGATTGTTTTTCTCATCTCCCTTCACTGACTTTTAAAATTGCCAGTGTAAAGAACTTCCCCTAAATGTTGCTTTAACTTTATTGCTTTGCTAAGCTTATCACTGAGGCTTTTAAATAATATATCTGACTCATAATTTAATTATTGCTCAAAGTGTCTGCAATAATGGGTGACTCACTGAGACTGCTGATGGTATTACTTAGCAGGATGATAAACACAGGGGTATGTTTCTTTAGGTATCTGGGGAAGAAGTCTGTATCATATCTTTATTAAAAGTCTCTCATATCCATGTAAAATTGTGATGAATATTATCTAGAAGAAAGAAAGTGTGGTAAACCCAAAAATGGCCTAAGTAATTCTTCACTTATCATTAATTTGCACTTACTTTGGACACAGGGATTAACAATAACTCATATTGCAAAGAATGCTGGCTTATTTTAGAGGACAGTAGCAAAGAATAACTGATCAGGAATGCAAAGCACTTAGCAAATCTGAAGAGTTCCACAAATTCTTAATAGAAATACATTGAGGAACATTGTAATTTACTACTTTGATTACGAATAATATTAACTCTAGCCAAGTTAGTGCACTTTTCAATTAAATAACAGTTATTTAGACAAATGTTCAGGTCAGATGGTAAAATCTACACTTAATATAATGAGGTACTTTAAAGAAAAGGTATCAAGTATTAACCCTTAACCTAAAAACACTATGAAGCCAAGTGTCCAGCACTTATTTATCCATTATTTTAATTGGGGGTCACCATATTAAAGTTATTATGATTTTACCAAACACATACACACACACACACGTTTTTTATTCATAGTAGGACAAACGAAATCTGATGAGATGCTGACAATTAGAGTAGGATGATTAAAGACGTTGGGGGTACTCCAGGAAATTAACATTCATTTGATCATAATGTAGATTATTGCCATTTATTTTTCAGCTCAATTCCATGATAAGGGGAAATTTTTCTTTTCAATATTTAAAGAAATGAAATAACTTCGGAGTTTCTCAGAAATCCTAAATAAATAAAATATGAACACCCTAGAGCACAAGCTGTTAGATTTGTGAGTATGTTATTGGGGGTTATAAAGGGAGGATACGATTTTGATCATCAGGAAATTTACACACATAAAAGGAGAATTTCTTTAAGACAGATATTGCCTCTGGGCAACTATTTGGCATTTCCTTTCATTTATGTAGTATAGGCAATCTTCTGAATTTTCCATGGAAACCATGGACACAAACCCACATAAAGTATTTGTGGGCAAAATGTTCTTTGAGAAAAATAATATATTTGTTACTAAGTGATAGTGGGAAATGCTCAAGATTGAGTGAAGTGCCAGGGTCAGAAATGATTGTGCCCCAATATGAAAGAGGGCATGAATACCAAATACAACACATAACAGGGACATGTTTCTGCCTTATGCGACCAAAAGAGAGAAAATGTAAGGCATAGTGAGAGAAAAGACCTAATGATTAAGCACAAAGATTCTAAAACACCACTGCCTTAAATCAAATACAATTCTGTCCCTTACCACTGTACAACCTTAACCAAGTCATTTAGCCACTCTGCCTTAGTTATTTAAAATGTAATATATGAATAATAATAGTATCTACACCAGAGATGGGCTTTGAAAACAAAACAGAGCTCAATATTTGTTCATATTACATGACTTTAAATTTTCTGAGCTACTGACTCCCTTTGGTGGCAGCTGCATTCGACTACTGCTTCACTGAAATTGCTGTCTTTATGGAGCAAAATCATGGAACTGACTGAGTCTGTTTTTTCTTTTGACTTCCTTTTAAGTTAATATACCCAAGTTATTGAATGGTGTTATATCAGACATCAAGAAAATATAATTAAGTCCAAAGTTGCCACTAGCTACACACATCCCCTTGCAAGAATCAATTTCCTCATTTATAAGATATGAGGATTTAAAGCCCATGTTAGAAAACAGTAGTATATACCAGAATCACCAAGGGAACTTTTTAAAAATGCAAAGGCTAAAACTCCATCTCTTCCCAGTTATATCTGAATCTAAGGTCAGGGCTGGGGCAATGAGGAATACCTGACATATGTGTAATTGTGGGTAAAATTGCAATATTTCCAGAATCTCTAGCCTGACCTTAGTGCATCTCCATATCATTAGGTATTTCCAAGGGGTGGAGAGAAGTAGTCCAACTCCATATCAATAGGTGATTACATGGGGGAGCAGGGCATATAGGGACCAAAGAGGTTGTGTGGGGTCTCTTTTTGCAGCTGGGTCATGAAAGACACTGGCAAGCAGAAGTGGATGACTGCTTCTAGGCAATAAATGGGTTTTCCCCCTTTATTTCTCCCTTTGACAGATTTCAGCTTCAAAGGTAATGTGCCCTGGGCTGGGAATGTATTTTCCCCCCAAGTTACATCTGGTAGTAGTCAGCAGGACTTCTGAGACCTCAGTCTGTCCTCGTGGGTGTGATCCTTGGGCAGGCTGCCCCTAGAGATGGTGGAGAGATACCTGGAAACCCACCTGTGATGGTGGTGAGGCCCCAGTGGCTGCTGCGGTGGGGGGTGACGAGTCACTCCTAACTCTGGCACTGGTAGAGGGTGTGGCTTCACCTGGGAGCTCCCTATCTATGGGGCTTCCAATTGGGAAGCCCCTAGTGGGGAATTGCTCTACGGTAAAGCACCTCCTAGTCAGGTGAAGCCTTCCCCAAATTGGGGAAGGGTTGAGACACCGGAAGATGTGGAATTAGCCCTCCATGAGATAGAAGACTGCTTAGAGGCCCTGAGTGGCCATGAAGCAGCCAGGATTGTGGGATGTTTGTTTCTCGAGATAGTGGAAAGGCTTATCAAGGAGAGAGACACACTTTGGCAGGAGAGATACACACTTCAGCAGCACTTGGAGGACCTGGGCAATGACCTATGGGATGCCCTTAAGAAAGAGAGACAGTTATTGAGAAGAGAGGTCATGTTCCTGGAAGACACCTTAGCAGCGAGGGAGGAGACATCAGAAGAATCCACACTGCAGAAAGCTGTGGGGGAGGGGGAGGAAAAAGCTGTGTCTTCAGTCCCAGAGATGGTAGAAGAGATATCAGGGGAGGATGAAGGCATGGAGCTGAGGGGTAGAACTATTGCTGAGGCCACCAGCTGAGGCACCAGCCCCTACCATATTAAAGACCCACTTGGTCGTAATTAAGAAAATAAAAACGCAAAAACTGTGGGCACCTCAGCAGGAGGATCAGCCCCCTTCCCAGGTTGTAGAGCACTCCATGTTCCACCCCTATGCCCAGGATGAGCTGGTGGACATGAGCATCTGGTTTCTGCAGAAGCCACCAGAACCTTTGCCTACATGGGTTTTCTGTCTCTGGGATATGGGAGTGGAAAACATTATTATGTCAGGTTCTGAAATGGGTAGACTGGCTTCCCTGATGACTCACCCCTCCCTCAGGTACTGAATGAAAAGTGCCCATCACACCTCATGGTATCAGGTGCTTCTGGATTGGCTGAGAACAGCCATCAGGACAGTTTGGCCTAATCAGGGTGATTTACTATACTTACTCGCTAGCTGGGAAATGTATGCAGAGCTCTACCAGGTGTTAAAGGAGTTGGGCATGAAAAATATCATGTATAATATGGACCCCAGGGCCCCAGTGTGAGTTGTTCACCATAGGAAAGAGAAATCTTGTTCTCCATACAGCTCCCCCATCTCTCTTTGGGTCCCTAGTGACTATTCTTGGCTTCCACATAGGGCAACCCAGAAGTGAGGCTACTCGTACTTTAGCAGATTTGGGGCAGGTTGAAACAATAAGAGCATGGAAGGAAGTACAGGCTACAACTGAAAGGAGAGGTGTAGAGGCCCCCATGAAGGTCTCGAGGACCCAGATGTGGGTTGATTTGATAAAGGCCGGAGCAGTAAAAGAAAAACCTGATGGGCAGACCAATAGGATCTTGTTAGAACTGTGGCACCAATTGAAGCCAGGGCAACAGTTCCAGCTGCTGAGGTCCAGGACACAGAAGTTGGAGTCAAAGCCCCATGTCCGGTCTGTGTCCCTGAAAGACTTCCTGGGAAACAGTACTCAGAGGGCTTCCCTTGGGTCCTCACCCCCAGCAGGAGGATAATTGGGCATTGTGGTTTGACTGGGGGGGAGAGAGTCAAGGCCCCCACCTGGTGGGGATCTGGGCCCCATGTAGAATTAGCAATTCATTGGTCCTCCGTGAATATACAATGTGTACTGGTGCTGGTGGAAACAGGAACTGAATGTTCTCTGATTTATGGCAACCCTGAGTGTTTTCCTGGGATAGATGTCTCTGGGGGTAAGGCAATTAGAGTAAAGATGTCTCTGGGGGTAAGGCAATTAGAGTAAAGAAACCCCAAATCCCATTGGTGATAGGGTGTTAACCAAAGGCTTATACTGTGTACAGTTCTCCCCAGCCCTGAATATATTTTGGGAGTCAATATCATGCAGGGCTTGTGTTTATTGACCCCTGCAAGTGAGTTCAGACTGAGGGCATATGTGGTAAAGGCAGTTCTGAGGGGACATGCTCAGCATCTGTCTGTAGCTCTGTCTGTACCTCAGCGGGTGACAAATATTGAGTAGTATAAATTGCCTGGAGGACACAAGAAGTTGTAGAAACTCAGAGGAGTTGGAGAAGGTGGGCATCATAAAGCCCACTCATAGTCCTTTTAATTCCCCAGTGTGACCAGGGAAAAAGCTGGACAGATCCTGGTACAACACGGTGGAATACAGGGGATTGCATAAAGTCACACCCCCTTTGCAGGCTGCTGTCTCCTCTATAATAGCCCTTATGTACATGGTCTGTCATGTACTAGGGATGTATCATTATATTGTGGACCTTGCTAATGCTTTCTTCTCTATTGACATATCACAGGAAAGTTAAGAACAGTTTGCCTTCACATGGGAAGGCCAGCAGTGGACATTCCCTGTCCTTCCACAGGGATACCACCACAGTCCCACCATTGGTCATGGACTTGCAGCCCAAGACTTGGTCACATGGAAGACACTGCAAACGGTGTGGCTGTATCAATATACTGATGATACCATGCTCACATCTGCTTCTCTAGCATATTTAGAAGGGGCAGTCCCTAGTCTGCTGCAACATCTAAGGAGAAAGGATGGGCTGTGAACAGCACCAACATTCAGGGATATGGTTTGTCTGTAAAGTTCTTGGGGGTTGATTGGCTGGATAAAACTAGTTATCCCAGAAGCAGTCACAGACAAGGGCCAGGCTTTCCCTACCCCTACAACTGTGGCAGTATTGCAAGAGTTTTTGGGTCTTTTGGGCTACTGGAGAGTGGTTATCCCACACTTGGCACAAATTCTGAAGCCCTTATACCAGTTGGCATAAAAGGGCATCAGGTGAGATTGGGATGAAACATGTGCAGCTGTTTGACTGCTGCTAAGCAAGCAAAGCCATACAGGCCTTGAGTGTAATGGACTCATCAAGGCCCTGTGAGCTAGATGTTCATGTAACTAAAGATGGTTATAGATGGGGTCTTTGGCAACAGCTTGAATGGACATGCCAACCTATTCAATTCTGGTCACAACTATGGAAAGGGGCAGAGGTCTGGTACACCTTGATAGAGAAGCGACTGGCTGCTGTGTACCATGCCTTGCTGGCTACAGGGCCCAACACCGGAACAGCTCCAACCAAGGTCATAACCACCTATCCCATCACAGGGTGGGTGTGAAACTGGACCCCAAATCCACAGAGTGGCATGGCACAGACACCTACCCTGGCCAAATGGGGTGCATATTTACAGCAGCATAGCACCCTCTCCAATGTCCCCTTTAGTGGAGAGCTCCAATGCTTACTGGGGCCTGTGACATATACCAGTGGAAAGGAGGAAGAACTTGTTTTTGAACCATTGGTAGCTGAGAGTCCTTATCAGGAGTGAAAAGCCCGTATATCTGAAGATGCTTGGTATACAGACGGCTCCAGTTGTGGGCAGCCCCCAAAGTTGGGCTGTGGCTTTCCATCATAAGACTGAGACAATATGGATGGAGGATGGAGAGGGGAAGAGCAGCCAATAGGTTGAGTTGTGGGCAGTATGGTTCATGACCACCCAGGAGCCCTCCCTTATAGTTGCCTGCACTGACAGCTGGGCCGTCAATTGGGGCTTGACCCTGTGGCTGCCGACATGGTACCATGCCCATGGGACAGTTGGTCACTAGCCCCTGGGTCAAGAGCTGTGGTAAGACCTATGGGCCTCTGGTCAGACTAAGGCAGTTACCATGTATCATATTACTGTCCATTTGTCTTTGGCATCCCAACGGAATGATGAAGCAGACACAATGGCCCAGGTGTGTTGACTAGAAGGAAAGCCTGTCTCTGATGTAACCCAGTGGTTATATTAGTGTTTGCTGCATGCCGGGCAAAAGACAATGTGGGCTGCAGCCTGTTGGTGGGGCTTGCCTTTGACCTTTGAAGAAATTACTAGAGCCCAGAAGAAGTGCCTTGTGTGCCCTATGAGGACTTACATCGAGTCCTGCAGCAACATGCGACAATAGTAAAGGGGCTGATAGCCTTTGTCAAGTGGCAGATAGACTATATTGGGCCTCTGCCCATATCAGGATATTGGTATGCCATGACTTGTGAGGACACAGCTACTGGACTGTTGCTTGCTTTTCCTGCATGTCGTGCAGATCAGCAGATGACCAAAAGGGGCCTAGAGCATCTCTCTGCAGCCAGTGGCCAGCCACAGGTGATTGAGAGAGATCAAGGCACCCACTTTACTGGACATGTGTTACAAGAATGGGTGCAGCAATGAGGAATAAAGCGGAAGTTTCATGTACCATATAACCCTACTGGGGCAGGCATGACAGAAAGGTACAATGGTTTGTTGAAATATGGCCTGAAGTCAGACACCAGTCTATGGGCCTGGTCAGTTCACTTAATGGACAGTGCTATGGAGTTTGAGTAAGCCCCAAAAAGGAACCTTGAGCCCTGTGGACATGCTAACACACATTGCTCCCTCTCCTATACAACTGTATCTGCAAACCAAAGAGGAGTTACTGAAGCAACATCCTGCTGTCAGCCCCAACTGCGTTAAACCGTGGAGACTCTGTTGAGTGGATGTGTCCCTGGACATTTTGACATGTGGACCAGCAATGACGGACCCTTCTGACACCCTGGAGAAAAAGCCTGGAAGCTGGCTTCTGTGTGTTCCTGGAGTAACAACAGAGTGACTCCCCAAAGATAACGGTAGTGTACCTAAAATGTCTAGGAGGTAAGAGCATCTTACGGGGATGTTTTGTTTTATCGTTATGGCCAGTGCACGTACCTCCCATTCTGGATCTCCCACAGGGAGCAGGGTGAAAGTCTGGTATAGTAGACCCATCTGGACCTCCCACAGGGAGTGGGGTGAAAGTCTGGCAATAAACCAGGACAAGATCCCATTCCTGCCACTGTCCTAGCACAAGACCACTCTCTTGCATGTATCCTACTTGATGGACAAGATTTGTCTATGCTGGTGTCACTAAAACATGTATGTTATTGCCCTTAAGGTTATTTTCTTCTATAGTACTGTGGTCTCAACCCGCCCCCTGGCTGCAGGTGTCACATAATGAGTGATCTGAACTCCCTACCCATTCAGCTACTGTCACCTGTGGAATGGGCCATCTATGGACTTAATCTGCATAGGACTTTGAACCTAGCTGAATCCTCTGGCTTGAGGATTATCATGATTTTATTTGTTTTTATTGTATGTTATTGGTCTTGTGACAGTTTTCTCACACAGAGGCCATTGCGGAAGATGTGGAGCTAGTAGATTGTGAGGTGAGATTTCTGGAGGGGTTGGCTATGAGTAAAATCGCAATATTTCCAGAATCTCTTGCCTGACCTTAGTGCTTCTCTGTATCAATAGGTGTTTCCAAGGGGTGGAGAGAGGTAGTCCATCTACCAATAGGTGATTACATGCGGGAGCGAGGGCATATCTGGACTGGAGAGGTTACGTGGGGTCCCTTTTTGCAGCTGGGTCTTAAGAGACATTTACGAGCAGAAGTGGATGACTGCTTGTCAGTAATAAATGGGTTACTCCCACTTTATTTCTCCCTTTGACTGATTTCGGCTTCAAAGGTAATTTTCCCCGGGCTGGATACATATTTTCCCTGCGGAGTTACAGTAATATTAAGAATCTTCATTGGTTAATCAAATTTTCAATATAAACGACTGCTAGATGATTCATAAGGTTGATACTATCTGTATTATTTTATTACAGTAATAATTGTTAATCTAAATATCTCTAAATCATTTTAAAAGTAGTCTTGGTACTTTGTCTAGTCATTGTTTTAAAATTCAAGACAAAATAATGATGAATTTTCCTCTGAATTAGATCCTTCTGTGGAGCAAAGTGACCTAACTAGAATAAAGTACAGTGATAAGATAACTTTCCCTCATCAACATTTTCAATGTTAGCCAGACTAATCCCTTTTAATTAATCTCCACCAACCTTAGTCAAATGGTTTAGAATGGCTGACCTTTAGACAGTATATGCTTTTTAAAAATCCACCTAGACACTGGAAAAAAATCAAATATTTGAATTCAGACTATTAACAGAAAAAATAAGGGGACGCATGTGAAATCACACCCCAAGCCATGACCCCAATATTGGCAATGTAGTCACTGTGAGCTAAAAGCAAAACATGAATAACCTGATTTGGGGGATTTGTCTTTTCTATTAGGGAAATTACATGCCCAGCTGAAGTTATCATAATTAATCCATTGCAGTTTCTCCCAGTGAAAGTCAATGAAGAATGAAGATCTTTTACCACAACTTACTTTGATTTCTTCATGTATAGCCAATAGACAACACCAGCAACTAGGGCAGCAAGAAGGAGTCCAACCACGATTCCCACAATTAGTTTTGCCTGGTCATTCACCTTTTCTCTGTTTTCATCTACAACAAGAAAAAAAGTCCATGCAATTACAGACAATGCCAAGGATATCTGAAGTCAAATCTAGTTACTGTTTTTTATTAAAAATGTCTAAGGCTCACTACTATGAGTAACATGCAAACTTGTGCTTTAAAGGATAAGCTTTTAGCAATCTTACTGTCTTGTCTCATTTGCTATTTTAATTCAAGTTAAAATTCTGGCAGCTAAGCAAATTACTTATACAATGACACTTCATAAATCTAGAGCTGATAGTCAAGGAAGGAGAGTCGGCAGCATAGTACCTACCACTTATCTCGTCTGCCTCATCGTGTTCTGGAATACTTACTGAAATGAAAAATGTTAATATGAAATTAAAAACAAAATTTGTTGATATATGAAAGTCACCTTTACCATTATAGTATGATGTAATAATACTCAAAGATAAAATATCTATTCTACAGCTAATGGTAGAAAATAATGTACATTTAATAGAGCATGAACTTCCCTACAAAGAAATTAATCATGTCTTAAGGAAAGGAGAGTAGTTAAAACTGCAATTGTATTAGTCTACCATAGAAAATTTCACAACGGACAAGCTATAGTATTAACCTGAAATCCATATTAATTTTCCCACTACCATATTTTACTAGAACTATTTTTTAAGAGAAACAAGTTGACACATATGAGATCTACAATGTGGTGTTTCTCAAATTTTCTCTACTTTCCTACCTCAGTGAGGGAGAACTCACTTTCATCCTCTAGTGTCAGGGACTTACCACTAGAGATGTTCTCAAAGTCTTGGGGGTGGAGGTTAAAACTGGGGATGTCTCAGAGGCAATAAGGCCAAATATGTGATGTTTGCAAGAACCCTCCAAATGACTCTAATAGAGCCATGCTCCTGACACAAAAGAATCACCACTGTGATGGATTACCATCGAATATTAAACTACATAAATATTTCCTATGTGACTGGGGCCTGCATCAGAACTTTCAGTGATGTTTGTTAATATGAAGATTTGCAGACCTTCCTCATACATACTGTGTTGGAATTTCAGAAGGTGCTCACTGAATTTGAAAATGACTGTATTAAATGTAGATCCAGCCACTGCAAGGTCTACAAAACCACTATTCAATGGGTTACAATAAAAAGAGAGACTTGTGTTTGGGAAGAAGGGATAAGTTCTTTTTCTAAGTAGGAAAAATCAATACTCCCTAAATTGAATTCTGAGACGTCAATGCTCCTATTTTAGTATTAAATTTGTTTGGTTCTTCTCTCCTGTCAATCAATCAGGTTTTTATATTCTAGTCATATTCTGTTTAGGACCATTATCTTCAGACAATTATTTTTTCCTGGCTCCATCTAATTCCTGGCCAGTATGTCCCTATCTTACTAATGTCACATATAGGATTTCCAACTGACTAAAGAATACAAGTTTGGAGGGTCAGGTAGCATCCTGTCCAGACACAGGCCTCACTCTAGGCCAGTGCTAATTGAAGGTTGACATAGAAATAGGAAAAATGACAGAACTGAAGATGACTGATAATTTCAAATTAAATGATAATTATTTGCAGAAGAAACTGTTATTGGTATGTATTATTATTGATTTCAACATTGACAGACTTTTTTTTCACATTTTCTGATAATCTCATTTATCTGATTTTTAGCTATGACTTAAATATGATATTCAAAAGCATCAATTTTTGAAAATAGATTTCATAAATTTTAATATCAGTTTTACTGTCAATTTGCTAAATGACATTAAACATGTGGCATTCCTGCACAAAATAAGCGTAGCATAAAAACCACAAATAATTGGAATGTAAAATATTCCTATATGCAGGAATATCTCATATTCCTGTAGGAGCGAAGGTCTCTAACTGTACACATGAAATGATTTAACTGTCAAGACAAGGATAGTGTAAGAATGGACACCAGGGAAAACAAAACAAAACAAAACCTTATGATGATGACATCAAATGCAAAATAAATAAATAAAACTTACCATAATGTAGTACAGGAAGATGGAATTGAAGATTTTAAACTAATGAAGAATAACTTCAAATTTTCTTACTTTTTTTAATGCCAGAAATGAAATACTCACTAGCAGAGACATTCAAGGAGTTTACTGTTCTTTCCAGCTGGTTTTCTGCTGTGCAAGTTAATGTAACATTCTCTTCAGGGGAAATGATAATTTTACTATAATACCTGCCATTAATATAAGGAGATTCCTCTGTCTGAAAAAGAAAAAGGAAAATAGATTTAGAAATGGAAATGGATTTAAAAACGTGGAACAAAAATAATACTGAATGAAATAGGATAGGTGTGGTGCTCTGTAGTGCTATATGTTCAAGGGTATATGTAAGGTCATAGATAAAGACCAATTCTGGTAATATCCACAGCAGGGAGAAAAAAGATTAGTGAGTCCATAATGGAATTTCTATTTATGCTGCCTCTGTAAATTCTAATAATTTAATTAAGATCTTCTTTTCCATAGATGCTCAGGTTAGTTATTATTTTGGCATGATAATACTTGTCTCAAAATAATTAATTAGTGGTTACTAGTCATTAATTTTCTCTTAATAAACTTATGAGTTTAATTATTATCTGTAAATTATAGCACTGTAGCGGTTAATTCCTTTATCTTAGAAACCACCGTATCTACATGTGTATGTATGCATGATTTGCTCATGGGAAAATCAAACTATTTTTTCTCAATTTTCCTGAGCTAAATACAGAGGACACATTCCTTTTCATGACTGGTTAGTTCATTTAGTTTGTACAAGGTGTTAACGAAAACAATCACTACATTTAATTCCTCCAAAAATAAGAGATAATTCGCTTTAATCTCTTCTCAAGGACTTGACCGCTAAATCCAGCTCAACTAAAGCGAATATGTACTTGTGCTCTTTTCTGAGTTACACTAATATAAACCATGTCCTATACTGTTCTCTATTTGCTTTCTCCTCAACTACATCGTAAGGGCCTTGGGGACAAGAGCTAGATTCAAGCTTAGGGATATCATTTAGTCCCTGGGGCAGGGGTGGGGCAGAGTAACTGCAAAATAATAGATTCACCAGGTGATTGAGGAGCGAACAAATAAAAGATTATGGATGGGTCAGCATAAACCTAGAACTAGAAAAATAACATCACCTAGTGGCCCAGGATCAATCCTTCTCCTTGACAATGAAGAACGATATTATTATTTTTATCCTCATAGTAAGTTCACATGATGCCTTTCTCAATATTCCACTTCTCAATAATATTTTTTATATGACTTTCTCACTGAGACTTTGTTTTCGTTACTTTTATCTTTACAAAATATATTTGCTCATTTCTAGGATGGCCTTTAAAAATTTCATTCATCAGCTATTATCTTATTTTTCTATTTTCTATGCTTGTATTACCAGTACCTAAAGGTTATTTTTTTTTCTGCTGTAATTATTACTTAATAGAACTAGAGAGCAAAAGAATAGAAAACAAACAGTTTTGGTGCTAAAATATAGATCTATACATTGTCAGCAATTTAGGTAGTTCAGGTCATTATTGTGAATTAAGACAACTGAATTTCCTTAGAGTTAATTGGCCCCGAGCCTCTTTGCCCTTCTTGTACATACTCTCTTACTTGTGTGTTCCCATCACACCTAACCAAATCAGGGGTCATTTGCAAGAGGGCCCATTCCTTTGGGGACCTTCTGTACTTGGAATTATGCAAATATATATGCATAAGCCATAGGTGGAAGAGCCAAAATTCAACACTATCTGCAAAACTACGTTGCACAAGCTAGACCAGTGGCCCAACTATCTTGGACGGAGAAAGAATAGACATTTAATTTAAAACTAAATTGCAACTCTGCTTTATGCATGCCTTCTCAGATTTCAATGGGGTCCAAAGCTGGGAAGAAGGCAGCACAGAAGATTGAGATAATCAAATGGAATCTCTGGGTGTTCCTGAAGAATCTCTAACAGACTCCTCTGAGAAGAAAGATATGAAGACTATTTTGGATAAAATGAAATTAACAAATATGAAAATAACCCAAGCAAATAGGCAATTTAGTGGGATTACAGCTCTGAATCTAGTGACAGTCCAGATTCTCATCTTTTCTTTTCTGTTTTTTTTTTTGATCAAAGAGAAATTTATTGGTAGCATTCATAAGTTCTTAGCCCTTTACTATTAATAATATATCCTGACAAAGGTACAGATACTAGGGTTTGGTTTATGTCTACTTTTGTTCAGAAGGAAACATCCTAGACACTATATACTAGCTAGCTTTATTCTGGCCCTAGCTATGGCATACACAAGTCAGACCATATGTTCACAAAAAGTGAATGTGTTCTTCACCACACCCCAGGGCCCAGTTTTAAGAAATATCCCTTAATGTGCACAAATAAGCAAAGTAATGGGGGCCACTTACACTCAGATGTGTAAGTTTATGATGCAGAAAAGTGTATACCTTAATGTTTTAACCACCCAAATTTCAGGAATTAGTGACCTTGGAACAATGCTCAATTTACATTCTTTTAAAAACAGATACTGACCACAACATAATGATTTTTTCCTTCTCTGTGGCCCTGGAATTTAAAATTTCTCTTTGAGCCATGTTCTTCCTTTGTGAAAATAAAGAAGTTAGCAAAAGCCTCCTTAGAGTAAACAGCAAATTTCAAGATTCTAACTAGTTAGCCTATAATTTAGGTACCTAAATAAAACCCCACAGTGGACCAAGTGCAGCATGTAACAGGAAAACAAATACTTGCTTGGTTTATGACACTTCCACTGCCCGTAATTGTCCACTGTATCGCTGGCTTTGGAAAACCTTCCACATGGCAGATTATTGTTTTAGACAGTCCACTGGGATCAGTTTTCTTTGTCATTTTGATTTGTGGTTTTCCTAAAATATCATCACAATTAAAATAATACGTTGAACTGAGATCATAAAACAATCCAGGTATCAAATTCTCCAAGAAAAATAATTCAAATTGGTGCTCAAGTATTTTGTTACCTTCTACAATGAGAGTCAATGACTCTCTTTTCTTTAGGCCTTCAACCTCCTCCAGAGCAGTTTCACAGACATAGTTTCCAGCATCCTGATAATGGAGACTAGAAAATGATGGGCTAGATCGAAGCCTGATATTATCCTGATTAAATAAAAAGTTAATTACTTCACATGGCACAATTATATCTCTCAATGTATTTATTAGATAATAATGAAACCTAAAATTATTTTCTTGAGTGTAATGAAAATGAAAGTTTCTTTTTCTTAACTTTAGATGTTTTCAAAAATTGATTTCCTTTTTCCTTACATAGTTTCAGAGATAGACATATCAGTTTTATTTCATACTCTTCTGTTTACTGAATTTGTAATTTGGAACAAGTACCTAAACTTCTGAGACTCTGTTTCCTTATTTGTGAAATGGGACAATAATCTTAATATATTGAACTATTATGAGGACTTAATTATATACATAATATAATGTTTTTACATTAAGGAAAGTTTTCAATTCGTAACTATGTAATTTGTGACTACTCCTTGTAGTAAATGTAGATGAACTAGGATTGACAGACATTGGAGACTTGCACTGCATAATAAAGTATGGGTATAAATGTCTGACAGTCATTCATATGATACAGTACAAGACGGGATCCCATACAAAGCCATGACAATTATGACCAACTGTTTTTTTTAAGAGACATTGTAACCACTTACTAATCCTAATTTCTACGAACAAAGGAAATGCAGCATTCAATTTTTAAAAAAGCACTTGACATACAGAAAATAATGTTTTACTGGGAATTGAAATGCTTCTAAGCAGACAACTAAACACAACCCTAAGATTATGTGGTCTTTCTCCGCTGTGAATTCTTTTCCGTTCCCCATGAACTAAACAATGGCCGGGCAATATCGATCAGCACTCCAGATATTAGGTGTTCAGCTGACCAACTACAGGGACTGGAGTACAAACTGGTTTAGCCGAATCGACTTAGTTTCTCAAATCCTGTAGAAAAATACACCATGAGCATTCACATGATTATCGAGTAGCTTAGTTGCCTAGAACTTGCGTAGCCCTTTCACCACTGACTACTAGAAATATATCATATTAAATATGCAGTCTACTGAGTGAAAAAAAGTTGTGATGAGGCTGTGGTTAAGAGAGTAAAAAAGAAACAGCTATCAGAGTAAGAGGGCAAATCACAGAGGACCTAACAGTAAAAGTGATCAACAAGCAATATAAAATTAGATATTTTCATCAAAAAAAACCTAACATTAGATTTTCCCACCATTTTTTATAAAGATAATTCTTGTCAACCCCTATGTCAAATGGGTTGTTATGTGTTTTGTCAACACATCACTGGTTAAGTGCTCCTGGTATATGCCATGCTCTAGTAATAAAGGCACCCAAGTGTTCGATATACAGTTAAGGAATGACCATAGTTACACCTTTCCCTGTGCTGATAACTTTTCTCAAATCAGCAATTACCAATCCTTTCTTACTCTAAAAAAAGACAACAATGATTGGGTCCCCAGTAATGGCTTACATTTCAGAAAACTCCAATATAAGCACTCACTCAGTAAATACTAAGCTCTTAGTATGTTTCAGGTGTTCTGCTATGGCCCAGGAGCGAAAAGAGATCTCTACCTTTAAGAACTACTGATTCAGTGGAACCCACATTCAGACACTTAAGATCAGTTTCAGCAGAAAGGCTGAAAGTCATGAGCAGAGCACAGTATTCACCCTCAGTAAGGCCTAAGCTCAATTTGCCACTCTGTCATTTATGAACTTTTGGATTTCTCTTGCCTCAACTTCTTTATGAATAGTGTGGGGAAATAATAAATGTCCTGCATATTTCACAGGCTTGTCCTAAGTGTCATGGGAGAATAATGTGGGTTAAAACACACTAAAAATTGTTAAGCCCTAACGTATATAAGACTATATGCATGGATCTACGCACATGTGTGTATGTATATAATTACTTAGTATATACATATAAATAAATCAGTTCCCCAAAATTTCAATTAAGTATCAATTATGGATGCCATACTGCGGTTGATTATCTCTAAAATTTCACTGTGGCATGATTTATATTATTATATGCAGAGAAAGAGAGTAGGAGTGTAGGTATAGAAACACATATTACCCATGAAAACACTTATTTGATACAATATAAAACACAAAAGAAGTATAAGAAGGGATCAGTCCAAACAGTGAAAGATTATCAAAGAATATTACTTACTTTCATCCATACTACAGTTGCATTCCTACTAGCAGATATTGTACATGACACAGGCAGGGCATCACCAATCTGCTTGGTCACTTCCCCACTTGGGCTTAAGGACAAATCCAAATCTGTGAAGCAGAAAATCTGCTTGAATGCAAACTCTAGGAAAATAAGATTGTCAAAATATTTTGGAGAAGAAAAGATGAAAGAAAAAAATCCTTCTAATTGCACTTGAAATTCAGAACTGATTATGTGACTGAAATAACTAAATTGCAGCATAATCAGTCTAGTTTTTCAAGCCAGCTTTGAGACCAGTTTGGACAAGTGAATGGTCAATCTAATTGATTATGCATTTGTTTCCAGTTATCATGACTGATATTTTGACTGCATTTAATTATTCTCCTAGAGTCTGTAACTTGAAGGGAAAAAAATTCTTAAATCACTTATGGAAGAAAATAAAGATTAAGACTAGGTAAATATTATAAAGAGTTGGTAAGGCTCACCATAGCAAAATCAGCAGGTGATAAACTAAAAAATCATGAGAGAGTTTATGTGTTTCTTCAGAAAGAATTGTCTCTAGTAGTTAGGTATTTTTTAAAATGCTATTCCATTTGTCATGCAGTTGAAATTTTAAATAAGATCTATTGTTAGGTACACTGCTAGCAGATCTCATTTTTAAAAAAATTGAGTAGAAACACATCTAAGAAGGTATAATCTTTCAGATGGAAAGTAATTTCTTTAAAAATCACTGCCGTAGTATGATCTGTATGAGGAAAATCCAATTCAATAGAATAAACATTTGTTGTACAGCTACTATGTTCCAAACAGTGATGGGAGATACAGAGTTGAATAATGAGTTTACAATTTACAATTTTTGAGGTAGAGGAACTGTGCACTCAACTATGTGACTATAATACACAGCAGCAAGAAATCAGCACTGAGTAGCAAGTGTGCTATAGATTAGGGGCTCAAATATTTGTTGAAAAGCTAAAGGAAGGGCTAAGGCTAAAGAGGTAAAAACAAAGACTTGTGGAGTGTATAGAACAGGGCCACATTTAGTTTCACAGCAGTAATAGAGGCTTTGTATAGGAGTCAGTATCTATTGTGGCTTCCAATGGTTGAGAAAGGCTTTGGTAAGTGGAGATACAAGGATATCTGCCACATAAGCAGGCAAAGCAGTGAGAGACCTTGGCAAATTTCACAATGGTGAGTAATCTTCTGTGAATGGTTATAATACATGGAAGAAAAACCTATACAATTCACTGCGGCCAGAATATCAAGGACTGTGCTTGCCGTACTAAGAGCTGGGACTCATTCTGTAGCAGTGGGGATTTGCTATTGTGCCCTGTGCTTCTCTTTGGTTTTACATGTTATAACTGAAATTTGTTGATGGTTTGCAGTATCATTTTTAATACTCATTTCCCCTGCCAGGCTGTAAAATGATGAAGGTAGGGATTTGAGTCATCACAGTGTATCCACAGTGCCTGCCACATAGGAGGCTCTCCAAAACTATTGTTGAATGAATGAAGAAAAGAAGCATGCTTTTGCAAATTCTCATTAATAATAAAACATGCAATATCACATAGAAAAGTGGAGTTCTCTCAGACTATTTGGGCAAATTTTACTTAGATAAAAATTCCATTCAGGATGAGTTGGAAGCTTTTATTATCTAGGCAGTTAACTTGCTAATAATAAGCAGATACAAGAAGTGATTTTAAAAGATGATGACGGACTTTGGAAGTTTTGATGAAGAATCTGTATGTGTTGGCAGAAGAATAGTAGACATTCATCAAATATGGATCTGTGGGCTGAAAGCCTTGATGGGAAGTCTGTTCTGAAAACATGTACAAGTATGCTTGGTGTTTCTCTATCCACACTCCTTTCAAGCCATCTATGGAAAGGGAGCAAATCTTGTTTTCAGAAAACAAACAAGCAGTCAAGGATAAATGGGCAAAAATAGGAATTTTATGTTTTCATTTCATGTAATTTAGAGTAAAATCTTAATTTATTTGTAATATTTCAGCCATTAAAGAGCAATACAGGCCCTAAAAGCGCAATGTTATAGTCTTGAAAACTAAAATGTATTTAAATCCAATTAAATGCACTGAAATCAAATTAAGCTGTTACATGCTTTTTGTTATTTTTTTCCTTTATCACACCTTATCGTTGAGGTACCATGTGGTTGCAGCCAAGTCTTTGGCTTTATCACTCTGCTGTCTATCCACCCTCTGCCTGATCTACAAGTAATACAAATAAGGGGGGCTCTCTTTTTAGGATCCTTAGTAGCTAGCATCTCTTAAACATAAGTTCATCATACCATATATAAGCACTAGATTATTGGTTATTTTCCATGGATTTCATGGGCAATGACACCAAGAGATTTTCCACAGGGAGTTTTTTGTGCTTGGTATATCTCTCCACCTTAGTATTTGTTTTTTTTTCTTTTTTTTTTCATGAAACAGGATGTATAAATGATCCTGTAACTGACTGGTCCTCACAGAAAAAGTGACATTGCTGTTATCCTGAAAAGTCACTGCTCTCTTTCTAATTAGCCCTTGATGGCAGACACACTCAGATCTGGGCAACATGAATAGGAAGTGAACAGAAATGGCCTGGCTGTGAACATTTCCTGAGCCCACTCTTTCTAGAGGGCTCCCCACAGTGCGCTCCCAACATCAGACACTCAAAAGCAACAATCTGGTTACTCCATCCCCCAGGCACCTCCTTGTATCTCCATCAAAATTTTAGCTTCTATCCCACAGCTTTTCCAGGAGTGAAAAATTTAGAACCATTTCCTCAAAACAATTTCTAAAGCCTCAATCTTGAGGTGCTGTTGGGTACAAAGGCCTTAGTAGAAAGGTTGGCCTACTCCTCCAGGCAAGACTGACATTTACCCAAAGCCTCCTGTGAATTCCAGTGTCACCAGGGAACAGTTCAGATTAGTTTCTCGTTTCAATGATTCATCAGGTACATCAATAATATAGACTGTCAAGAATTAAAAAATAAAGCATCCAAGTAAAGTGTCTCTTCTTTACGTATCTTTTCTATCACACTGGAGTAACTAGAACTTTTGGAGTATCTGGAGATCAAAAGCAGGTTAAAAGATAACGCATAGGTATATTCAGGGTGATTTTGAAGAGGTTCTGTTTCAGAAATCTTCTAGCTTTTTATACAGAGGCCAATAAATGGCTTTTACTGGTCTCTACCTCTGCTTCCAAAAGCTGAGTCTGAAGTAACTTTGTTTTGCTTGGGTTTAGATGTTAATATTTTTCTTAATAATATTCTGTAAGAAAAAAAATGTTTAATCTATACTTTTCTGGGCCAAATGCAAACCTTGTGAACTTCAAGAATATCTGAATATTTTCTTAAAATATCAAATGAGCTATTTCTTTAAGATACATGTGAATATTTTGTTCATACCACAAACTGAGAACATTTAGAAAGAAAATGTTAGTTTACTACTGCTAAAAGATGCAGCTATTAGATTCATTCAATATTTCCATATTTTAGGGCAAAACTGGACCAAAGTTGAGTTTGCTGTGGTGCACTTCAGTAAGTCTACTAAAACTACACTATTTAAGAAAAATATAGCTGTAATTTATTTGAAAAGAGCCAGGTAGACTACTAGAGGCTGTTAAAGTGAAGCTGGTAATGGAGAATAAGGTGACTTACAGTGAACTGTGATGGCTGTTGAAGCAATCATGCTTTTTGGGTCTATCAGGGAGCATTTGTAGTCTCCTGTTGCATTGCGCCTCACGTCTGTCAGTGTGTAAGCATTTGAGCTTCTTATTCCTTCGGGCTGTCCCTTTTGATAGAGGCAAAATGTCATATGATTACACTTCATAGCTACAATGAGAACAGTTGTATTTTTTGATGAAAATGGTATCTTCTCAGATAAGAAAAAAAGGGAATGTGCTTCTCCACTTGGACAAATGAGAGTAGAGTTTGTATTATCTGATGTCTGGAAAGATAATTGATTTTGTGGTTCAAAGAAAATTGCGGAGCTAATTTAAATTGTATTGATGACATCTGCTGTATTGACAGCATGACTTGTGTTTGACTGCTGAGGCAAATTTTTAAAACTTTTCTAATACTTTGTTTTTATATTTATGCCTTGCCTAATTTGACAAAAAAGATTGGAGGCAGCTTAAAAGAAAAAATGCCTTATATCCAAATAAAAAGGAGAGAAAGGAATGAAGAAAGAAAGGAAGGAAGGGAGGGAAGGAGAGAGGGAAGGGAAGAGGGAGGAAGAAAGAGAGGGGAAAAGAGATTTTAAAAAGAGAGATACAAAAATAATGATCAAACTAAGAATAGAAAAAAACAGATCAACTAGTATATATTACCAAAAAAAGATAGTCACCTGATATTATGGCTAAGACTAAGGCACAAATTAGGGTCTGTCATGTCTAACTCAAGGAATAATTCTTCAGCACTTACTGGTAAGTAAAACAAAAACTCCTCAGGAGGAGGGTTGCCGTTTCCCAAGCATTTAAGAGTGATGTTGTCCCCTTCCTTGATGCCATTTTTCGGTGGAAGCACTTGTATTGTTACCTGCTCTGTAGGATCTGCAAGTCATAGAACAAGTTAACCATTTTCATCAAGTACCAAATTACTCTGTACATACAATGTAAATGAATAAATTATATATAATTTTGTCAAAAAGCTAGTAATGGTAATTACTTAAATGTATCTTTTTATAGAAGGACTGAAGTTAATAGCTACCTGCTATACCAAGTACTAATCTCAGTTAAAGCAAACTACAATGAGACCCTGTTACATAAAAATCATTTCTTTTCAGCAAAATATCTTTAACTGAGGTAGGCATGGCCATAATTATTTTATGAGTAAAAGACCAGCAGGAACAATCTCACTGTATGATTTCATTATTAGGACATTTAATTATATCATATGAATCATATATATATACGATTCATATGATCATATATGGATCAAACAGCAAAGTAGCTTAAGCTATTAGGCACCCCTGCACTCATATTATATAATAATACCTTATATTAAATAAGAGGAATGAGCTAAACAGCACCTGCAAGATTTTTGGCATGCAGGAAAGGAGATCAGCTTTCAAAAAGATCAATCCCATGAACTGAGGGAGACCCTTAAAACAATCAACAGGACTGTAAATGTATTGTAATTCTGTTTTACTCATTGGAGCCAAGAGCAACTTTCATTCCATTTTGGTCATTTTTGTCCATTTTGACCATTCTTGATCATAGCCTGAAGAAGTAGGGCTAACGCATATCTTTAGTGGAAGCTACTGCTCAACAATGGAATGCTAAACAAATTAAGGCTGGATACACTGGACCACATCTAGCAAAGGGGAACTGAAAGGAGATGGTTTTGACAGTTGTAAATGATCCACTTTCTAATGTATCCACTTGTTATACAACTGGATAACAATGAACAATGAATCCCAAAATCATATAATGCTAAGGTTTATTTCAGAGAACATTTTCCATAAGGCTTAATAACTACTGAGGCATGTTAGTCAATGATATTTCCAAACTGGTAGTACCAAAATTTATCTGTGAAGACTTTTTTTACTAACTAATAAAACAAAACAATTAAGTGCTAGATTTGGAGGCTTTTTTCCATCTCTTACAGTCATTTGTTTGCCTTTCTATGACTAAAGTACAGAAAACAACTTAGAAGGATTGTTATAGATTGCTTCTTTGTCTTTTCTTCATGTTGGGCATCTCTGAATATTTTCCCAGAATGTTCTGAGGCTAAATAGTGACTGGTTTAATATTCTTCTTTTTAGTTTTTCTGAAGTGCCTGAGGTAGATCCCTGACCAGCATTCCCAATAAAGTTGGAAAGCAAATAAAGTTTGTTTTTGGTCCCCCACTAACCTCCATTTCTAGGCTCCCCTCCCTTCCACATACCCTTCTCTGACTACTTTTGGCCTGCGGTGCATCACTGTGGCAACACTCGATCAAAGCTGATACCAGAACAGTGAACAACCACAATCTGTCTCACTTTCTGCTTTATTTCAAAACTCCCTTCTCTGTGTCCCATTGTCAATAGGCTCTGCTCTGTGTTAGATTGTTGAAGAATTAAACTGAAATCAGATGTTAAGGTAACACATCTGAGTTTTAACAGTAACTTTCTGGATGTCTGCTAACATGCCTCAAACAAAATTAATGATCTCTTGTTCTCCTTTTGCCCCTGACTTTGAATCTTACTCTATTAATAAATCATCATTCTGTCAGTTACTCTGGCTCTCTCCTTTCCCTCTTATCCACTCCATCACCAAGTCTTAATTATGAATACTTAATGCATTTTGCACCTGATTCTCCCCTTCTATTCCCATGAACACTTCTGCAGTCCAGGCTCTAATTAACCTACCCCTGACACACTGCCATCAAACTTCATTTAGTCTCTCACCCTGACTCTTTCTCCTTTCTACTCCTTCATATATATTCCTTTAAATCAGTTTCCTGAAGTAGTGCTTCGAACATTACAATGATATTCAAAATCTTCATACACTGTCAATAAGTAGTGATTGAAATAAAAATTTCTTTATCTGATATCCATAATTGGCTTGATGTCAGGTGAGAATTTTATATCTCACTACTCTTTATATATACCCCTACTTTATAACCAAGAGTCTACTCAAATTTTCTTCCTCCCATCTCTCCAAGTATCATTCTGTCCAATCAGGTACTCATTTGTTTTAGTTAATATTTATTCTGTGTAGGCACTAAATGCTGGCATTACATAGCTGGAAACAGCCTTCATTGAACTTTCAGTCTATATATGATGCCATCAAACTTAACAATTAAGGCTATAACAACATAAAACTGCATGTGATATAAGCATAATGATCACTGGTAGCTTATAGATGCAGAAGACTGGGAAGCATCCAGTAAAACTGGCTTAATGTTGAAGAATAAGTGGTTTGCTAGATAATAAAGGTAAAGAAGTGAGAGCATATGGACAGGCATGAAAGCAATGTTCTACAGAAGGAATCTGGAAAATACAAGAGACTCTAGAAGGTAGAGTAAAGTGATAAAGATTGAGACATAGTGCAGGACCATGGCTACAATAGATTCAAAGCATGTTGAGATCAGGAATGTGAAGATTAATATGAGAGATCTGGAGAGTTGTTAAAGCATTTTAATCACAGCACTACATTGGTCACATTTATGTTTTAGGAAGATATTCCTGGCAGCAGCTTGGAGGGCAGTTTGGAGTGAACAGACAGGAATACTATTTTGGAAATCATCACAGAAATACAGACAATAAAGAATGGTGACATACTCTTAGTGTCAGGAGGCAGAATCAGATAAACACAAAGATTAAAGAGCTAGATTCTATACAACTGCATTACTGACTGAATAGGGTAAGGAAAGAGTGGGCTAGTGCATCTTTCTCAGGATGAATTCAATAATTTTCCTTTTCCTGAATGTACTCTTCGGTCATTTTCACTTAGCTCTCTCCTCTGCTCTGAAGTCTTGTGTCTCTAGGTGTGCTTCTCAGATTAGCAGCATCAGCATCACCAGGGAATTTGTTATAAATGCAAGGTGGGCCCCTCCACACAGCTCCTGGATGAGAAGCTTTAGCGCAGGTCCAGCAATCTGTGCTCTAAGCCCTGCAGGTAATTCTGATGCACACTCAGTTTGAGATCACTGTCCTTGGGAACCTGAGCTTGTAGGACTGTTTACTGTGCTCCTGGGTCACTTACCACTCACAACCTTGCATTGACAATTTCTGATGTAGGTGACTTATTTCTGTACTGAAGAAGGAAACTTCTTGAATGTCAGGACTATGACTTAAACACTTCTCTGTCTTCACCGGGAAGGCCAGCGTGGCACTCACTGTGCCTTCTCAAAGGCTGTGCCACGCAACCAGCCACAGTAAAATAATTTCCTTCTTATTCATCTGAACACTTTTCTGCCCACCCAACTCCTCATGCCTGACATCCACATACATTCCTGTTCTTTCTTAAGCCAATTTCCAAATCCTTACTATTCATCTTGATGCTCTTTCCTATCTTGTACTCCTGCACTTATGCCAAGATAGTTTATTTCCAATTGAATATTTTGAAGAGAAAGAATTCTGCCTTCACTTATAGAAATAATAGCTTGACTTCGGATAAGCTATACACAATGAACTCTTGTAAATCCTCACTTTTAAATCAAGTTGAAACTTATTTGCAAAGTTTAAGTCAAAACAACACTTTATTGTTACAGCAAGTGGAATTTCAGTTTGTTCCTACATAAGATTCACATTTTACGTGACAAAAATAGGATGTAGATGAACTAAAACCCTCCAAAGCCCCAACTGGCATTTCTGTCTTTTTTCCAAAATATAGAAGTACTAGGTTATTTTACACATGGTACTATTACATGAATTTTTTACTCATTAAAAAAAATTCTCTCTTGCATTCTTCCCAAAAAAGCTATCTCTAGCTCTACATTATACAGTAATAATCATATAATAAGAATGGCAATTGTACTTAATAATGACCATTTAATGTGCGATGTAGTGTGCTATTTTAGATTTGTGATTTCACATAATCTCCATAACAACACTATGAGTTAAATATTATGGTTTTCCCATTTCAAGATAAGAAAACAGGGACATAACGTAGTTAAGCTACTCTTCTAGAAACACACAGTAATTTCCAGCCCTGGAACTAGATGGCCAGCATGTTTGCTCCTAATCATTAGATTATCTTGGCGGCTGTCTTACAGGAAAGAGGGTAGCATTTGAGATAAGGATTCTAACCCAGTCTCTGTGGTTAATTTAGGGAAAATCTCTGGGCCTCATTTTGCTGTTAAGTAAAATAATGGAGTTAGATCAGACAGACGATCAAGAAGCCTCCTTTTTAGTCTAATATTCTGTGTTTAAAATCTATGAAATAAAGTCAACCAAAACATCTTGGGATACAATATCCTATTTAAACTTATGCAATTTATCTCATTATAAAATAAATTTTTTCATTAAAATGGAAACCATATATCATTGGAAACAAGACTAATCAATCATAAGCCTCTATTTATCTGTCATTCGTTCAGAAAATCATCAGATGGCATTTTGAATTCCTACAATATCCAGAGATATGTGTCTGGGCTAAGGACTACCAGAATGGATCAGAGTAAGTTAGAGATCTTACCCCTAAAGAACATAGCATCTAGCACAATACAGAAAGACATTCATAACTAGAGAGTCAAAGATTTTGTAAGATGGAAAAGCATTTATTCTTTCGGTCTTTGAAGCACTTAAGGAGGAAGAGATTATTTGGGTAATGAAGAATCAGGGTAGGATGCTGGATTGAGAATCTGAATTGGGACTTAAAAATTTACAAAATTAAATATTGGGTTACTTACAATAAATATCAAAGACTGCTTGTTCAGAATTAATTGTTTTCTGGCCAGATGGTCCATAATAGGTCACAGAGCAGGTGAATGGCATTTGTATGTCAGCCTTGGTTGACTTGTATTCCAGGGATGAAGTCATAGTATAGAGCTGAGTTACTGGGTCCATTTGCTTTTTAAAAATTATGACCACCGCTGAAGAAAATAAGAACATTAATGATAGGATCTTTCATCAGAAAATCACAATCCTTAATTAAATGTCGCAACACCTTTGAGAAGCAGTTTTGTCTTTCTTACTGTACTTAACAGGAGGGAAAACTGACATATACTGAGGTAGGATGTCTTTTCAAAACCATGAATCAGAGGCATAGATAGAAATAAATTCTGGAATTCTATCTCCCGCTCACTTCAATTAACTTCTAGAACATGCCATATACAGAAATAATTTTTCTCTGCTCTCAATTCTTCTGCACAAGGGCTAAAAAGGTATTTTAAAAATCACTTAATAATTTAATGGATACTTAAAGTTAATAAAGCTTAGTGTCATAGCTCAAAAGAGGGTAACACATGTAGATGCAGGATAGTCTAAGGAATCCCTAGAGAAGAGAAAGTCAAATGAGTCGTCTGAATTTACTGCCCATTTCATACACACCTCCTTCAAGGGGCTGCAGCACTTTTCCATTCCTGTACCATGTGATGTTGCCATCTGGATAACTGTCTTTTGAAATGCAGTCGCCCAACTGCAAAAGAGGAAATGTTACTACCTTGGTTTCATTGGTGGTTGTCAATATGAAAGCTCCAGACTCCTCAGGGGATGCAGATTATTTCAAAGATTTCCTGGCTTACAATTTTCCAATCATTGAGAAAGGACTGAATAAATGCTTAATGTATAAAAACAATGTCTTGTATTTAAAATTATGGTCTTACTCACTCAAAAATATGCAATAGATGCTGCCACTATTAATAAACTCACATTCATTTAAATGCATTACCAAATCCCTTTTGACATTATTCATTTTTAACATTAACTAAATAACATTAATACATTTACCCTGGCTATTATTGTGGTTCATAGATCCGTGTTTCCAAGAATCATAAACAGTTTTAAGGTGGGGCTGCCTCTCCAGTTTCATACTACGTATATTACAGACTACATATACTTACCATGATCTATAATTCCCACCACTTTTATGCATATGTGTTCTAACTTTAATAGTTACTGTTCATCAAATAATATTGTGCAGTATAATTTAATCTGATTCAAAGAACTCTGAACTTGTTTTTTCCTCCCCAACAAAGGATAATTTAGGTATTTTAGTTAGTGAAAATGGGATTATTGGTCAGCTAGTGTGCCCAAATATGTAAGCCCAGTTTTGTCCCCCCTTAAAAACAACCTCCTTTCATACCTCTGCTAATGTGATTGTTCATATCTGATCTCACACCTTTACTTCAACTTTCAATAATTGAATTTGTCAGTATAGTCCAAACTCCCTATAAGGGATATGGCTTGTCATTATCTAGTCTCTCTTTACCTCTCCAGATTTATCCTTTCACTGGACTCTCTAGCCCACTGTCTTAGCATCCAAAATTCCAGCAGTGCAAATAACTTGATGTGCCCCCCAAAATGTCATTCTCCTTCACAATGTATTTCATATTGTTGGAAAGCTTTCTCTAATTGTTATCTGGATGAAATCTACTCAACTTTCATGACTCCATAAAACATTTAGTCTATTCAAGTAAGAAAGACTTGTGCTTTTTGTTTGTTTCTTAGTTTGTTTTTGTTTTTAACTCTCATCTCCCTCTCCTCTCCCCAGAATGACCACAACGTCTGTGTCCCTCCTCTATCTGTGAAGACTCTCTGATTGGCCCCTGGGACACTGTCCAGTCCACGAGAGCAAAGTCTACTTATTTGTCATAGCATCTGAAGCCAGAAGAGGGCATTTAACACTAGGCTAAGTAAAGAAAATTAATCAAAAAAAAGTTCTTACCTTTGTTAGCTGCTCTGTTTCCAGAAATGGTGCTTTGCTTACAATTTCAGGTTTGGATGGTTGCTCTAAAGTTAAGGAGAAAAAGTTTTTAAGCACACATGGAAGAACAAAAGAATGTTTGTGATCTGGATTATAGAAGAATAATTCACTTATTTAAAGCGGAAAAACAAGCCACAGAATAAAGAATATAGTTGCCATATAATCTGTAATTATGAAATCTGATTAGCCTACCCTCTCCACATATTTGCTTTATTATATTAAATATTATTTTTAAAGTTTATTACTTCCTAGAATAAAATATTTGTAATGTTTTCTGGACATTTAATCAACAGGAGATATGGATTTGATAATGAAACAGAGGTTAATGTATCTGCAATTGATTACCACGTGCCCTTTCTACTTATTATTAATTGCCAGCTCCGTTGGTGAAAACCTGAATCTACATGAATTCTAATCACAGAGGTACTTATTTAAAATGCATATTTCTGAGAACTGCTTGTTAGACTACTAAATCTGAATCTCCAGGAAAAATCCTATAAAACACATAAATGTTTTAAACAAGTTTCCTAGGCGATTCTTGGGTACAATGAAGTTTGAGAATCACTACTCTAAAATCATGAGAAATACCAAATAGTTGAGGGTTGTAGAACCCCAGGTTTCCTATGTATCTCAAACCTTATCTTTTAAGTGAAGCCACATTATGAAACTATAAAGGAGGGGAAGTCTTTTACATTTGAACCTGGGATAATAGACAAAGCATTTTAAGTATACGAAATCCTGTATGCATCACTTCTACTGGAAATTTCAGGAAGAATTGCTTAAAAATAGCAACAAGTATTATTTAAACTTATTTTATTCTTAGCGGCTAGTTATCTATTATTGATGGATTTTTCAGTTTTTAATTAGCTCTACCCAAAAATTAACTCTACAGAAAATGGATATTGCCTCTTTGTTACTGATTTTTGTGAGTTTCATGGAGGAGAGAATTATTCTACTTTCAAATAAAGAGACAAATAAGAACAACCAGATATTCTTTTTTTATAGTCTTATGGTTTGCCATCCTCAATATTTTAAATTTTGATTGCCAAACTAGACTAAATTGGCTTTTGTATAATTATTATTCAGTTTGGAGTTCAATTATCAGACATGTTACCTGCCCAGATCATTATAGGAAACAAAGTGAAGACAAAATTCTTTGGAACAGTAAAGTGGATATCACCACGACTGTATGCAAAAAAACATAAACTTCTTCAGGTTAATATTGACAGCTAATCTCGCCTTTGTGAATGCTTAATATTAGAAATTAGAATAATGAATAATAATAGTAAATTTGCCTATGTGTTGAACTCATCCACTTTAATTATAGGAAGACCTATTTACTACTAATTCTAGGAATATAATTCTCCAATACAATTTTCACAAGAGTGATTATCTATTTTCAAATACACAGACTGGAAACAAAACAAGAAAGAAAAACAGAAAAAAGAAATATAGAAGAATGGCAAGACATAACAGAATTACATTAACACAAAGAAGTAACTTCTGACTGCCTGTTCATTAGGAATGTGACCAAAGAATTATAAAAATCTGACAAAAAACTCAAAATAAATAGTAATTTCTGGGAAGCATATGGTAATGTAGTGTCATTAATGTTCATAATTACACCATACTAAAACATTACATTATCTTTGGGATTCATATTTTAAGGCAAATGTCTAATAAATCTGAGAAAGGGCTTCATCCAAAATATTTGAGCAAACTGAAAATTCTGGGTGCTTAAGCAAGCTAAAGTTCTCTGGGAACTAAAATCAGCTATTTACACCTCTCTGAAGGCTCAAAAGAGGTGAGATATTAAATTATATGGCCAATCAAGAGTCAAAACTAACAAGAAGAAAAGAACAAATGGTTTGTTGTTTCTCCTGAAGTAGAATGTATTCCTGCCATTTGGAGAGATTTGGAAAATTCTCTGAAAAACCTGAAGGGCTTTTAATACAAAATGTGGGTGGGTAGTTTTGCAAAATTGCACTACTTTCTAGTTCACCAAAATCATATACCAAAATAGTTGTGTATACTCTTATGTAGAAATATCCCTGTACTTTGCTTTGTAAACCCTGTGGTGTTTTATCCATGAGCATGAAATCATAAACACTTAATGCATTAAGACTGATGGTCCTTTACCCATGGATATGTGTACTTTGCTTCCATAAATATTTTATAAAATTTATTCTTATTTCAAGTGAATGAAACTGTAGCAACCCCAGGGAAGCTTACTGAAAGGACGCTTCAAGTTTAGTCCTCTTTACAGTTATTCATCTTTCTATTTGGAAGACAGAATACTATGGAAATAATGGTAATACCTATTGCATTCTCAGAGTTATTTTCTCCTAAAAGTTTTGTTTCAAACTCTCTATATTAAGTATATATTTTGTATGTAATTTTTCCTTATATTAGCTTGTAACAATCGATGAATATTAGTTGGAGGACCATAAAAGAGGACACATACTATTTTAGTAAAATTGCATATTGATTAGGAAGTATTTAAAAAAGACTTTACATGAGTTATGTCTTAATAGGATTCAAGAATTCATGACTGAATAGAGAATTGAAAGGGAAAGTCATGCTACAAATTTATTTGCTTTATTAAAATAATTTGTCAAGAGTATCCCAGCCAGGTGAGGATGGAGTGATGAGTGGAAAATTGCTCTGTATCACTCGTAATGTACTAGTGTTATTATCAAAATCCACACACAGGACAGCTCAGCTTGCTATGGGAGGAGAGCAGGAAAAGCAGTTGGACTGGTTACACTGACTCAAGAGAGCTTTCCTCAGTACTTTGTCAGCAATCATCGCTCATAAATCCTCATATACTTTAAGAAAACCACTGTGAGCATGGAATCATAGTTTATTTTCCTCCAGAGATGGGAAAGGCATTTTTTCATATTTAAAGAATTAAAGTGAAACATACAGTGTAGGTCTCATTTGTGAATAGGTCATTTTCTGCTTCCTTCATTAAAAAAAATTACTTGCAGGTTGATTCCTTTCCTGGGGAGGAGGGAAGGAGGGATGCCCAGTTCTGATAAAGAACAGTATCCAAGCGAAAGCTCTAAAATGACTGCATGAAGCCCACCAGCACTGTCCATCACCAAGGGAAGAGGGGGCCCAGGTGTGCACCAGACTGTCATGGGGACAGTCTTTCTTTTAACAACACAGACACCAGAGCAGAAGAGAATTTATAGATTAGCCTGGATTGTGGTTTTCAAATGCTTTTTTGGAGCTGGAGTCCTTCTCCCCTCCTTTTTTTTCCCGAACAAATTACCATGAAACCACTTTAAAATATTGAATAGGTAGAATTCCAGGTAATCTAGCAGAAGCCACTCCTCACCCTCATCAGCCCTCTTCATCAGCCCCTCAAGAGGATCCTAGGAACACAGTGGGACAACTGCCATCTAATGCAATGCACTAATTTTTCTGATGGGGAGGGAATCATAGGCCCAGACTGATGAAGTGACTTGTCCAAGGTCAGAAATTAGCAGCAGACCTAAGAAAGCCAAGTCTCCTGAGGACCATTTCTGTGATTTTCCATTACACCACTAGCAGCTGTATGGCAATCTGGATACCCAGTTAACCTCTAAGACTTTTGCACAATCACTGGAATGAATCTTTGGGAATTTTAAGGATTTTGAATGGTTCGATGAACTTCAAATGTGCATAAATACAAACACAATTTGATTCCGGTGACATTCAACTTCCAAAAACAAAACAAAAAGCTGTATTAGTGGTGACAAAGCACGTGATTTATATGGATCTGGTCTGCTCTATGGGCATGATTTCTTGCATTTGAGGATTAGCTTTAAACTAAAACAATCCTACATCAGAGGTAATAAAGTCATCAGTCATGGCCTCCAGTTTGAATAAAAACAGTTTGACTTTGCCCGTCAAGACAGCCCTCTGTAGCGAGCTGATCTGGGATTAGCTCAAGTTAACCACCCTTGATTCTGTGGTACACAGGGCATGTTGCTAAGGGATGAGACAGAAGGAAACAGAGGGCTGATTGATGAGCCTAGTAACTCTTAAGTGACTGCAATATATACATGCATAGAATGAAAGCCTGCCTGTCACAGCTGCTGTTTGCTTCACCAAATGTGACCCAAAGTAAATTCATTATTTTTAAAAAAGCAAAGCCCTATATGCTCTTGCAAACACTTTCTTTATCATGATCTGTGCTGTTCATTTAATTGGACGTGGAGGGTCCCATGGTTTCAGTATAAAACACCATTTCCAGTGTGTAACTTGTCTATTTAAATTCTCCCTGGCCCAGAGCCTGGAACACAAATTCTGTTTCTGAGAATCATTTTGTTGTCAAAACATTCAAAAGAGAAGGGAGTAGGGGGCTGCTGGTGGTATGTGGGGTGTGAGTTTGTTTTCACAATCATAGAAATACTCTGTATTCTAAATCAGCTTGCAAATTTTATTGATTTAGACCAAGTGAATTTTTTTCAGATATACTGTATGGCAATTATTTTTTAAATGTATTCTGAAAACTGTCACAAATGAGTCTTCTGAATGAAGAAACTGGCTTTTCTCTACTTCCTTATAAACTCTTGATATTTGGTAATTTTAACATAGTGAAAAAGATACCTGATAATGACTACTCAATACACATAACCTTCAGAGTGCTGTGACTTTATGTCTGTACCAACTGGGGTATTCTTGTTGTATGCTTATATTTATGGCTTCATGGCCTAATTAAAATAATTTAGTTGTTCTCTTTAGGAAAAGTGTCCCTAGAAGGGCACCATCCATTTTCCTATTAACATCAAAGTGAAATAAAAGAAAGAGAAAAAAAAATAGATGAAACATTGGCAAATGCAAGATGCAGATTATTTGAAGTGTTTAATGGAATTGGGCATGACCGACAAACACTTGGCATTTCGTTTGATTCATAAAATGATTGAGAAGGATGGATGGTTTCTGGAAAATGCCTTAAGAAAAGCTGAAAAGTAATCAACTGAAACATGTAATATGATTTTCCAAGGTTCTTCTGGAGAACAAAGGTTTCCTTCAATGGTATGAGCACTCTTTGAATCTGTGTCATGAGCCGATAGGAGCTTTGAAATCTGCATAAATACTAAAGGGACAGTTCCTACTTAATTACCTAGGCTATTACAAGAGAAATAGGAAAAATTCATGGTTACTTGCTGTAGTAGCAAGGCTCTCTGGGTTTCCTTCTTCCCTGTTTATTTTAATAATTTCTAGGTGCTGTCAAGTTATCAGAAAGCAGAGCAAAAATATTAAAAAGTGAGACCTTCTACCCTAATTAAAAAAGACTGGTGTTCTGAAAAACTTTTGAGACCCATTTTTCTCCCTACAATTTCTAAAATATTATGATGTAATAGAGGTAAGACTTTTTATTCAAATATTAAAAGATAAAATGCTTTAATTAGAACTTCTCAAATCATTCATTTGCATAGCTATTTGCACAGGAACATTAACTATGTATTAGCATTAGGCAAAGTAACTTCACTATAATGACTACAGTAATGACTCCAAGTTTCTTCTACCGACCCTACTCTACTTTTCCCCCTTGGTGTAGTCCACATACACATTCAGGGCAATTTTCTAAACCAACTGGACACTTTGAAGAAGTAAATCAACAAGCATTAAAAGTCAGGGTGTGTGTGTAGTGTACATAAACACACACATACATAAAAAGTTTGTATCTCTGAGTCATAAGATAGTTTGTATTTGTCTGTATTTTATTGTTTTTATATATCAAAATTTCAGTGTTATATGGCTCAACCTAAAGATATATATGTACACATAATATGCATGAGATGTGTATGTATGTGTGTGTGTGTGTATATATATATATACACACACACAAATACGTGATATGTACACAGAACATTTATCTGTACGTCAGTGAAAGTTACCGATCATGTGTCAGTTTTCCCTTAACACTACTTCATATATCAAAGGAAATTTTACCCAACAAAACAAGAGAGAATAATCTTTTAGTCGCTCACTACATAACTCCTATTTGAATTTCAGGTATTTTGTTTTCCTTGCTGACAGCATGCATGAGCAGAATGAAGATAGCAATAAGTTCTCTTACATAGATGCCTGCTGTGGAGACACTACAGAGAGTTCAGTCTTCTTCCTAAATAACATGTTCTAGTACCAGACATCAATCCCACTTAGCATGTATACATCAGACTACTTACTGAACACCTTGACTATTGTAGGTGCTTCAAACACGTTGTCCTCCGTGACTAGCATGCACACAAATCTCTTTTCATCGCCGATCCTTGCATTACTGATAGACAATGTGTAGTTTTCTGAAAGGCTCAATCTATCTTTGTATTCTGGTACATCATCGTACTGCACACTTTTTTTTGTAGAGGACCTGAAGGCAATAAATACTGGGGAGCCATCGGGCTTTTCCTAAAAATTAAAATAACAATACATAAAAACAAGCATATTCAGTTGTTTCAGGATTACATCCAGAAAAACAAAATTTGCATGACCATATTCTTCTACCAATATTTATAGTTCTGTTCAAGAATAATAATTTTGAATATGAGCCTCACATAAATCTTTGTACAGAAAACTACTCTTCATAAGAGAAGAAGCTATAAATTCTTCTACAGGTATTAGTTTAAATATGTGAAAATAAAAGGACAAAGCTCTAGGAATCTAAGCTTCTCTTACATCTGGAAGGCAATTACTGACTGTTTTAAAACTGACAAGAGTTGGCCTTATGTCTAATCTAAAAGGAAAAAATCAGATGAAAAGAAGCATATAAATGTACAAATGATACTCAGCTAATCACCACAGCAAGTATACACTTGAGCTGCAAACACTCATTTAGAAATCCTGGGCAATTATCTTTTCCATATTCATTACTTTAACCCACATACTTTAAATGTCCACACCTTTCAGTTTCAGCCAAAACTGACACAGCTGACCTTTGCACATAACAGAGTTTAATGAGTCTTCATGGAGGAACAATATTTGCCCTTGTGAAACAATTATGTCCATTAAGCAGTAGAATCCGATTAATCACCAAAATCTACAGTTTTGCTGAGTCATACAGCTTAGCTCAAAGGGCTTTCATATAAAAACTTATAATAAAAATAAAATAAAATCTGGCATATACAATTATGCCAATAGCGCTGAGACATATAATTCATTTCTTTCTCTGTTCCCACAATCATTCTCTGACCTAATAAGCAATTTAAAGTAGGGACCAATCCCTCTTCTACTTACCTCACAAGGCCTGTGAGAAAGTAAAATATGATTAAAACATTTTTAAATGAATGGCAAATTTCAAGGTACTATGGAGGGTTACATTTTTAAAATTATTAACATTTTTACTGTTATGAACTAAATATTGGTGTTCTCACAAAATTCATTAAGTCAAAGTTCTAACCCCTCATAGGTTGGTATTTGGAGGCGGAGCCTCTGAGAGGTAATAGATGAGGTCAAGGCTATGGTGCCCTCATGATGGCATTAGTGCTCTTGGGAGAGGAAGACACAGAAAAGCTCTCTCCCCGTGACAGCACAAGGAAGAGTTCAGTCCTACGATCACACAGCAAAATGGCAGTTGTCTGCAAATCAGGAGGGGGACCCTCACCAAGAGCAGAATCTACCAGCACCTTGATCTTGGACTTTCCATTCTCTGTAACTACGACAAACAAATAGCAGTTGTTTAAACCACCCAGTCTGTGGTATTTTGTTATGGCAGTCCAAGCTAAGGCAATTGCTAAGCTCATCTTTGTGCCCAAAAGTTTGAGTTGGTTGACTATCTGAGAGCATCAATAATATTCTCTGTAAATATTTTAATTTTGTTATAGGTTTACAATGCAAAGCCTTGCCCTAAATCATTCCTTCATTAAGAGAAAGTTGCTCAACCGATACCTTAAATTTCTATATTCACTCTCTTATGCAACAAATAAGTTATAAAATTTTGAGCACTTAACTATATGCCAGGTACTTTCTTTGGGCTTTCCATGCATTAATTGACTTAATATCCCTAACAACTCTGTCAGTGTTATAATATTAGCTCCACTTACAGATTAGACAATGGAAACAGAGATTAGTTAAATAACTTGCTGAAGGGCCCAACAAGTGCCTCTCAGTAGAGCCAAGATTGGCAACCCACAGACTGGCTCCATTCTGAATACCATGTACCACTCTCAATAGCCAGTAGATGCATCTTTCGTCCCAGGCACTGAGGCAGATGCTGGTGAGAAGGTGATGGGAGCAGGTCCAGAGGGCTGCACGGGAAGCTCAGATCTCCAGGGAGCTTACCCTGCAGTAGGGGAGAAACTAATCCACCTTTCTCTCTGTTTGCTCCTTTGACTCTTTCCAAACCTGCCGTTTGGCTTTCACACTACATTAAATTAGACCTTGTACACTATTTGCCAGTCAACACTGTTTTTAGACCACATGATACTTTAAATGTATCTATCTCATCAGTTTATCGCTGAAGCTTTTTGCTTAACTAGCAACTTGAAAATTGCCATTATTGTTTGTTTCCATGACCAATTCAGTTTCTGTGAAAATTATACCCTAGGCTGTTGTCAGAAATGTTATGATCACAGAACGTTTAACCATCTGTGTTACATTTATTTTGGCAGTAACTTTGACTCAACAGGTAAATTATGTGGTAGGCCCCCAACCATTGGAATTTCAGAGGTATGAACTGACTTTGTCCTTATAGGCCTTAACTTCATATTTCCACTTTTACAGGGAACCAGTAATAGTTCAAAATTATCCATGAGCTGGATAACAGAAGGAAAGTACAGAGAAGTGCTGGGAGCCTCACCCCCTTCCTCTTCTCACACGTGCCCCTCACACAAGCAGTATGCTTAGAGCCCCAGAGTCATAACAGTTTAGATTTTTCATGCAATTACCACATTCCAAAGAGGAGGTAAGTATTCTGATATGAATTACTTCATGTAACTCTCAGAACATTACAGGAAAATTATTCATATCATCTCATTTTATAGATGAGAAAATGGGGATTCATTCACTTGTCCAGAATTCTACAGCAAGTATCTGGTAGAATATGGTGATCTGACTTCAGAACCCATATTTTAATAGATTGTGCTATATCACTCCTTGAGTGCAACCTTAAGCATATTTCCCAAAGTGTGTTCTGCAGAATGTTTGTTTTTGCAGATAATTGAGAGGAAAAGTGGCAGAGTTAAATAAATTTAAGAAATGAACGAAACTCAGACAATTCATAATACATCTTAGTATATAAAAGGCTCTGAGAAGTGTTGCAATAAAAAACTTTTCAAAATTTATTTGACCATCAAATCCTTTTCCTATTCAAATGCTTTTTAACATTTCAAGGAGCTCTGGAAAATTTACCTGTATGTTCAAGGAAACATATGTCTACTTTAAGCTTGCAAACTACCCTGAGTCTCATGTGATCCAGTACTGGGAAACTGCCACACAGATACCTTTTATTGGTTTTGATAATTAAATTGAGACATTTTATCAATCTAAGTTATCTAGCCACTCCACATCCACCAACCAGGATATCTGTTCTCAATTTGCAGACCCATATGTACCTTGATACCTGAGAAAATATGATTTTGTTATCTGCCATAAATTCAAAATAAATAAAATCAACAATGTTAAATGTAAAAAGGACCTATCTGCATCAACACAGTTTTAAGACTAAATATCAGAAACAAGTTTCTAATGCTGATGACTGTTTCCCAATGATTATTTGGGTACTTTGGGCACTAGTGTATCTTGCCTGTGAAACAGCCACACCAAACAGCACATGAGTATGTGAAGAAAGTCTGGCATCCTCCACTAAGCTCTGTAGTATCTATACTCCACTGGTTTTATTCTGGAACTCTGTCTTTTTCTCTGCCTCTAACATTTAAGGCTGTATTTTTTAGATTAATATGATCTAAGAATTGTGTGTTTATTGGCTTTGTTTTAAAATAGCATTTGTAATAAAAGACTTAGAATTATTCTTTTAATATATTCAATACATTAATTCTACCTTCCTACATTTCTGCCTACAGTTGAATATTGTTGTTATGTTAATTTAAAATTTGCATTTACTCTAAGAAATTTTTTTTATAAAACTAGAGGCAATTAACCAAGTCCAAGGTAGGTCACACTTACATATTTCCATTTGCCAAACATGAGATTCTGAGGTACATCGAGTCGGCAAGGCATGATAATGGTATCTCCATATGCTGTATTTACAGTATACCATCCAAGGCCTGGAGAAAAAAAGAAAAAGAGACAGAAGATTTTAAGTGTTTTTCTGAAGTAAGAAAGTAAATAACTTCAGTTCAAGATGCACATCTTAATAAAGGTTATCTATTATAATTCATCTTACATGACACAGAAGAAGTATGAAACTATAACATTTTTCCTATTTGAATATCAACAGCTCTTATTTAGCTACTAAGCTTTGGATGCCACACAATTCAAATTTATAGATCCCCCAATTATATCAAGGAATAGGTAAGTGTATATCTTAAAAGAACATAGTGGAATCTAAGGGGTTATTTTCTCTTTAACCACATATAATAGGAAAAATATCACTATATTTCATGGGACTATGCAAAGATTAACATGTTTAAAATTCTAAAAACTGCTTAAATATATTTACAAATATTCCCAAATTTATCTTTACAACTATTAGAAACTAAGAATTAATACTTATAAAACAACTGAATTGTACTTACAAGTGGGAAAATATGCATGAAAATAGATCTTTTTATAGTAATGGCTAAAATACTAGTTTTAATTTTATTATACATAAAACATTAACATCATAAGAATCTGTAGTGTGAAAATTCTTCATAAAATGTTTACAGAAGGATTACCTTGCATTTTTGGTAGACAATCTAATTTACACCATAGTTTGCTACTTAAGTACAGAAAACTTCCTAGGCTATTTAATTTTTTATTGAGAAAACAATATAAGTGATAAAAAATTAAGTTATCCAAAAACCCAAGATATGTAACATAATATTCAAATCTGTATATATGCATGAAGTTTAAAAATCCTCAGGCATTTAACTTGGCAATAGTACTTAGGAAACATCTTAGATTTTTTTTACCTTCACTTTACTCTACATGGATCTTTAAACACTTTTACAATGAAATACCTATTAAAATATGTTACTGGATATAGACTGTGAAAGGGCTAAATTCATTTTTAAACTGTTAAAAAAACAAAAAACTAATGCTATTCTTTCCACCAGGTGGTGCTAAAATGCAAAGTTCAGGCAATTTCCAACACATAAATAAGACCATTTTATGACTTTGTGAAGAAACCAGACAGGGTGAATACCATTGATCATAATGCATTCAAAACTTTTATATAGGAATAAAAATCACTAGCCTTAGTAATAAATAAATAAATGAATAAAATAAATAAATATGTAATATAATTTCTAACTTAAAATTCTGCCAATCGAGAAAGCTATTTCCCTTTAGAGCAATATTGCCCCCATGAACAAAAACATTACAAATAAAAATTTCACATAAATATGCCATATAACAATTAGTTTCTAGCATTTTAACATTGTTAAAATAAAGAATACCAAGTAAAAGCCATGAGAATATGTTCTTCATTTGCTATTTGAGATAAGAGATTTACTAAAGTTGTTTATTATGTGTTCAAGTTACAATGAAAAATTACCTCAATAATTTTTAAATTGTTTAGTGTTTCTCATACTGTAATTTTAATTCCTCTTAACTTCAAACCGTTGATGGGCATAAGACTGTAAATGAACAAATTGTCTCTTCAGCCTTGTTAAAATAAAAATTGTAAGGATTTAGGTAAGTGGTTTCAGGCAAGCAAACTAATTAGAGTTAAGACACTGCTTTATTTGACAACACAGTATTTGTTTTCCACAATACTTTGGCTCCTGAATTTGCAACTTCTATCAGGAATTTTAAGATCTGTTCATCAGTACACAGGCCAGTAATGACAAGCCATGGAAACCATTTTATGCCTTGATGTTTTGTTTTGTTTTGTTTTTTTCACCAATATATATATAGCAAGGCACTTGCATATGTAATAAGTCTAAGATGTTCTGGATCTATACCTCAAAATATGGCAGGACATGCACATCTAATTACCTCCTATCATCACAAAAGCACAACATCTTTTGATAACTGACAATGCTCCTTTGGTTGGTCAAGGGGTGAAAACCGTTTACAGAGTCCTTTGCCAGTTATGCAGGGAAATAAGAAAATTCCTTTCCCTAAATTTAATGCTTTGCTCTTTGTTACAGACCATTTTCTTTACCCTTCTCTCTAGAACTTTAATGTGTTTATATATATAACATACACACACACACCAGATTTTATCATAGATTTTAAAGTTATAGGAATTTCAAGAACATAACACAATGAAAGTGCAATTAGAACAGGGAAGGGACCATATTATTTTTAATCTTTGTATCCCCAGGAGCAACCCCTGGCATCGAAAAGGCGTCTAATAAGATGATTTCTCATTTGAATGTTGTGGTGTTCTTTCCTTTTTGGGCATCAAATTAGTATCTTTGAAAATAGGGGAGGAACTGATAACAATGGAACTTTGAGATGTCTTATTCCTACTGCATACTCTAAAGGCTGTCATATGTTGTCTAATTTATAGGAGACATGGATTTGTGCTTGATAGCACTCTCTTCTGTGAAGAGACACAAACACAAAGCAAACATTTTTATAAGAATTCATGGATGAAATTACAGGAGAAAACATTCCTTCCTTCCATTTCAAGAGAAATGAAGGATTTTTTTGAGCTCTGTGATTTCTACTATGAGATGCTTTTTCTCTTACTTTTGATGACCACAAAGTGGAGAGTTATTTTTTAAAGTACCTGAAAATTTATGGACTGGATTTTTAATGACAGCTTGGTATTCAAAATTAGCCAGTACAGCACTCTTTTTAGAGCATAGCAAACATAAGGGAAATAAGAAATGTGACAAGAAGGAAGGTAGCAGTTAGATACAGAAGCACTGGTCTATAGACTTAGGGCAGAATGAATGATAATCAGTTGGATGGTATTACAAGCCACAGTCATGATTTTAGAAATAACTTTCAAGTTTGCTATAATCATTTATTTCCCTCTCCTGGTAGGAGTATACTGACTCCTAGGTTCCTCTGACAGAAAGACTTAAAGGCCTGAACTTGTTGGGAGAACGATTATCAATAACCAGCACCCTACCCAACCTGAGATAAAGTGGCTACAAGGACTACTGTGATTGGTGATGCATTAGCATCCTGATTTCTGGAGATGTCTCAGTCTTTGATAGGAAGTGCCAGTGAGACCCAAAGTACCTGTCAACACAAGTGATTCTGTTCATACTTTTCACAGAGAGATTTTATCTTTGAATTGCCAAGTCTGACTTGAACTTAGCTTACCAAAATTCCCCTGTAGTTTTCTCCCTGTAATAATAGTTGGTTAAATTATTCATGGTTTTGAAGCTTAGAGATTATAGGACACTTGCAAATATAGAATGCCTATAATATCATTCTTCAAAGAGGCTAAATATAAAATACAGAAGTAATGTATGTGCACAAGTGTGTGCATTTCTGTGTAGTACATGTTATATCTGTATGTTCTAAGATAGGCTAGACACTTTTGTATTAATGTGTTCTATAAATTTAAGGTACTGTTAGGAAATGTAAATATATCAAAATGTCCTGACATAAACTAAAATACAAAAATGTGTTATACTTGAGAAACAGTGTGTAAATTAAGCGTTTTTTTTTATGAGGAGTTATTAACTAAAGATAAAGACTACTAGAACTAGAAAGACTACATAGGAGAATTCAGAGAAAATACAACAGGAAAAGTACAACATAAGAAAAATCTCTTACCAAATAATTCTGACATAGAATCTCAGGTAAGTGATCATAAAATACAAGACAGTTACAATTATGCATTTTGTATAGCAAATAATTTAAGGAGGCACTGAAACAAACTGGTAAAATTCTCAAGTTAGGGGAATACTTTACATTTTTAATTGAAGTAACAAAATGTAATAATTTCAGCCACATTGGTGAAACATACTTTTTTCCGTATTGACTAATTCTTAAGGACTATCAAGTTCAAAGTAATCATTTTTTTTGTATTGCTGACATATAGACATTTAAGTTGAGGTAGCTTAAAATATGCTACCACATTTCAAGCAGAAGAACAACAAATATTATAGGAAATTGGATGAGATTTAAGCCAGTTTTACATGCTGTAATTTAGCACGGTTAATTATTTTTTATTGCGCAGATACTTTAATAGCGTCATTATCCTTAAAAGCATGTTTTTGAGCTCTGGAGCTCTGTTCAGTGCCGTAGAAGGGTTAATCACTATTACAACTGGCTCCGAGCTTATGACAAAAGAACTACATCACAGTGCTGCAGAAATTTTAGAGAAATTTGTTTGTAGATGAATTGTTTTGGAGGAAGGAGGTAGAAATGAGAAAGTTATCTGTAGAAATTACTTTCATATTTATTTGACTGATTTTGACAGATTAACATGTTAGTGTCCCTATTTGCTTTATTAATGAGTTAAGATAGGTATAATTCTAATTAAACATGCAAATATCTTGTAACATCAGTTTATAGCAGTGTTTCTCACTTCATCATTATTGACATTTTGGACTGAATCAATCTTTATCTCAGGGGAGAGGGCTGTCCTGTGTTCTGTAGCATCCAGTTTCCCTGCTACTGCCTATAGATGCTTGGAGGAACATTCCCCACCTCCAGTTATGGCAACAAGAAATCTCCATACATGACAAAAGGTCTCTGAGAGCAAAACTGCCCACCCCTGCCTTCTGAACTTCCATCTAGTTGAGAACCACTAGATTAGACTTTTAACTATTGGCTTCTTTCATTAAAACTGTGATTTCCAATAAAGGGATCTTTGTTGTAAAAAAGAATCTTAATGTAGGACTAAATTACTGAATACAAATGGAGGGATGGAGGCAGAAATGGCACATAATAACATTTGGTTATTATCAGATTTGTTTTCCTCACAGAAACATCTTATATTATATTAAACTATAATAGGGAGATTAATTCCTGACTCTGGGAATTTGAGATACAATCTCTTTACAGAAATTACAAGAAATATTGTTTTAGCAAAGCTTCTTCATGTACCAATCAAGCACAAATTATACTTCAATATATGCTTTCTAAACTATACATATCACATGTATCTTATTTAATGAAAAAATATCAGAGTACTATTGATAGAAGGTAAGGCAGATGCCTTTAATGTATCTGTCAAGCCTGTGATTTTATGATTCAGAGACACCAAGTTATCTAATTTCATAATTCTTCCCATACTTTACTGCATTAAACAAGAGTTTAAAATTTTTGTCAAGGTCATAGGATATATAACAAGTAAGGTGTGTGTGTGTGTGTGTGTGTGTGTGTGTATGTGTGTGGAGAGAGAGAAAGAGAGAGATCCAAGGGCCTATAATTCCCAAGTAATTTGGAGAAGATGGCAGGTGGGAGAAGACATCTGATGGAATCTAATGTTTATTTGAGAAACAGACAAAAGGGTTTCTCTACTCTCTTTTCCTTTTTAAATTTCTTTTCAACAAACGTGGGTCCTGTGGGCTAACTTGGGTCTTTTTCTAAATCTTGAAATAAGGATACATTCATTCAAAATTCACTTTCTGCATTGCCTTTCACAAGGGTTATATAATATAGGTATAATTTTGTAATGCCTGCAAATAAGAACAATAATAATTCTTCCTTTCTTTCTCCCACATGTTCTTATAATTCCATAAATGTATTACAATATATCTTTTATATAATTGGTTAGGCCACTGTGAAATAACATTTAGAGATAAAAGAATCATCTTACTAAATTCTAAAATACTGCTAGTACCCAGGAATATATTTTAAGACATATGCTTTTCACTTCCAAGTTCGATATATTATAATGCTTGAATTATTTATCTTTTTAGTAAACTATAGGTCAATATAACAATCCATATTATGTCATAGAAAGGAAATCTACACAGGTAACATAATTTTAAAAATACAGTATCAGTACTTATATTATTGGGCAGAAAAATATCTTCCCAACAGACTATTGCCTCACAGTTCGTTATACTACACGCATGGAATGATCTATGAGACTGGGTAAGTCACTGTTCTTCCCAGCTGGTTTAGGCTTTGCCCCATCTCTGCTTCATTCACCATTGTTCCTTTGTTCCTTGGGTCGTGGATGAATTCCTGCATATCCTTTAAGACCTCCATATTTATACTTTCAATTATTGAACACCTATTACAGGGAAAGTGCTAGATGTTTTTTTGTGGGGGAATTATATAAATAAAATACTGAGGCTTAATTTATTAGGATTATGGAATTTGTGTGCTGCTTAATAGGTAGACTAAGTGTGGGAATGCAGAGAAAGGAATCCCAGCAGTGGACTTGAGGATATTGGTAAGGGCTCTTGGAGGACATTTCATTTGGCCTGAATACTGAATAAAGGTTTCTAAAGATGCGAAGACAAGAACTACATCACTAGCATGTCATAACCAAGGACCATGTAAAGGCACTTGACTGACACTTGTTTTTCTCTCTTACGGCAAATCCATTTTTTATTATAGTAATTTCTACACAGTAGACCTTTGATCTTCATAAGAAACATGTCCTAAGACTGGCAGTTTTCCCAAATTTATAAATGCACATAAAATTTCCCTAATAAAATGCAATAAACTATTAGGTCTCTTTACTTTCATCATCAACACTTGCATTTGGATTCCTTTTGGAGCCATTTTAAATTATAAGGAGAAAATTTATTTGGAAGTTATTTAAAAGCAAAGGATTGATTTAAGTTGTGGATCCTTATTTTTATTTTCTGAAAGATGCCTCATGAATTTTAAATCAGCAAATGTACAGATTCTACTGTGCCTGTCAGAATTTCTTAACTTAGGATCCCTGAATGAACTTCAGGTCATCTATGAATCCTCTAAGTTATTTAAAAAACTCCAAAACTGCTTTACTAAAATATCTGTTTTTATAGAAAGAGAATTCAAAGCTTTCATCCGTTTGTCAAATGTAACAAATGTAAAGTGAATGGAACTTATGGAAGCACAATTTGATGGTATCAGTCAAATTTTAAAATGTTAATACCCTTTGATCCAGTAATTCTACCACTGGGAATTTACCCTACAAAAGTTTTTGCAAAAGTACACAATTACATACAAACATAATGCAACATTATTTTGAATACTAAAAAACTGGAGGAACCTAAATGTTAATATGTGCATAATAAAGCACAATGCTCTACAGGAATTCACCGAAAAGAAATGAAAGCTAAATATACTATTTTTCTCTCTCAATATTTCATTATTTTTTATCACTTATTCATCCACTGGCTACTGTGTGCCTACTCTCTGCCAAGCACTGTTCTACGGTGATGATCCAGCTGTGAGAAAAAAAACAAAAAACAAAAAACACATAACAGCTTTCAGGGAGTTTAAATTCTAGACATATATATTTATTCAATTATTTGAAAGTTTAATTTCTTTTCAAAAAAAAGAGGAAAATTATCAGTTTTATTTCTCCACTATGCTTCAAGCTATTTAAAGGAAAAGCCTACATTTTTCTCATCTTGAAATTCATTACAGTACTGTGAAGGCTGCAGGAGCTCAAAAATAATGGGAAAGTAAAGCCTACTGCACTGAATTGAAAGGAACTCTATAGGATGATATCCTTATAGCCCATATTAACATTTCAGAAAGACACATACTATTCTGTGAAATACTAGGGAATCCAGTGAAGTGCGGATGAGGGGTGCTGTGATTAGAAATCAGTATCTTAAAATTGTCCAAAAACAGAGGTTTTTGCTTCAAAAAGCTTTTTAATGGAATATAACATACATGGCACAGATCTAGGTTTACATATGAAATGTCACTAAAAGCACCAGGTCTTAGGATTTTTTTAGTAATTCTCCTCACATTCTTTGTTCTGAGGATGAGACTGGGATTCCCACGCATCTGTCCCACAATGGACCTCTGTGCTACAAGTCATCACTCCTCAATGGTGAGTTTTTGATGAGGCTATGGGGTCTCTGTTAATATGCCAAGACACTTGTCCCTTCGTGGGGACAAACTTAAATAAAAACACTTCATGATCTCGGGGGCTGAGGGGGAGCAGGGAGAATACATTGAATCAAAACATTTTTAATTTTGCATATGAAAATACCAATATTCTATATTTTATTTTAAAGTAGATTTTTATAGAGACTAAAAATGAGAATGTTTAAATGTATTTTCCTTTATATTATATAGTTTATGCATTATAAATATTAAAACCTTTTATGTAATTGATAATATATATTAGTCGAAGTTCATAATGTTGACTATTCTCTACAATCATACTTCTAATTATCTAGGACTTGATGCTGTGTGTTTAAGATGTTCATATAAAGAGAGTCCTCTTCTCAGACAATTAGTCAATGAAATGAGAATCATCAGTAAAATATTATTTTTCTTCTGCTCCCTTCTCTAATTCAGCTTCCAGCATTAGTTCTTGCATTGTTTAAATCCATTCCGGAACTAGCTTAACTAAAGAGGTAGAGAAAACAATATTTAAATACTCCCCCAGGTTAAAATAATGCAAGGTGAAGATGAATATATTTATGCTCTATTGCTCATAATTATTTATCAACATGAAGTCCAGGTTTAACTATTTCAGAATATCAGTTCTATTTGAATGGTGAGAAGTTGCATTTTCCTGTGCATTTTGCCCTAAGTTGTATTGAAAGTGTGAATACAATTCAATTATTTTAGCAAGAACAATGACTGTACTGTATGCATGAAAATGCTATCAACAGGAAGGCAGGCACAATGCTTCACAGAAGACCTTAATTGCATCATTTGAAGTAATGGAAACTTTTGGAATTTAGTAGAGTCTGTCTTCAGAAAAAGTTCATAGTTATTATGACATATTATATTTATTTTCCACAAATAATTTAATGCCATGACAACAAAAAGACCTCTTGATTTTAGAAAATCAAAGCTGTCCTTGATAACACTCCCAAACCCCCAAATTCCTATTGGCTTTAATATTCTTCGAATGCCTTAGTAAAAAAAATACATATCAAAAGACTTTTAGCCAATATGATAATCATTGTTTTCACAGAGAGCTTCTATTCATAACATCTTTGCAAATTGTATTGCTTTACCATTTAAATTAATATTCAGCAGCATTAGAAAATTTTATTTTCTAATTGAGGTAGTGCATTACCAAGGGTAGCAAATAAATTGTTAAAGTCACTGAATGAACAGAATAGTAGACTTCTATTTCTGGGTTGGTTGAGTGATCTTGTCCAGGTATGCTCAGTACTGGTATATTCCACAGTAAGCATCTAACTAGGTACCAAAAAATGTTTACATAGGGTGAAATAGGATTTTGCTCTTTTCTTCACATGAATCCCAATTAGCGTTCCCTATGTCTCCTGAGGAAACAGATTTGTACAATCAAACGTGGTAAGTAATAAAGGTTAAAAAGCGATTAAAGGTTTTCCCACATATTCAGTGCAGATTGCTGGCTGATTTTCCGAGACAGATTTGTGTAAATTTCATGCTTTTAATTGACACCTCCCAGAGCAGCTGTAATATAAGTTAAAGTCATAGGAAGAAAAAGAAGGCTTTTTTATGGCATTCTTCCCTTTCTTTAAGAACTAAACTCAGTTTACTACAAGATCTAGTTTTCCACCTTAAGGAGGAAAGAGATAATATAGAAACATTTGTCCAAAAGAATTTTTTGAAAAAGATCAAAACCACAAGAAAAATACAAGTTTAAAATAAAATAAATAGTTGTGTAGGCTTAGGAAAGAAGCATAATCTTTCATATGAAACTGAACTCATCTTCCTTAAGAGACCCCCAAGCCTTAAGAGATCTTGTGTCACCCCAAGGATTAAGTAAGCATGTAAAAGATTACCCATTGTAGCTTGCCCACAGTGGGAGCTGAATGGAGTAACTCTAGAAGGCATAAACTTAGAGACAATACTGTCATCTATTAATATTAACAATAACTCTTCACATATTCCATTTTCCCTGACAGTCATTATTCTTAATTGATGAGTGGGAGGAAAAGTGGGAAAGAGAACAAGATAATTTAGGAAGGCAATGAGTAGAGATGAGAAATATAGGAAGCTGTATTGAAAGGTAGTTTTATCATTTCTAAAGGTGTCAGATGGAGGAATGCTTTAAAGATCTTGTAAAATTTGGACTTCAAGTTGCCTGCTGCTTTGAAACTTTCCCTTACTCTCAAAGACCTGAGATCACTGAATGCTTCATTCAGAAGTCAATTGTAACTTACAAGTGTGCTATATTTATGCCGTAATATAGAAAATGGTTTAATGACCCCCACAAGAATGTCTGGAAGACAAGCTATTATGAACAATGTGCAAAAAAAAAAAAAGCTTCATAAGAAAAACAAGTCCTTAGAGCAGAAAAATGGCCCTGTGGTAGACTGAGAAAATACCTGCATTTGACTGGATTTCCATGCTTGCAAAAGTCTGCATCATAGTTTAACTGCCTGTTTCACACCTTCACAACCTATTTAAGCATCAACTAAATAAACGCCTCTTTTTTATTATTCAAGGGCAATGTGTGTGAACTGTAATGGACATGAACATGTACCTCGCAGACTCTCAACTGCAGGGAATATAATTTACCAAGGACCCCAACTGCTGCACTTTACTATCCATCACCCAGTTTGTGCCGAGGCCATACTTTCCACAAGCTAGTTCCCAGCTCATGAGTGAAAGCAGCAGGGTTATGAAAGTAGGCAAAGTTCTTGGAGACAGGGGACTCCTCTGAGGGCTGACTATGGCCCAAGGACTCCTGGACAAACCTTCCTTAGTTTGCACAACAGTGCAGGACTTGTCCACCCAACCTTCTTCCCTCTCCTTCCCCTGGGATCAGATTTACACTGCAGGCTGATGATTCCCCCAGCCTACCAGCTCCTTCCTCATTTTTTTCTCACATAGGTATTTCCCCTAAAACAGTAATCCTTACATATTTAATTCATTTTGGCATGTTTCTCAAAAGATCCTGACTGATACATGGGGAAATTAGGCAGAACATAACTATATTTACCTGCAGATGTTAGTAGACTAACAGATTCCAGAAAATCAAGATTTCTATAGGGATGTAGTGAAACAGTGCACTTTGATTTAAGAGGGGCTAGCTAATTTAAAAATAAAATAAATAGTAGAGCAATAATAGTAATAATAATAAGCACTTTTATGGTGCTTTATAATCTGCAATATTCTTTATATACATTGTACATTTTTGCATTTGAGTCTCACAGAAACCCTAAATGATGATCAAATAAGTCTGCATGATGAACAAATATTATGATACTTCATTTTAGTGATAAGACATTGTTCATTTTGCAAAGCCAAGAAACTAGCTCAACAACACCAAGCCAATAGGCAGTGGAGCCATTCCTCAATATTAATTCTCAAGTCCAAGACTCATCACTATTAGATAGGCAGAAAATGATTACGTTTATATTTAATTTTATATTGTGGCCAATTTAGGAATATTACTTGAAAAGTATTAAAAAATATTTTCCATATTTGAAAACCTATAGGTTGGAGGGACTAGAAGAAAATAAACTAGTATATTTGATCACCTATATTTCAATGAAATGTTATGCAGCAACTGAGCATTTTTGCCAGCAAATACACTAAGTCCTGTCTATGATAGCTCATCTGATTCTCAAAATAACACAAAAAACTACAAATAAGTGAAGAGGTGGGCATCTTTCAGATAAGGAACCAGAGGTATAATAAGGCTCTTAATGTAAACAAGGCCCTCTGTTGACAGGCAGAGTTGCACTTTATCTATGCATTTCAGACACCTAACACACACAGTAGAGGTACTAGAGCAGACTGTCAAGAAAAAAAATACTGGATGAATGAAATGAAATGGTTGGGATTCAAATCAAGTCTTTCTAACTTCAAAACCTGTTTTTCCTCTCCATCAAAAATACTTTTCACAATTGCAACCTAAGGGTTTTGAAAATTTAAGTTCACACAAAAACCTGCACATGAATGTTTATACCAGCTTTAGTCATAATTGCCAAAATTTGGAAGCAACCAAAGTGTCCTTAAGTGGGTGAATAGATTAAACCAACTGTGGTAAAGCCACACAATGGAATGTTATTCAGCAATAAAAATAAATGAGATACCAAGCCGTGACAAGACATGGAGGAATCTTAAACGCATATTGCTAAGTGAAAGAGGCCAATCTGACAGGGCTACATACTATATGATCCCAACTATATGACATTACAGAAAAGGCAAAATTATGGAAAGAGCAAAAAGATCAGTGGTTTCTAGGGTTTGAGAGGAGGGCGGAATAGAGGGATAGGTGGAGCACAGGGAATTTTTCAGGCAGTGAAATTATTCTGATACTATAATAGTGGATACAAGTCATTATACATTTGTTAAAACCCATAAAATGTACACCACAAGGAGAGAAACTTAATGTAAATTATAGACTTAGGTAATAGTAATGCATCAGTATTGACTCACCAGTTTTAACAAATGTACCACACTAATAAAAGATGTTAATGGGGAATGTGGGGGGTGGGGAGTGTTGGAGTGCATGGAACTCCCTATTTCCCACTCAATTTTCCTATAAACCTGAAACACATAAACATACTTTACTGATTTAAAAAATTAATGGACATAGTTTATTCAGCCTACGGAATGCATTCTATATTTAGACATTTTTACCTAAATTCCCTTGTTTACAGTGGAGGGGAAGGACATAAAAATCTTCAAGGGCAACACTTTGTATTCACCAGAAAAGGCGATCTCAGTTTAGGCAGCTGAATTCCCAGGCAGATCTCAGCAGGTGCTGACAACACCTAGACCTCCGCTTAACAGTGTCCCGGGTGGTCATGGTACAATCCAGAAATAGCAGTTTCATGATGACGTTTCCCGCATATTCCCAATTCCACTGAGGTGCTAATACACTTGTTTCATCTTTCCATTTCAAAGAGACAGTGTCTTTGATAATTTGTTCATGTTACTGCTCAGGGAGATAATGACACTGAAAATTCCCCTACACTGACTATTATAATATTACCTCTTTGGTTCTGCTATTTTTAACATCTTTTAAAGACAAAAGTGTCATTAAGGTTAAAAAAAATGTTCACTGTTCCTACATATTAAAAGAATACCAGGTTACAGAAAAGAGCTGCACATCTTCACAAGGCTTCAGGCTGCACCATGTCTTCTGCTTGTGAATCTCATCTGAGTTCTCTAACTGAAAGTACTCCTCAAGCTTGCCCCCCAGGAAGTAATTCATCAGGAAACAAACAAACCAAATGGAAAAGACTGAAGTGCTTAGACTGTGTCACTGTCTGAAAATCTAATGGTAATTTTCAAGTTTGTTTTCTCTCAGGAGTCCTACAAAAATACCTCTAAGGGTGTGTTCTTTAGCCACAATTCTACTTCTCTGTGTCTACAGAGTAGATAATAAAGAATGCCTCTGAAATCAGTTTTAAAATGTTTTCTTCTCTATCATTTTTTGCATGGCCAGCAGCTTCAACATACAAATATGATTATTAGTACATGGTCAATCAATAAGTATATATTAAGTATCTTCTAAGTCATCAGTATGACTTTCGAGTTTGTTATTCAGAAATACATTGATTCTTACCTCTAATTAAAAAAACTGGAAGCTATTCTACAAAGGATATTTCTAACACAACATCTTACCTAACAGTCACCTAAGGTAAAACACATATGGTCAATGAAAATAACTGAATACATATGTACTTCAGAAAGATATATGGAAGTGTGCTACTCATTCTAAAACTTTTACACCTGTAAGACAATTTATGATGACATATATGGGAAAGCCAGTGCAATCTACTGAAAATGGAAAACTGCATGTGCCTGAAGAATAGGCTGTAGTAAATATGGGCTAAACATTTACCCAATATTGTTGATATAATCAACAAACTGTAAAGATATATGCTAAACATCAAGAGCCACAGGGTGCATCTCGTTAGAAGCAAATAAGATTTTCATTATTGACCTGTGCCAAACACGCCTTAATTTTTTTCAAAGAATTGATTCTGTAAACTTTTGAAAATCAAAATCAGATTTCCCTTAATCAAAAATATTCTATTTCATATTAATTCAAATGCATTGGACATAAAGCTATCAATTGGTCACACTGCATCAGACACTATTTTCCTGCTGGGCACACAAACATAAGTTATCTATTCCAAGGAGATGAAACTCTAGAAGAGGCAAATGAAATAAAACACTACATGGATATGATTCAAGCCCTGCTACTAATCAGACAGGTAACCTCCAGAGAGTTACTTAACCTATGTGTGCTTATGTTTCCCACATATTAAATGAAAGACAATTAACAGTATCATAGGTTATTCTGAATGTTAAATAAATTACTATGTGTAAGGTGCTTAAAAGAGTGCTTTTCTAAGTGCTCAATAAACATTGGCTAATTTGAGAAGATGCTCACCATCACTAATCATTAGGGGTATACAAATCAAAACCACATGGTATCATCTCACACTTGTTAGGATAGGTCTTAATAAAAAGCCAAAAGATGAGTGTTGGCAAGGATGTAGAGAAAAGAGAATCCTTGTACACTGTTGGGAATGTAAATTGGTACAGCCATCATGAAGAACAGTACAAAGGATCTCAAAAAAAAAATAGAATTACCATATGATCCAGCAATTCCACTTCAGGGTATGTATCCAAAGGAAATGAAATTACTCTATCAAAGGGATATTTGCACTCTCATGGTCACAGAAGCCAAAATACGCCAACAATCTTAAGTGTTGTTTCATCAATGGATTAATGGATAAAGAAAATGTTATATGTAGGTGCACACACACATACACACAAAGGAATGTTATTCAGCCTTAAAAAGAAGGAAATCTGCCATTTGTAAATACATGGATGCACCTAGTCATTAAGCTGAGTGAAATAAGCCAAACACAGCAAAACAAATACTGCATTATCTCAATTATATGTGGAATCTAAAAAAAAAAAAGCCAAACTCATAGAAACAGAGTACAATATTAGTTGCCACAGCCAAGAGGTGAGGGCACTCGGGAGAAACTGATCAAAGAATACAAGCTTTCAGTTACAGGATGAATGAATTCTGGAGACCTAATTTACTGTATGGTAACTATAATTAATGATAATATATTGTACACTGGAAATTTGCTGAGAGTAAATCTTACCCCCTCCCACACAGAAAGGGTAACTATATGAGGCGATGGATATGTTAATTAGCTTGATGTGGTAATTGCTTCACAATGTATATGTATATCAAAACATGCTGTCCATCTTAAATTTATATAATTTTTATCTGTCAATAATACCTCAGTAAAGCTTAAAAATATTAACTATTTTATATCTCTGGCTTTTACTTAGTGGAATAAAAGAGGTTATCTGCCAAATGTTGTAGTAGCAGAGAATAGACTGATAAATAGACTGGAGAAGGCTTCACCCAGAAAGGACATTCATATTGATCCTCACAGATGAGGATTTCTTCAAGCGAAAAGGAGAATGAAGGAAACTCCATGCAGAAGAAGGCTGGAAGCAAAAAGCATGATCGTGTTCAGCCAGTGTGGCTGAGGTTTACAGCATGTGTGAGGCAATGGAAGAAAATACAGCTGCAAGGTTGCTTTGAGGGTGATGCTTTGAAAGCCCTTAATTAAAGCTTAAAGAATTTGGACTTTATCCTATATGGAATGTAGAGACAATATAAGGGGTTTTGGTATATTTTAAGGATGACAGTGAAGTGGTCATATTTCTGCTGTTGAAAGTTATTTTTAGCAGCTGTGTGGGGGATAACCAGCTAGAGAAAGGACTGGGGGTAGGTAAGTGTTAGAAAGTTAAGATGTTTAGAAGGTCATGTAATCATAGTGAAATAGGGCCAGGGGATGAAGAAGAGGAAACATTCTCAGGTGGAATCGACATGAACTTCAGTAAGTGTGCTGCAGTGTACAACTACAGAGTTCACATTTCCCAACATAACTAAGCACACTGCTCACGTGAAGACAGCTGATACTTAGTCTCTTCAGAAGCACATCATACACTATGTGTGAAATCACACACTTGCTAGGCAAATGGGAAAGCTGCCTTTTTATGTTAGCTCTTTGGAAAAGCCTAAGGCTAAATAAGCAGAATAGTCCAAAGCAAATATTAATTCTGGTAGTGTTAGGTGACTGGATTTTTAAAAGCAAATTGTTAAGGTAACATGCATTTTGGCTTTAACACATGCAAGTCCTTTTCAGTAAACACAAAACTACAGAAAGAGAAATGCCCAAGGCTGGAACTTAGTACTAAAGAAATACTGCTTTAAAAAAAAAATTTAGGCTTTGTGTTACCCATTACAGCTTTGATAAAGAAAGCACAACAATGAAATATGTAAGAAAAAGACCTACAAAACTGTGCTTTTCAGTCACCACTAATTTTTATTTTTTAGAACAGCTTCTGAATTCACCTGGGACTCCAGAACTGCTTCAGAAAGCACTGATGAGTGGATCAAGGATCTCATGCAAAGCTCTGATATAAAGTACAAAGCCGTTGTGCTGTCACTGTCTAAACACTCCAATTCAAGTGATAGTGTGACCACAGATAGTTGCCAGGGACTATTGCTGCTACCTTCAGTTACTAGTGAATTTCAGTTTTGACTTGATGCACAATGCCTCTCCGATATGGGGAAAGAATGGAAAATGTAACTTATGTATCTTTCAAATATCTCTTTTGAAAGTTGCTGATATCCAGTGGTTCGCAGCCCCTGGTGTTCTGATCTTTCCTTCCCTCTGTAGAGAAGGGTAATTGATCAATCTGTGCTCTGGTCTGCTGGGAAGCCAATCCATCCCACTAACCTGCATATGCCCGGCTAATGGCCTTTCTCCTGTTCACCATTCAGTTGCTTTGTGTGCTCTCCTTCAATGCCCTGACTCTGGGGAAGATTTCCAAAATTACAGCCTCAAGCCCCTAGGGTCATGGACTGTCATGTCCACCCACCTCTTCATTCTTAAAATGTCTGCCACTGATGTTATGTAACACATGATATCTTTATTAAAAATACAGTAAAAAAATCAGTTCTGTAAATCACAGTTAAAGGGACACTGGCATATGAATCTAGAGACCCAATCTTGTCTCATCTTTACCTCTAAAGTAGTATGACCTTGCTTTCCTGCCCCTCAGTTTATTCATGTATAAGAAGATACAAAATAAGACATAAATATTCTAGGAGTCACATTCTCCAATATGAGAAAAGCATACAGTTAATTTTCAGCTGGAATTTGAAGCCATATTACTTTTGTGTCTGGACTGGCAGAAGCTTTAAAAAAGAGAATATGTCAGATTTCTTATTTTCATTTTATAACTTAATTTGATGTTGGAGCTTCCAATGAATATTTTAGTTACTCGACATTGAACAAACTTTGGTTTTGGATTCTAACTCAGTTGATGAATGTTTTCAGATGTATCTTGAGTTTGCTCTTGCTTGGTTACCACTATCACTTATTATTCAACATGTTTATTACATTGTTTCAGCGTGTAATATGTTTTAGTATTGGTATGTGCCACATTTTATGTATCTCCATTAGCACCACCATAATAAGCTCATGAATTCAGAAACAATGTCGTAGGAAATTCTGAATCAAGTATAGAACAATTTTGTTTAAATAGGGAACAAAATGAATTAATATTATTTCATCTTAACTGCTTCCATTATGGATAGTAAAAAATTAACTGCATTTCAAAATTAGAGCCATACTTCATGTATTCAGGATTATTCAAATATAATTTTATAGGTAATTGAAATCTAGCCCCTTACATACAACACAGATTTTTAAATCTTTTAGATGGAAAATATTTGCACCATCACACTCTCCAGACTTCAAGTCAAATTATGTGATAATAACTAACATTTATATAGTGCTTAAAAATTCCCTTTCCAAGAACAGCACCTTGTAAACCAAGTATTATTTAGAATATAAGTGAATCCCTTCTGTGATAACTCAGTTATTTCTATAAGCAGGCATTATGCTATAACTCAGTGAGGATCTTGAGAATTACCAAAGTGATTAAACCTATCTGCTAGGATACTAAATAGACTCACCCCAAAAGAATTCTGAAATTATGGTGCTTTGTTTGAAATGATTCATCTTTTCTCTTCCTATTCCTGTCAGTTGTCACTCTCTTGCTAATAACAGCTCACGTTTGCACAGTAAGTACTCAGCGCCTACAAAGCCCTTCCCCAACACACCGCCCCGTTTTGGGATTGTCTCATAGTCCCTTTCCAATTTGCCACTAAAGTGCCAGGCCTTTGAAAACAAAATAATCAAACTTAAACAGAGATTCTGTTTAAAGAGTAAACAGACTCTGAGTGAGGACCCCAAGGAGTTTCCGTAAGAATAAAGTTTAGATCACGGACATCGGCGTTTACTGTGGCTGCTCGAACCTTTGTGTTACCCACGGGTTCTTGGCTGGGTTCTGAAAGGTTGAGGTTGGCAGATAAGGAGCCCCTGGCTCTTTGAAATATTTCTGTTATCATGATTTTAGAAGGAAAAATCTGATGATTTAGAGAGGCTATACATTAGAATGAGAAATAACCGTAGAGATTATTTACTGCAGGTAACTCATCATGTAACTAAGGAGGCTGAGGATCAGAGAATCTTTAGTGTGAAAGGTAGAACTGACTTAAGGTAACAACTCTTCTGCGTCTCAACCCCACGTTGTCTTTATTAACACCTCACCATGCACTTGTTCTAAATTACCTTGGTATTTTTAACATACTGGGTTTTTGGAAGTTTGGCACAAATGATATGATGAAGACAATACATTCTCAAGTGTATGTACTATGACAAGCAATGAAGCATGGAATAGAACAGCTGTCTTTCCCACTATTAAATTGCAAATATTGCATCAGTATTTTCTCTATAGTTTCAAAAGTTGTATAGGGAACATTTTAAGAGATATTGACTTTTTAAAATGTCATCTATTTGCCATACACAAAGCCACAAAAATCTATCTTGAAAATATAAAATCCTAAAACAAAAGGAAAAAGGAAAGGAAAGATGGAAGGAAAGAAGAGAGCTAGGAGAAAAGTTAGTCATTCTTTGCATATTAATACTAAGGAAATATGGCAACTTTTGTGTTTGAATAGTTTTCTCCTACAATTAGTCTGTGGTTAAATCAGCATAGATATATTAATTGAAATTTTCTGGCATCAGGTAAAAGTGGCTAAATTGGTCATTTCTATTCTAAGAGACTGAAAAACTTATTACTATTACCCTTAAATACTTGACTGTCAACTAACATAATACCAAACATTTTGGTTTTCAAGTGAGTGACAGCTTTGACTTGATATTTAATTCTCCTTAGGTATTAAGATTAGGGAGAAAATGGCCACCTATTACAATCTTCAGTTCTTCCCTCATTTGTCAAACGATCACACTGGAATAGAAGGAAAATGGAGCAAGGACTTTGAGATTACAATATACCATTTTAATAAAATACACATAGTGAACTAAAAGCGGTCTATGTATCTCACTTCAGAAGAGCCATATTTCTAGCTCTTTATTACCTAGCAACTTTGCACCATGTTTATACTTAACAACAACCAAAAAAGTGAAATACACTTTTTCTCTTGGCTAGAAGAAATTGGCTTAACTATTTGCAGATTTAGTCTCATGACATATTCATGATGATTCACATATTCCGCATTGGGAGTAGATTCCCTGTCAGTTAACGTGAAAACTATGCTGGTAAATAAAGTATAACATCTAAGAAATAAATTGGGAGATTTTAATTGATATGAGTCCTAAACAAAACCTGTAATGAGGACCCTGAGTAGGCTGTGTGAGAAGCCAGTCTATAGCACCCTGACCTCTACAAATAGGCTCTGAAAACAAATTGGTTGGTAAAGTAATTTTAAGTAAGAAAAAGCAGCAGATATTATATTAACTTAAAGAACCAGTATTCATTAGTATAGCAATTCTACATGTCCAGCTTTAACAAGGCGTTCTCCTTAGGGATTCCTAGAGTGAAGTGGAACTGGAGTGGTGAGGAATGTAAAAGAGGGTAGGCACTTTGAACTTGCTGTTCTCTCTAGAAATCACATGAGGCTTCTATCAGAGGATCATAAGGAAATGTGTTTGGTTCTGCTTGCCCCTCCCTGCTAATGTTTATACTACTTAAGCATTTCAGCTTGATAGGCCAATTATATTAAACAACCACCTCTCCACCCCCAGCCCATTTTAATCAATGAACAGAAATTAATTAGCATGTAGAAGAATAGACATGAACTAATTCATAGAACATATTTTTAAGGTAAAAAATATTACTTTTTCTCCAGGAACATAGGAATACAAGACTTTTGGAAAATGCCATGTTAAAGTTACATGAGATTTTGGCTAGAAATCTGGAAAGGATTAATAAGACATAGCTTATCTCCAGGCCCATTTACTAAACAGACAATATTATACTATGAAGAAAAATACACATAATTAAAACACACACACACACACACACACACACACACACGGCAGGCTACAAACATAAAACAAGGTTATCACACTTAAAACAAAATGCATTATGATTCTTCCCCTCTACTATTGAGACCTAAGTACTGACCTTCTTAGCACAGTATTCACACATTTAATCTTTACAGAACTTCTGTTATGCTGATGTTTCACATTTTAGTTTGTCTGACTAGAAAGTACTGAACAGTGAGGAAGAAAATTATAGACAGTGGGGAAAAACTCAAGAGGTTGGCTTATTCAAATGTTCTGGTTTGAACCCTAGCACCAAGACTTCATAGCTATGTAATCTTGAATATATTTTTTAAGCTCTATGCCTCTCTACTTCAGAAACTGTAAAAATAGGGATAACCGTAGCTTTCAGCATTAAGTAGATAATGAATGTAGGACATAAAATACTCTGGCACATGGTAGGTGCTTCACAAAGGACAGTCTAATCTCCCCTTTCAAACAGTAAGAGACAAGGAAATTGTTTGGCAACATACGAGTTCAGTGACCATATCTTCCAATGAAAAATTGGGACACAGTCTGCCAAGTACGAATGCCCTTATGGTGACAGCAGGACAGAATATCTGAAACTGGGAATGTCATTGTGAACCCTTGATGGATGGTTATCATGCTATGAGGAATGTAGACATCAGGACTGTATTCAAGCACAATCATTTTTAAAGGAATTTTATTTAGCAAACTTAAAAATAAAAAAAAGGAGCGTGCAAGAGCACAACACATATTCAGGGAATAATTTTCTCCAAAAAAGATACCTGTGTTGTCCTTTTCATGTTATTTTAAATTGTAGTGGTGACCAATGCTGATGTATAGACAGATTCAAATAGAAGACAAAGAGAACTTAAAGGAAATTCCTTACTATCCAGAATGGCTGGGGAGTGTTTTTCTTCCTTCTCTCTACCTCCTCTTTCTATTTAGAGTCTAGAGAGAAATCATTTCTTATCTTCAATATATTCTGTGACCTTTTAAAAGCCCCCCTCTCCCAGTGAGAATGATTCATTGCTGTTTAAAGAAAAGAAAAAGAAAACATCCTCATGGTTTTCTGGGTTTAGGTAGAAGTACACACTTTATTTTAATTCTTTTCCTTAAAGGACGCTATAAAACTTTCTTTTCTTCATTGACTCAATTCAAAAATAGAGTAGAAGACTTTTTTCTTTAGCTACTAAGAATAGTTAGGAAGAAGTAACAGAATAAAAGAAAAGATGGAAAAAGCCCATTCAATCCATTTCATATCTGAGGGCTAATCTTACTCTACTTCTTCATTGCTCCCTCCTGTCTCTTCTCTATACTTGTGCCATACAAACACACACACACACACACACACACACACACACACCTATTTTTAACTCAGCCATCAGACTATCTAACCTTACCAAGAACAGTAAGAAGCAATCTCTTCAGAAATGACATCTTCTATTAATAATAAATTACCTCACAACTTTACTTAGAGATAGTTTTATCTACCTCAGTCATTCTGTTCTGTTAATGTGGTTAACACCAAGAATGTCAAAAGACCTTGTAGAGAATGCTAAATGAGAAGGGGCATGCAGATTGATATCTGTGGTAACTGGTATGCCAACTCTCACAAAACTGAAGATTATGAGGGAGATATAAATCATGTATTTCCTCTTCAGTGACTGAGGACAAAAAGCTTTTTTAAAATTAAGGTATCATTGATATACACTCTTACGAAGGTTTCATATGAAAAACACTGTGGTTACTACATTGACCCATATTATCAAGTCCCTCCCACCCCATGGCAGTCACTGTCCATCAGTGTAGTAAGATGCCAGAGTCACTACTTGCCTTCTCTGTGCTACACTGTCTTCCCTGTGACCCACCCCCCGACACCATGTGTGCCAATCATAATATCTCACACAGAAAGCTTTTTAAAAAACTTGTTTAGGTAATAGTATTTAAAGTATTCACTTTCCTTCTCCTTTCTCTCCATCCTTATCACAGCTCACTCGTTTCCTTTGCACACACAAAATAAGAAGCAAGCTTTCTTGCAACAGAATTAAACTTTTTTTGAAAGGCTATCAATCCACTTTGAATTACACTAAAACAATTACATATTTTTATGTAACAAAGATATACTAGCAGCTTTACACTTCTCTGTAAACTAAAATCATTGGCTATGAAATCAGTCACTTGATTTGAAAATTTTAAATATATTCCTCTATGTGACAAACTTTATTTAATGTTCAGAAACTCCCATGTATTGTGGATTTTGTTGTTATGTTGTGCAATGTTTTAACATGCAGAAAATCTTTTCTGATCATATTTATCTTTTATAGGTCCCTTAAGTTTTTCTGGCAGAAAAAATGGATATTTTCAAATCCACGTATTTCAAAAAAGACTTAAAAGCAAACCTCTCAGCATTTCTGCTAAGCATTTTAAGCTTAACATGAATGGAGGTATTTATGATCTGAGAACAATCAATCGTTGAAAGTTAAGAAAAAGCAAGAGAGAAAATGTAGAAGTCTTTTAGTTCTCACTTGTAAGAAGTGTATATTCATTAACTTAAAACGTATTCTCTCATTCTATGATTTTTCAATGCCTGTAACTTTTCCTTCTCCGTTATGTAAAACCACCAACCCATTCTGAGTTAATCATTTATTTGCAGCCAGAGGTAATCAACGGCACTTTGATCTTGTTTGCTAACGTCAGACATAAACTGATTCTGAGTTCTCACTATGTGAAATGCATTCCACCCTGCTTGCGTACTTTGAGTACAACACATCAGACTGTTCACACAAAAATAAATTCTTATTCATGTTGCTTTTTTTTTCTTTTTTAAGTTTGGTTTCTCATTTTTCCATTGCCTGAGTTTGAGTCTGTCATTGGTTTTGGAACCAGAGCTCTCTCACAGATTCTCCTTCTGTCTATACCCACTCTCATGGTTTTTTCTCTCCCTTCGTAGAACAAAACAAGTTTCACCTTGTTGATTCTCCCTCCCTTCACACCAAAATGTCCTTCTTATTTGGTAGTCATATCAAAGAGGATTCTGCTCACAGAGACTTTGTGACACCACCAGCCCTGAAGTGGCTTCAAGGGCTTGAAGCACCAAAGAAGAAAGCAAAAAGCTAAGTTAACTTTCTGGTTGCTCCAGTTTTCTGATGTGGAATGTGGTGTCAGGTGCAGTGACAGAGACCTCATCACCTCAGGTGTCATTCAGACATGGAAGAAGTGGTGCTACTTTAGGGAAGAAGTTATAAAATGTTCAAAGCTTCCAGCCAAAAAGCCTCTCCCAATCTGAATGAGTAAAGAGAGAGGCAGGGAAGCTTTTGAAGGCAGTGGAAACAAAGCATCAATGCACCAAAGAGAAGGGAAGCACCTGGAAAGAGCAATAAGAGTAAGTGAGAAGATAAATAGATGGAGCATTATAAGTGTAATGAGAAAACATTGTTGCCTGACCAACTGGCATTGAACATATCATTTTTAAGAGGGACCAACAAACCCTTTTGCTTTCTTCTTAGGTAAATGAGTTGCTGCTTAGGTTCAAAAAAAAAAAAAAAAGAAAAAGAAGAAAGGAGGGAAGGAACAAAGCAAGCAAGCAAGTTCCATCATCAAACAGAAGATCCTTTGCAACATTCTGTATGTAATATGTCAGACTAGTGATACCATGTTTTTATTCTTTTCATAAAATACTAGAAAATCATTCTGATTATAAGCAAAGGAAAAGTTGATAACTTTAGAGAAGTAAAACTAATTTTACACAAAGTTTACAATAACTTTTTTCCTAAAGGAACCCCAATCCTCATAGAGATTTCCTCAATAGCCCATTCAAGCAGGCAACTGGTAAAGAAAAACTGATTTCATTCTATAAGGGGAAATTAAACAGGAAACTCTTGAATAGTTTTGCTATATGGGGGTATTTTAAACACATAATTTTTATTCAAACAAAACAGTCCTGGGATTAAATGCTGGCTTCTTTGTTTACAAGATGTGAGCTTTAGAAGTTACTCAAATGCTGTAAACCTCCAATTCCTCATTTGTGAACTGGGGATAATGATAGCCTTTATTTCTTGGGTTGTTGTGAGGCCAAAATGAGTTCATTTAAATTATCATAGTGGAGAGCCTGACACATCAGAATTTTTATTGCTGCTGTAAAAATTACCACAAACATAGTGGCAAAAAATAAGAGTTTATTATTTACAGTTCCTGGTGGTCAGATGCTGGACATTGATCTCATTGGGCTAAAACCAAGGTGTCAGCAGGGATAATGCCTTTCTAGAGACATTGCTGGACAACCCATTTCCTTGCTTTCCATTGCCTTCTAGAAGCTGTACATTCCCTGTCTTGTGCCCCGCTTTCTCCATCCTCAAAGCCAGCAATGTTGCACCTATATTTTTCTCACTGCACTGCAGCAGGAAAGCTTTTCTGCTTTTAAGGACTCATGTAATTAGGTTGCGTTCACCTGGAGAATCCAAGCTGTCCTCCCCAGCTCAATGTGCTTAATCTTAATCACACCTGCAAAGTCCCTTTTGCCATGAAAAGTATCATATTCATGGGTTCTGGGGAATAGAATGTGGGCATATTTGAATAGGGACATTGTTCTGTTTACCATCACATTGTACCTTAGAATGTGTTCTGTAAATATTATTAATTATTAACATCCTCATTACTATATTACTGATATTAGCATGGTCATATACTTGGAGACTCATAACCTAGGTATTATTCAGTGACCCTGACTTTCAATACATCCACACAGCTCATTTCTCAGATGACAAATTAGAGACCAAAAGATGTGAAATGATTTGCACAAAGCCATCCAGGTGGTTGGTGCTGATTTTTCTACAGTTCACAGTTCCTGACTCAACACAGTGCTTCCCCTATATTACAATGCCAAGAATAGTCATCTAACATATACACCAAATATTTAACTTAATTTGAAGTTTATTTTGTATAGAACCTCAAAAATATAAAGCTAATTACATAATCTGCTTAACCAAGAACATAAAAAATCAAAACAATAATTTTTCTAGTTTACATTGAAATGCTCTTCAAATATATTAGGGAAAATGCTTATAATTGCTAACCTTCTCTGAAGTCAGGTTAGGATTTAGATTTGAGAAAGGTAGTTTTTAGACCACAGATATTATATCTCTCCTTGCTTGCTTTTTCTTGCATTTTTCTTTCTTTTCCCTTGTTTGTGCCCATAGTTCTGAATGAATATGCTTGTTCACTAGGAAAAATTAACAACTCAAAAAGAAAACAATTTATTTCCTTTCTAATTTATGATATCATCACATCACCAACCTACGGTTCTATTTTTTTTTTAAGAGTTTCCATGTTGATTCGGATAGGCTACCTACCAAAATTGTTTTAAATATTTGAGGTCACAGTTTGAAAATAACTACCTGTAAAATCCGGCTAGAGGGAAATAAGCACAGATTAATGATATCTTACAAATCTAACATAGGTCAGTAGTTCTCTTTTGGTTAGACAAACATTTTATACAGACAAAGCTAAGCAAAACTATGTTTCTATTCCCTAACACATTTAAGTCAAATTATGATAAGGCATTTGATGGCAAATATCTTTTATTCTTCCAATAAACTTATGAATATATCTACTTTTCAGTTGTTCCTCCCAGGCAAACTTTCAAATTTCTAGACATCTGATGTACAGCAGTATTAAACTTATCTGAGTAATGAGAAACAATGACAGAAAGGTTGTACTAATATCTAAATAAATCATTCCTAATCATTACCCTTTTTTGTAAATTCTGCATTTTTTTCTTTTATTCTTTAGGACCCCATGGAAGAGGTTACTTAGTTTACAGAATAACTAGTGTTTTCTGTCCAAGAGCATTTTCAGCAATGAATTTAGCTATTTGAAATATGCATAGGTGATTTAATTTTTGGTTTACATGAAACTTATAAATGGCAAATGTATTTTACCATAATGACCCAGCCATGTTCAATATATCTTTTTATGGCAGTGTTGTATCTCTTCATATAGTATTGTCCTGAGTATAAATATAAGCATATGTGATGCTCAAAATATGTGTTATTCTTTTACAAGTTGGTTTTTCTTTGGAGAATTCTTCCTTATTAATCTGTTTTCAAATTAGAGGTTAATATAGAAACTGCAGATATTGGAAATTCATGTTTCATTTATGGGAGCCCATACAGGGTCAAAGATAATGGCTACTTAGAAAGGTTAGTGCCAAGAATATCCAAGATTTATTGAGTCTAATTCAATAAATGATGAAGAAGGAAACTCTCCAATAGAAGTATATCTTTAATTCAATTTCCCATGGAAAGAACATTTAGCTTTCTTCTCAAACATTCCTCCCAAACAACACACACACACGTGCACACAGTTAGATCTTAAATAACAAAAAAATATACAGGAAATAAAGAATCACAGGACACAAGTGTGTACAAGAAAGAACAATACTTTTACTCCTGTTTTCAAATATACTACAGGCTAAAAGGATTCAGTGTCACAAAGAAAACCTGAATAGCTATCTTTATTTACCAAATTTATTTCATTAAGTGTTAACATAATTTTATCCAGCATGGTTACTTGACAGCATTCTTCTAGTATTAAGGCATCAACTGAATGTTTATGGAAGGGTGGAACAGAAGAGGCTCAAACGTGTGGTATTTAGAAAATGTGAGATAATAGAAACGTGACTACTATGCCTAAATAAGGAAGACACTTACAACCTAGAAACTCTCAATAAAGACAACTTTTAGAAGAGAAGACACTTGCAGACTAAGATATGATATATTTTCGAGCCTCACTTCTCCAAACTCCTTAGTTAACTTTGCTAGGGAAATGAAATATCTGAAAATGTACATTGGAATCAGATCTGAGTGGTAGGAACCAAGAGCAGCGGCACTAATTCTACTTCTGAAGTACAACAACTGGAATGTGAAAAATAACACAGGTGAAAATCATTTAGTGGCGACCCAGTGGAGTGAGTTCAAGTGATGTATGGCAAAAAATACCCAGATAAATTTTTTTAGCAGTAATAAGTCTTTTCTCTGTGCCATGTAGTTTATATTCAGTCCAATAAAACAGATTGAATTATGTCTAAAGGTAGCATAAAGTATATATTTATACTGACACCTTTTAAATATTTTTTCTCTGTCGAATGAAATGTTCTGGATGAGAAAAACTTCAAGATAACTAAAATATACTTATTTAATTATGAAATTATAGTAACAAAACATGCTTTGACACTTTGGGTAGCAGTTTTTCTAAAATGCGTTGAATACTCCACTGATTTATCTATCAAAACTGGTAATATATGTTGGGCATAATCTGTCCTATTTTTGATGGTGTAAGGGTCATAACTACTGCTCTGTATTTAAGAGAATAAATCTGGTGGGAAGTATCATGTTCCTTGAGCATTCAGGGCCATCCACTAAAGGCCCTCTGGATTGCTGTATTCTAGATTTGGATTCTTCAATCTCCTTCATCACTGTCAACTATCATTTCCTTAGTGTGTCTGGCATAATGATTTTCCCTTCCTGTTCTTACTACTTCTAAACTGTCTTCCACTAAAATGAACTAAGTCATAAGAGGGAATCAGACAACTGAGATTTAAAATCCAGGAGTCCTGATTTTTTTCACATAAAACCTACTAAGTAGGTTCTTAATTCCTTTTGTTTTCCCCCATTACCTAAGTCCTGCAGTACTTTCTCCTCTTTGCTTAAGAATAGGTACAGAGCTGGCTCTGGATGAGTTATCATTGTGCCAAAAGCCTGACTTATGAATAAATATGGTCCACGTGGATTTGCCTTTTTTTTTTCACCTTAAACCATCAAAATATAGTATGTACTTGGATATGGAAAAAAGTGATATTTATTGACATCACACAGGAGCTTATTAGAAATTAAAAGCTCAGTACCACTCCAACCTCCAAACTTACTGAATCAGTATTTTGACAATATCCCCACATTACCTTTATGCACATCAAACTTGAGAAGCACCGATTTAGAATATAATGCTCTGCAACAGAAGGTTCCCCAGCGGTGGCCTTTCATTACCACCATCTGAGAAATCAGGATTTTCTGATCTTGAATCCCAATTTTTCCCTTTAATACTCTTCAATTCATCTTCATGGAGTATTTTCATTACAGTATGAAATACCCTTATCAAAAATTACTTGTCTTTGAAAGAAAAATCTCTGAATTTAAATAAATTTGTTGCAGATAAATAGGTACATTATTCAACTCAATTTAGAGCTATGGATCATAGGTTTTTAAATCGTTAAGGAATATTAAAAATCATCAGGTTCAATCTAATCCCTTCAACATGTAGAAGAGAAAACAACTCCAGAGAGATAAAGTGACTTGGATTACCACATTAATCAAGCATTGACATGCTTTATTCTATCTTAATCAAAGGTCCACACAGTCATTCATTTATAGCTACTCAATTTTTTTTTTTTACTTTCTGTTGAAATTCTTGCACTCACTCTTTTTCCACACAGTGTCAAAGCTGTTTAACTGATTTATTCTCCCTTAGATTCCTCTCTGCGTGTCTTTTTTTGAGACGTGTGGTAGGATTCCCATTTATTATGCCTCACACTTAGTTTCATCTTCGCTACTGGGTCAGTGTCTAAATTGCAGCTTTATTCATTTTCCCCTGGAGTTCTCCTGGTCTCAATTTCTGCCTGGTTTGACCTTTATATTCAAATTGGTGGCACTCTGTACAAACTCTTTGAATTTTACTGGTTCAGTCTAGGAACTCTTCTTAAACTAGCAACTTAATCTTTGCCTATCACATTAATTCTCCTTAGCTGGTCTTGCTCTCTACCTTGTAAATCTTTGGTTTCATCTCTGGCATTAGGATAAAAAACTCAGTTCCATCTCCCTCACTGACCCCATACTTTACTCTCTTAAGAGTAAGTACTAATGTTAATCATGGCAAAGGCATGATTGTAAATTACGGTTTCTGGTGAAAGAAACAAAAAATTAAGAGCCCTTGTTTCTAGTCTCCCTTTCCTAAGATCTGTTATAGTTCTTGGATTATTTGTCTCCTTTGCATTGTTTTTCTTATTCCTCCTGTGTAGCTAACAGGGGAACATGAGACAGAAATACCTCATTCCCTTCTCACATGCCTATGATATGAACTAGGAAAAAGGGAGCAGAAGTTGACTTCACAAATTAGATTTTAGTCTAGGCCTTATGTTAGATATACACTCCATTAGCTAGAAGTTTAATCCAGCTAGCTAAGACTAGAGATTACATAGGGATTTAAGTTTATTTAAGTTTAGTAATAAAAAGTATTAATTTACCTGGAATCTCCCTTGGGCATAACTCTCTATGAGGATCTGGCAGATGAATGCAACTAGAAAGATGTAATAGGAGTAGGCTTTCTTATTGAAAATGTCAATGAGCCAAGACAATTTTGTATGGTTAGATATTTTTTTAAATAGTTATTCTACCTCCAAAATATGACTGTTGAATCTTAGGTGGCTTCCCCAAATGAAGGCTTTCTTTCTTATGGGCTTATAGATAAAACGCTTGCAAAATGAGGCAAAAATCCCCTTCCTTCACTGGTAAGCTATTTTGAATCTTAGGCTAGCACAGCAACTAAATAAATAAATATATCTTGTACTCTGGTCAGAGAGCACAAGAATAATTCACTGTTAAAAATAACCTAATTTTTAATGCAAGTGTTTATTTTCAAAATATAATTCATCCATTTTAAAGTTAGACCTTATGCTAACCAATTTGAAAATTAATGTTGAAAGATAAATGGAAGCTATTTCCTGAAGCAAATTTTCCACCCATATTTTTAAGAATGCCTTTGGATTGGTTAACTGTCAGAAGCTGACCTACCTAAATGCCCTATATCTAGTGAATTAATTTAAGGGCCTGTATATGCAGCCTGTTCTGAGGCAAATTACATAGTAAACAACCATTGCAGTTATAACGGAGGCATACTTGCTAAGATGCATAAGATGAGAATTCAAAATGATATAGAACACATTCTCCCCTTATTAAAAACAAATACAAATTCTCCTTAATATGAACTTTGTCATACAATTTGCTCCTTCTACTCTCCTTCCCTTTAAAGAATTACTGTTATATTTAAGTATAATATAGAGACACAATTGAAGTTTCTTGAGTGCCTATTTGGAAGGTGGGAAATATATCAGTCTTTATATACTGGTACAATAGTCTTACTCAGAGAGTAGCAATTTATGTGAAAGTTCAGTAAGTGCCACATCTCAAATAGCTGAGTACAGTAAGCATCCACCATGCAAGAAAGCATTTAAAAAAAATCAAGCTGAGCTTTAGAAGTATCTATCACAATATTAAGATCTTAATTCAATAAATTGGACTGGTGTCTCTCCCAGTAGGACTATCATTGTAATGACACTGCCCAGCAGGATGCTGCCTTATGAAGGCATAGGAGGATCAATGTTTTCATCTAAAATCATTTAATTTAGAAAGGTTTGGGGTCGTTTAAACAGTTTAATTCTTTTAACACTTTAGTTAAAAGTTATGAAACTGTTTAATCCAGGAAGTTTTGTAGGCAATAAATTTCTAACAAGAAATCTGATCTTTTTATTTTGGCAGCTGATAAACCATCAAGAGGAGCAAGTCATTGCTTAAAACAGATTTTAAGAAGTATTCTTTTTGATAAATTGATATAATTTGTGCTACTTCGTATAGCGGAATCAAATCTTAAATTTGCATGCCATTATTTTGATTCATAAAGTTGTGCTTAAGTTGCCTTTACAAGCCATTAGCTAACATTTACCATTAGAGTATTCAGTGATAAATCAAATACTAGGGTTACTTTTTTGAGGTAAAAAATGAGCACATACTGGCAATTTCCTTAACCTAAAATCAAGGTTGGTCGAAATATAATTTCATCAATACCATGATTATCATTTAATAACTCAGATGATTGGTCTCCACTGTATATTTACTGAATGAATAAATCAATGTTGGATAGCTGACATAATTTTTTCATTTATTAGTCTTCTTATATACACATATGTCTAATGTTTTCAAATCTAATTTTCTGGGTTAAGCTGTATTGATTTACTGTATCTTTTGCATTCTAGGAAGCATAGAAGCAGGTGGATTTCTGTATTTTTGGTTATATGCAATGGTCTCACCCTCTCCCTCTCTTTTTTCTCTCACACACAAACAAAATGTAATCCTGTCTAGAATTTTAAAAAGAGAAGAAAAACTTGATCATCTACTAGGATTCCTTTCAGAACTGTGATGAGATTTCTTTCGAACTTTTATCAATGCAGAACTCAAGGCAAAACACAAGGACATTTTTTGACCAGTCTGCATGAGCAATGATGCCAGCAAATTGTACATGCCCTCCACAGGCTCTTTTCATGTCTCATTAGAGATGCAAGACTTGGTTTTGACAGAATGTCTACATTGTTTTTATCTCCATATTTAAAAGAGTTTATTATTTTCATAACTCAAGATCTGATTGTTAAAAATTGGACAATGAATACAGGTTATTATATTTTTTCTGCAAATATTTACGGACATTCAGTAATATAGAGAATTTTTCAACATTCCAAAGAAATTCTTCTTGATTTTAACTTTGTTGTGGGCTCAGTGAAAAGTATATATATGCTTTCCTAAGGTATGAGCATGTACTGGTTCCCTAGGCTCCCAGTTGTTTCTCTGGCTGACAAAGGCTTCATTTTAGTGGCATGTATCCATGACAGCTGTTTATTCCACATGTTTCCATTGAAAGCATATTAACCTGAATACCTGGAGATAATCATCGTCATGTACAGATGCCTCTGAATGGTGATAATCCCTTTCTCCCCTCTCTCTTTATTGACTCTGTACTAAAATCTTTTAGTCCTCATGGTTCTGACAACACACTGAAAGTCATCTACATTGCCTTTGCTTAATTAAGAAAGCTTGATTTGGGGGCAATATTTTTCAGTTAACTGTGTAGAACTCAATAAATAAGCCCTTTTTGCCTCCATAGGGTATGTATTAATATTTGCTAGTAATAATAATGGGATTCACTGACCTTTATTCATCTGAAATCATTCAGATTTAACAATTTCTTCCTTAAGACCCTGGTGTACCATTTGGGTTAAGCTTACGAAGGAAAATATTACCAATATCCTGATCATACATATTCTTGATTTGTTTTCCCAACTGTTATGTAATGAAAGTAATTTCATTCAGTAGAGCAAAAATGGCAATAGTTGTTCTGTAACTTTCCTATTCATACAATTTCAACATCTTCTTACATGGTTGATTTTTCTGATATATAATATGAACTTAATGTACAATGGCTATATTTGTCTACATTTATTCCCTAGGAAGTTGCTTCTGACCAAGAGTGCTTTGCTGCTCATTTCCAATACTGCATGTAAAATATTAGAGCTAGGAGGGAGCTTTCAGATTACTTTATCAAATCTCTAAATTTTACAAATAAATAAACATAGAGACATCAAGACTTGTTTAAGTATGCACAGTTTGTTAAAAAATACTTGTACCTAAATTGAGTTTTGTAAAAACCCAGAAAGGTTCAGGCATTTAGTATATAGCAAACTATAAATCTAATAAAACAGTTCATTATTGCATGAAGTTCATCTCACCCCCTTCCACTCCAATGTAATTTTTGGTCACATGTGTTTTACAATACATCTTCCTTGTTTTGACTTTTGTGGTATCTTGCTATCCTGCTACTTTTCTATCTTCTCTGAGTGAGCCTTCTCCTCTCTGTCTGCCTAGCTATTGAGGCTATAGCAATGGCATACTGTTGTGGGGATCTCTGTCTTGCTCTTATGTTCCTGTGATCCAGATCCATACCTGCAATTGCTTGTAAGTCGTCTTCACCTGAATGTTTCACAGACATCTTAAACTTACTGGAGCCCAACCCGAAACACGTATTTTCTTATTTTCCCCATTCTATCATCTATAGATTACTTTTCCTCTTTTATTTTCTACTTGGTTACTAATTAAACAATCAATATAGGCAACCAAATTGGGCACTTAGGTGTCACTCCAGATTTCTCTACCATCCTCAGTTAACCACATCTACTCAATCACAAAGTCCCCATAACATCTCATGTGGATACCTGTCATGTGCCCCTTCCTCACCTTTCCCGTTCTACCACACTGTAATGCCTAACACATAGCAGCACTCCATAAATACTTATTGATGAATGAATAGAAAAAGTGAGCAAATGAATGATTACTAAGCAATAGTTTCTACCCTCATTTAGCTCATTGTCTAATAAATAGAAAGAGACAAATAAAGAGATATTTATATGATGCATGCTATGCTCCATCAAAGGTTACATATGAGAGGTAGTTTACCAAAGCTGGTGCTCAATAGGTCTCTTTGAAGAATGAAAACCTAGGTAATGAATACACTTATTTATTAATTTATAATCTACTTAGTTTTCCACTAATCTCTCTAGATTGAGCAGCAACAGAAATGGGAAGATGACAAAAGAAAATTCCGTGGTTTGCACAAAGATGTTTGCCTTTTTTACTCCCCAAGTAGCCATGACTGCTTAGACGTTCTTGGGTACAAGTTTCTTAATGGATCTCAGATCTCCATCTTACAAAATTAATGACTCACAGAGAAAGATTTGGCCCCAAATTTTACTAAAAAATCATGGAACATGGGGCTTCAATTAACTAACATGACATTTTTTCTACAAACTTTTGTATGAATTCAAATGAATCTGCTGTTTTAATATAAAAAAAGGCTGCACAAACATACTGATAAAGCTATAAGACCAGGTTCAGTCTCAGCCTTCTTGTGAGGCATCCTCTACTTCTGGGCTTGTCTCAGCTATGTGGTGACACTCAAAATGTCACACACCACCTCTCATCATCACTTCACTTACTTTAAAGTTCTCTTAATGCCTAACATAATATTTTTAAGTTGGTGACTTGTAACCTGTGCTATAAATGTTCTGTCCTTCAGAAGTGAAAGGAGATCTATCACTTTCCTCAGTGAAAAATGAAATTTCCGTTGTTTACCTGTATGGGAAGATGAATAGCATTAAGCTATCATAATCTAAGTGTGCCCTGATCCCCCTTTCAACCAATGAGTAACACTGAAAAGATGATTATGGGCAATAGTTATGGGCTCAGATTTGGTTTGGGAAAACAAAATAGTTTTATACATCTTATGAAAGTGCCAGGTCAGATGGGATCTGCTTTATTAGCCCCATTAAGCAACCTGAGCTCACCAATTTTCTCTTAGCTTTCTGGCTAAAAAATGCATTCCACTTTACACTATCATGGCTGCTGATGTTTCCTATTCTTGTAAACAATGCAGTGCTAGAAGAAGAAAAAAAAATCAAAACTTTTATGTCCCAAGGTTATGCTACTCTCAGTCTCTCTAGGGGTCAACAGATAAGGCAATGAGAGGAGTTATGCACTGTCACAGCCTGAACAAAATCTCATCAATCAGACAACAGGATTTCACTCTCTGGTGCCTTCTTCCAGTAGAGTGGAAACAAAGGAAAGAATCCCCAAACAAGCAATTCTGTTGAATTACTGTGTAAGACCAGGGGAACAAATGACAGTGCTTGTGTCTCCAGTAAGCACTTTACAACATGAATAAATAGTTTTCAGAAAATACAATTTATGTGAAATTTTATTTCATAAACACAAGAGGTTCAAAGTAACAGCACATAAAAGTTAAAAAAAAATCTCAAGTCAAACTATATTCTATGTATGGAGAAAAGTCCTTACCCTGACAATATATTTTTTTGCTGTGTTAGCCTAGTATGACCCCTCAACAATTCCAGATGAAAGCCAGACTTTGGAGGGATTTGGATCTGAGCTCTATGATTTTCTGTTAAGTCGATGGCTCAGAATTCTGCTCCCATCTCAAACCTCCTCTTAGGAACTATTTCAAAGACTTCACAATACACACACACACACACACACACACACACACACACACACTCCAACAATAAGAGCTGTAAAAATAACAACTAGACCGGAAATTCAATGAATGAATGAATGAGTTTTAAGTTATTCTAACTTCCACTGTGTTTTTTCCAGATATCTTTATTTGTTAACAGCTTATGCCAAACGGTGTACATTTGTATTGTTAGGATGAGTAGCAAGGAGTGTAGAAATACTATGATAAAAGGCTGATCTTCTATTTCAGACTGTGCCCGGTATGGGTAGGAGTAGATTAGCCACAACTGAGTGGAGTCCCCATAGGATTCTATCTGGTTCAAAACTTTGCAGATACAGACAGTAGGTGTGACTGGATTTTAGGGGACTGATATACATCGTCTAAGTTCATAAGAAATGGCTGCCTAATGCAAATATAAAGAAACAGTTTCAAAATAGATGTACAGAAAAAATATTCACCATGCTAACAGTAAACATAAGAAACCTGCAGTGACTATTTTAATATCAATTAAAATGGACACAAACAGTATTACTAAATATAAAAGAGGCATTTTAATGAGGAAAGAATTAATTAAGAAGAGGCCATAGAAATCACAAATGTATATGAATTTAATAACAGTTTCAAAGTACAACAAGAAAAAAATGTCTAAAGAACAAATAAGTAATTCTATAGTCACAGTTGGAGATTTTTAACATCCTCTCCACAACTGATAGAAAAATTAGACACAAAAACCAATAAAGATGCAGATAATCTAGGCAATACTACCACCACCTTGACCTAATTGATATTTATATAATACTATACCCAGCAAATGTAAAACACACAATATTTTCAAGTATACATAGTACATGTACCAAGATAGATACATGCTGGGCCATAAAAGAAGTCTCAAATGTAAAAGGATTAAAATAATAAAAAATATTTTTTTGACCTATGAAATTAAGGAGAATCATTAACAATAGAATAGCTAGAAAACAAAAATTGTTACAGTGCTAAGCTTTACTTATAAAATACATTAATGAAGAAAATAACCTTTTCAAATAATAGAAATTATGTATTATTCTAGTATACTTAAGAGTTCATAGTAGTTATGAGCTGAAAAAGAGCAAAGAGGTAAGCACAAGGCTGGGGAGTTCTTCTAAGCCCCTTTAAAATACTTAGATATATATGGTCAATGAACTAGTTAGTGAATTTTTTTTCAGAATTTGTGTGTTTTGCTTTAAGACCTTAAAATAAAGGTATATAAATGCAAAAAATAATTATGCAATTGGGTATGTATTCCAAAAACACTTGAATTTTGTTAAACTCACTAATTGGTCATTGGTATTCAGCACTTTTTTGTAATCCATTTGTTAATATCCAATCTTGAAAAGAAATCTCTGTTAAATATGGATATTATACAATGAAAGGAGAAAGTTTTTATAAAATATTGATACCATAATTTAAAATAAGGTGAAGTCTCCTTGTGCAGCAGGAAGCACATCAGTCTCATAAAATAAGGTGATAACAATTTTTAATCTGACCAACCACAAATGTTTTAACTCAATTCTTTGTGAATGGCAGAAACCTTTAAAAAATGTTATAGTTAAAACTTCAAACATTTATTTTTGTTGGACTTCTATGACCAAACATTAATTTTGCATTGTTTGAATTTACGAAACATTAATCTTTTAAAATCTAGAGAGGAATAATTTCATTACGTATTTACTACATTGATAATCGGTTTTAAATACTCTCTACATACATGTGAGGGATTATGTCAGAGTTAGGGATATAATCACATTCTCTTCTCTGATAAAGGTTATATTCCAGTGGGGAAGCAAAAATGTAAATACAAAAATAGCTAATTATGTATAACAGTGCGATGAAAGTGAAGTAAAGGGTAATATCAAAGAATGTAGTAGATATTCTCCAGTGACAGGAATGGAATGAGCTTTGAAGAAAGACTGCAAGTCAGGTAATTAATGGGGGCAGTTCTGGATAAAGGGAAGAATAAGTGAGGCTGTGAAATAGGGAAATGTGTTTGAAGAGCCCAAGAAAAAGCCTATCAGTGGAACGGAGAGAGCAAGGAGGTATGGTCTCCAGGGAAAGCAGGTAAGGTCAGCTGAGCTTAGTAGAATAAGTGAAGAATTTTTTTTCTAGGTGCAATGGATACCATTTGAAGCATTTTAGTCAGGGGATTTAGAATTGACAGGAATGGTAGATGTTCTGGACTTGGAGAGTAAAAGAGAGGGCAGAGTAAACAATGGTTCTCAGGTTTCTAGCTTAAGCAACTATATGGATTGTGAGGCTACTTGCTGAGATGGGAATGATGGAAAAGGCAGAAGTCTGTAGAAGAGTTACAAGTCCTTATTGGGACATACTGGAGTTTTAGAGGAGTGCTGTGAGACATTCAGAGGAAGAATTTGGGTGTACACCTCATTATAAAAGTGGGCATCACAGCTGTGTTTTGGGTTAGAGGTATAAATTGAGGATCATTAGCATGCAGATGACAATGAGAGTCAGGGTTACAATGAGGACATTGAGAGAATGAAGAGAACTGGTGTAGAACATGCTATCTGAGGCTCCAGGAACTTCAACATTTGAAGGCTGGATAGATGAGAGTGAGCCAGCAAAGGAAACCCAGGGGTAGGAAAGGAATGAGTATTGTGCAGCGTGGTAGAGGGCAAGGAAATAGTGTCTCAAGGAAGGAATCATCAATACGTTGTGATGCACCAGAGAAGACATGAAAAGCCAAGAATTAAAAATCTCTTTTCATTAGTAATAAAGGCCACCATTGATCTTAGGAGAAATCATATGTAGAAGAGAAAGGCACATGTAGAAAATGAACAAATGGAAACAGGGATGATAGAGAGCTATTCATGAGAAGTCTGGATGCAGAAGGAAGAAGATGAGAGAGAAAGTAGGTAGCAGTTAGAAGAGTGGAGGAAAGTAAGGTTATGGAAATACATTTTTTAATATACTTAAGAATTCTCAGCACAGTGACAGTGCCCAGGATCCAGTTAAGAGGGAGAGAGTATAGACACAAGAAAGTCCAAAGTTCCTGAGAAACTGGGAGGAGCTATGACAGACAGGAGTTAGTTAAGTGATTAGAGTTAGTCCAATATTCAGAGACAACATTTTAGAAGAGTTTTCTCCTAGACTCATTCAAATAATCTGGTATTTGGCTGAGCATGAAATTTGTAAGATAGTTTTATTTGATGTTGAAAAACTTTACTGCTCAACTGTGTATGTGTGCATGTGTATGTGTGATTAACTCTCCTGTATTTAAAACTTATGCCCCGGTGAATGAAAACTTATAGATATGTTTTATCTACTTAGCAAAGACCACTTTAAAGGGAAATGCTAACTTAAACAGCAAATTAGGTTCAAGCAAGTACACAGCTGAAACACAAGAACACATATTGCAATTTTAGTGTTTTATTTCTGTAGATTTACCTGAGTGATTTCTCCTCAGAGCAACCAGTGTTTTTAAATCTCATTAAAAATTTTTCAAGCATATAAGCCAACCTCAGATGAAGGATATGACATAGGGCTATATGTACCATTTTAAAATGTATTCATTGAGGAACCTATAAACTCGAAACATTCTTCATTAATCGACTTGCTTAATGGTTTATATTCAAAATCTGGGCTTCAAAAAGCAACCCTTTGCCCACTGACCATGTAAGCAAATGCCCTAAAGGATAAAGTTGATTAGAAAGTGCCTTGCTGGGTTTTTAGCCACAGGAGGGGGTTAGGTAGGTGCCTCTGGCCCTATCTACAACAATGTGGCAGAGCTATTCTACCTGTACAATTACATGACTCCACCAGCCACAGTTCATCCACACAATTGATGATCAGATAATACATGCTATAATTGAACTGGTATGGGGATGATTCACCTGCCAGTTGAATCAATGGACTTCCAGAAACCTGTAAAGCACTTTATAGTGACACAAATATAAAGAAATTGGAAGCCAATATTAAAATAATATTTCTTATAAATACAACACATGAAATATTATAATTTATAACTTATAATTATAGTTTATAATTTATAATTATAGTATGTCCACTGTCAGTAATCTCAATGTTGTTCATTATCAAGACAGCAGATAATTATCACTCCCAAATATGAAAAGAGAAAGTGACTAACTTCCTTTTTTTAATAAGAAAAAGCCTAAGTTGAACATTTTCATTCATCATTAAAAGCAGAGCAACCTACCAGATTAGACCAATTATGAATGAAGTTACATATGGCTGCTGTAAATCTCTTAGGTATTAGTCTCATGTTCTGGAGACAATTTAACAGACTGAATGCCATCTCACAAAACAAGAGAAAAAACATTCTCATAAAATTTCCATATAACACCACCATCTAGTTTAAGAATTGCAGTATGGAATAAGCTAGAACACATACATAAACACATGAAGTTGCTTCATGAACATCAACAAGAGCAGTTGACATGCAGAGTGTGCACCAACCATTCTATTCAGTGTTTAATTACATCCTTAATTCAAAATTATGGGAGGGTAAGCAACAGAACAGCATCAAAATTCTTGTAACAAAGTCTACACAGTCTATTTGATGTTGTTGGAAAAACAGCATATGCTTCGAGTAATTGCTAAAACCTCAAAGGATACTTTCCCAATTACTGAGAATGAAACCAAATGCTACAAAACCTAACCACTACCTGTGATACTGATAGAACAGCAGGTACAAATCCTCAGCAATGAAGTTCGTAATTAAATAGTCATTGATGCTTAAAAGCATGGATTCAACCTTCAGTGTAACCTCATGAATAATGGCTTGACAGACATTTGAAGACAGCCACCTTACCTTTTTAAAGAAAAACTGTCCTGTTCCACCTTATTATCAGCAGCCCCTATCAGCTAGAGGTTTAATTGATGTAAATACCTTTCCAGGACTTCAGTGGGAGAGGATGCTGTAGAAGATGGAATGTACCATGAAACTCTGTGGATGAGAGTCTTGTGAACACATTCCTTAGTTACGTGCTTTGGCAAGAAAACATGCACACATGAGAAAGGAAATGGGCCTCATCTTAGGATTCCTGAGCAGTGGTGAGTGTTCATCTGAGCCATGTGGTCATGCACTTTATATGAGATTAGGCATAATAGTTGTGTAATTTTCCTCCAGCCATGTTCACCAGTTTGTGCATAAGCTTAAAGTAGGCAGGTAACTGAATTTATATGCTAGATAAGAAAAATGAAGACAAAAGGGACAAGAGAGTTATAGTCTGTAAAGATCTAATTATAATGAAAGCTTATGGGATCTAGGCTGGGAAAACAGAAAGTAAGAATAAGACAAGAGAAGGTTAATGGACCTTGAATAGTAAGTATTTTGGGGGAATAAAGTAGGGAAAGAAAGATATGTCATTGTGGTAAAACAGGGGATGTTTGAACCCAAGATTTTGAATGTGCAGCAATTAAGGACAGTCATATGGTACAAAGGCTATGTACTAGGGTCTATGGAAGTTACAAGGGCAAAGGAGACAAATTTGGTACCAGCCCATGTGCACTTACATTCTTTGCTTAGTTCACTTGGATCTCAGATTCAGACACATGTATGTTATAATGTTACAATGAATTGTTTATTTTTAAAATGTAGATTGCTATTAATATTTAGATTACCAGAAAGTCCAATTTTAAGCATAAAAGTGCCAGGTGCCTACAAAAAGTAGGATGTACCACTTTTGTGCCATTGCTTAGAGAACACATATATGGAATCTATTGATTCGATGGTATTTTGCAGTCTTCCCTAACATTCCTAACATTCCTAAATACTAATCAAAACTATTATAACAAAAACTTTGTTTGAATGCTTTTATAACATTATATTACGGAGACATCTTCAGCAAAATTGATCTCTAACACACAAACCATAGACTCTGGAAATGCAGAGAACACCAAGCTAGATAAATGCCAAAAAAAACTATACTTAGGTATGTCATATTCATACTTTGGAAAATCAGTTTAAAAATTTTTGAAAGAAGCTAGAGAGGGGAAAAATACACCTTATCTATACAGATGTGGATAAGAATTTTTGACTTCAAAGAAGTTGTTCATTTACTTTTATTTTATAAGTACACTATGTTAAATTTCAGCTGACCAACTCCAGTGTCAGTTTTTAAGTTGTTTTGCCCTAACAGCCTTCTCTCCAGAAGATAACTAGAGGCATACCTCATTTTATTGCATTTCATTTTATTGTGCTTTGAGATATTGTGCTTTTTTTTTAATACAGACTTGAGGATTGGTGGCAACCTGTGCTGATAAAGTCTATCCAGCACGATTTTTCCAACAGCATTTTCTCACTTTGGTGGCTTTGGGTCACATTTGGGTAATTCTCAGACTATTTCAAACTTTGTCATTATTATTATTAGGTTTATTATGGTGATCTGTGATCAGTGATTTTTGATGTTACTTTTGTAATTGTTTTGGGTTTTCAAGAACCACACCCATATAAGATGGTGAGCTTAACTGACAAGTGTTGTATGTGTTCTGATTGCTCCACCAACCTGTCATTCCTCTCTCTCCCTCTGCTCCGGCCTCCCTATTCCCTGAGACACAACAATATTGAAATTAGGTCAATTAATAACCCTACAATGGCCTCTCAGTATTCAAGCAAAAGGAAGAGTCACACATCCCTCACTTTAAATCAAAAACTAGAAATGATTAAACATTTTGAGGAAGGCATCTGAAAAGTCAAGGTAGGCCAAAAGCTCAGGCTCTTGGGCTGAACATTTTAGCCAAATTATGAATAGAAAGTAAAAATTCTGGAAGGAAATTAAAAGTGTTCCTCCACTGAATGCAAAAATAATAAGAAGGCTAAATAGCTTTATTACTGATATGAAGAAAGTCTGGAGAGAGCAAATGAGCCACAGCATCCCCTTAGGCCAAAGCTTAATACAGAGCAAGGCCCTAACTTTCTTCAGTTCTAGGAAGACTGAAAGAGGTGAGGAAGCTGCAGAAGACAAGTCTGAAGCTAGGAGGGCTTGGCTCATCAGGTTTAAAGAATGAAGCCTTCTCCATAACATAAAAGTACAAGGGGAAGCAGCTAGTGCTGACAGAAAAGCTACAGCAAGTTATCCTGAAGATCCAGCTAAGATCATAAATGAAGGAGGCTATACTAACAACAGATTTTCACTGTAGATCAAATAACTTATATTGGGAAAAGATGCCATCCAGGACTTTTTTAGCTTGAGGGGACAAGTCAATGCCTGGCCTCAAAGCTTCAAAGGACAGGCTGACTCTCTTGCTAGAGGCTAATGCAGCTGGTGACCTTAAGTTGAAGTCAATGCTCATTTACCTTTCCAAAAGTCCTAGGGCCCTTAAGAATTATGCAAATCTACTCTACCTGTGGCTCTATAAATGGAACAATAAAGCCTGGATGACAGCACAACTGTTTATGGCATTGGTTTACTGAGTATCTTAAGCCCACTGTTGAGACCTACCGCTCAGAAGAAAAGATTCCTTTCAAAATATTATTGCTCACTGAAAATGCACTTGTCACCTAAGAGCTCTGAAGAGAGTATAATGAGATTAATGTTGTTTTCATGAAAGCTAATACAACATCCATTCTGTAGCTCATAGATCAAGGAGTCAATTGAACTTTCAAGTCTTATGATTTAAAAAAATACATTTTGTAAGGTTACAGTTGCCAGCGACACTGATTCCTCTGATGGATCTGGGAAAAATCAACTGAAAACTTTCTGGAAAGGATCCACCATTCTAGATGCCACTAAGAACATTTCTGATTCACAGGAAGAGTCAAAATATCAACAAGAACAGGAGTTTGGAAGAAGTGACTCCAGCCGGCATGGATGACCTTAAGGGGTTCAAGTCTTCAGTGGAGGAAATAACTGTAGATAGGACGGAAAGAGCAAGATACCTAGAATTAGAAGTGGAGCCTGCAGAAGTGACTGAATTGCTGCCATCTTATGATAAAACTTGAACAGATAAGGAATTGCTTCTTATGGATGAGCAAAGAAAGTGGTTTCTTGAGATGAAATCTACCCCTAGTAGAGATGCTGTGAAAATTGTAGACATGACAACAAAGGATTTAGAATATTATATAAACTTAGCTGATAAAGTAGCAGCAGGGTTTTTCAATTTTGAAATAAGTTCTACTATAGGTAAAAATGCTATCAAACAGCATCATATGCTACAGAAAAATTTTTTATGAAAGGAAGAGACAATTGATGTGTCAAACTTGATCGTTGTCTCATTTTAAGAAATTGCCACAGCCACCCCGATCTTCAGCAAACACCACCCTGATCAGTCACCAGCCATCAACACTGAGGCAAAACCTTCCACCAGCAAAGACTGTGACTCCCACTGACAGCTCAGATGATCATTAGCATTTGTTAGCAGTTAGTATTTTTTAATTAAAGTGTGTATATTTTTTTAGACATAATGCTATTGCACACTTAATAGACTAAGTATAGTGTAAACAACTTTTATATGCGCTGGGAAACCAAAAAATTCATTTGACTCTTTATTGTGATACTTACTTTATTGCAGGGGTGTCTGAACCTAACCCACAATATTTCTGAGGTATGCTTGTAGTCTAAAATTAAGTAGCATTTATGTAGAAGTTCTCTGCACCACAAAATTTGTCTTGCTAAAGTTGTCTACTTTTATTTAACCCATTTTTGATTTGCTGAACACTTTATAGGATAATAATCAGGCCTTTTTACAGCCAAGATGTTCTTAGAAAATGATAGTCCTTCCCATGAATTTCTTTTTTGTATGATTTTTCTTTTCTCAACAGTTTGGCTAGATTAGATTTAAATTCTGGCTTCCAAAAGAGAATGATTTAATTACTGAACAATAAAGAATCATATTCCCCACACTATCAAATTTGATCTGTTCCACACTAGGAAAATCTTCCAAGCAACAGTTAAATTAAATGAAGATAAAACAATAAATTGACCTATGTGTGTAAGAATAAAACACTCTTATTTTCTTTATTCTCCTTTCTAGAGTCTCATTATTTTGGGGGAGTTGAAGTTGAGAGGAAGGACAGGAAATTAGCATAAAAATAAATGTAACATTTTACAGAGCAGCTTGAAAAATTTAAAAATTGTATACGAATAGTACAATGCTCATAAAAGGGGATACTATGACTAATTTTCTCATGAACTTCAAGTAAACTGGGGAGGAAAAAACTTTTTTTCATTTCAATCCTTCTTAAAAAATCTTTTGAAAATGATTGAATCCCCTTCTTGGCTTATTAAATAAAATCTATGGCAGAACGTGAACATATCTGATGAATTAGATCGTGTGACTCATAATAATTCATTATGAATAACAATTTTCATTGTACATTTGTGGGATGGTGTAGGAGTTTGAAGTGATTATATATAATCTTCAAGATATGCCATAGAAGGTTCTCTTCTGAATAAATCCTATTCATCACTTGCTTTTTATCACTTTTTCTTTCTAATTTGAGTGCTATAAAATTGTTATAACTATGAGCTAAGGATAATGCCACTTACAATAACTTTATTGTAGATTTTTTATCAAAATGTAAATTATTTTGATATTTTAAACCCTAAACACATACTTCCTAACTTCTACCACCATAGTTGCTTATCCAATTAATTCATCTGTTGACACAAATATATTCATTATTTACTATGGCATGGAAGAACCTGGAATAAGGGTTCTTTTGAGTTATAAATTTATTGTGTATATTCCTTCTCATCCTGGTAAAAACATGAAGAACTTTAATGGTGATAGAGATTATATACCTTCTCAATTTGGATGAAGTACACAGAAGGTTATGGAATGCTTATCCAAAGGAGAGGACAGGAAATCTGGATAGTAATTTAGGCTTTTCTTAGAATGATTTTCAGTGTATCTATTTATTAAAAAATATTATGAGTCTTTTGAGGAACCTCCATACTGCTTTCCACAATGGTTGAACTAATTTGCATTCCCACCAGCAGTGTAGGAGGGTTCCCTTTTCTCCACATCCTTGCCAACATTTGTTGTTGTTTGTGTTTTGGATGTTGGCCATCCTCACTGGTGTGAGGTGATATCTCATTGTGGTTTTAATCTGCATTTCTCTGATGATTAGCGATGTGGACAAGTAGTGATTCTATAGCATCTCACTACGCTGATGGACAGTGACTGTAATGGGGTTGGTGGGGGGGACCTGATGAAGGGGTAGTTTAATAATCGTAATATTGCACATGTAATTGTAAATTAATGATAATAAAATAAATTATATTAAAAAAATAAAATAAAATAAAATAAAATACCAATATTTATTTCAAAAAAAAAAAATATTATGAACCTACTATGTATAAAGTACCTTTGAATTTTGTTATCTGATTCCTGCCTTCTAAGACTTTAGAAAGCAATTAAAAATTGCATGACTTTCAATTTAGGCAAAAATTATAGGCAGAAATTAAACCTATCATTTACTGAGTACTTATTAAGTATTAGTCATTAAATTACCATATATATATAACATATTCATATACATATATATGTGCATACATATACATATACACACCCTACATAAATACAGAAACACAAACACATATGTGTATGGTATTATTAATATTCATAGTCACCCTAGGAGTAAGACTTATTAGTTACATATTTGTATATATATAAAAACTGAGGCTCAATGAGGTTAAGTAAGGCAGGGAATTTATCGGTTTATGTTGCAGTACGAGTCAGAGATAACACTGTCAGCTGGAACAATAAGAAAAGGATTCCTTTTCTTTCCTCTTAGAACCTAATTTCTGTAAGTTTGTTTGATCAATTGTAGACGATTAGATGGTAATTCTGAGAGATCAACTGGCATAGTTTTGACTACTCCATGCTATTCCCAAGGAATATCTTATAGTGAACTTATAGGCCTAGAATTAGGTACTCAATGGTTGATAAACTGGGAGAATATGAAATAAATTTGAGAGATACTAAAAGAAAGAATCTAGAAAAATATAATAATAGTTTAAAAGCTTGGAATAGAGTTCTGCTTCAAGAGTTCTTCCAACTTTCCTACACATAAAAAGTGTAACCTACAAACTATGAAATGAATATACACATACATATATAGTATGTATTTTGGGCACACACCTTATTTATTTGGCCCTCAGGCAAAATCCTGTAAAACCAGGAAACTTACCCAAATTCATCCAATGTTCTCTTTTTCTAAACCCAATTGTCATCTCCTCTACTTTTTGCTTCCTTTAGGTCTCTCTCAGTGCCTTCAAGTTACGTCATCAACAGTAAGAACCGTAAATCTTACCAGCTCAATGAACCAGACTTTGGGGCTACAGTAGCACCTGGAGGGTGAGGGGGAATATCTCGGCAAAGGACAAATATTATATATAAACTCAGAATTCTACCTAGTGGAACTCTGAACTACACATGGGTAGTGCAGACTCTAAGAAACTCCGTTAAAGCTAAATGATCTGAACAGAAATTTCAGCTACTGTCCACCACAGTAAAGAAAAAGTTTGGAATTAACTGCCTCAAAACAAACAAACAAACAAAAATCACTCTTTGGGAAAATATAACAGAATCCAGAGTTTCTACAATGTATTATTCACCTGTCCAGTATGCAATCCAGAATTACTACACATATGAAGAAACAGGATAATGTGACTTAGGTGTAATGAAAAGACAATCAAAAGAAACTGGCCCTTGTGAGACCCAGATACTTAAATTAGCAGGCAAGTCTTTTAAAACAGCTATTATAATTATTGTCAAAGACATAAACATTTATGCTAAAGTCAGTAAATAAACAGAAAATGACATCAATAAATAAAAAGGAACCAATGAAAATTCTAGTATTGGAAAATACCATATATGAAATAAGAGGTTGGAGTGGACATACAGCATTTGTTTAAACATCAATTTTTCAGACATGTTAGCTTCACATTTTAAGTACAAACACACTACAAAACTGAACTGAATTTTTTGTGTGTGCTCTTGGTCACTGTTCATGGCCTTCCTCAGCTCTCTAAGTAAGGGGTTATTTTTCGGAAAGGGATAAAGATGCCAAAGTAAATAATATCAGCAACCTTTCACATGCACTGCCTGCAACAGACTTGGACATGACTTTCCTGCAATGCTGACAGGATACAAAAACCATTCATATTTTCTACTTCTTTATAAAAAAATTAATATAAAGAAATGTATGCTAGTCAAGTTTACAGATACAGTCTGATAAAAAAAATAGGTCACTATAAGATATTCCTTGGGGAGGGTATGTAGTAATCAAAGCTATGCCATTGGGTCTCTCAGAATTACCATCTAATCATCAACAGCTGATCAAGCAAACTTCTTACTAACTTGTCATTATTAGGTAGCAATAAACAAGGTGGTTTTGTTACATATCTTATAGTTATCCTGGTCTGTCACAGTGCCAGAGAAAGAAAGCAGTAAGCCAAGCCAAGAGTTTGATAAGAGTTTGTCTTGTTATTTTTTAACTAACCTCAGGTACATGTTCAGTCCAAATCAGACATCCTCCTTCCCCATCTCCACAGCAAAGGCTTTTTAAAGCCAATTTCTGATATTAATTATCCACCCAGAGATATTACTAAGTTGAAGAAGATCAATTCATTAAGGCAGTACTCAGGAGAAATATTACCCTTTTTGTAATTCTATTTCCATGAAATAACAATCTAATCTATAGACTGACTTTCTGAAACAATCTATCCACAAGTGCAACAAACATTTATTAGATAAACATTTTGGTTCTCAACAGGAGTGAAGAAAAGAAAACCAATATTTACTTGGCAAGTTAATATATTCCAGGGAGGTTCCTATGCGCTTTTCATATACAGTCTATGTAATTCTCAGCAGAGTCCTGAGTGTTATGCACATTTTACAAATAGAAAAATTAAATTCAGAGTTATTAAATTATATTTCCAAAGTTACACAGCTGTTAAATGGTGAGGTTGAGAATTAAGCCTCATTCTGCATAGTTCCAAAGTCCATGCTCTTTCTGCGCCACTGCAAATTGATAAAATGCCATTTTGCTCTATAAATCAGTTGCTGATGAGCAGGCTTAGTGTAAATCACTTCTGCAGAGCCTACTCACCCTCTGTGGTACTCATAAAATCAAACGTCTAACTCATTCAAGCTGTTGAGACTAGATTCTCTAGGTCTTCTGGTAGAAAAAACCAACAGCCAAGCTGCTGGCATATGAAGCTGTAAGTCAAATATCTGCTTGCTCATTTGACCTGGATCTAGGCAGAATCAATTCAGGTCATTTATAACTAATTAATATGTGCTGAAACAATGTTCCAAACATTCAGGGTTTATAACCTTTTCATTCCACTATGTCTCAGGGATACCAGAGTACAGTCACCTCTTGATTAAGCTGGATGGACAAGTTGACCTTTGAGCTGCATCCTGGCACATGAAAAAGAATGACTTTGGTAATTAATAGAGCTGGGAAGAGAAGAAAAAAAATATTTTAATGGAAAAAGAACAAACGGATATAAGAAAAGCACTTAAGTATTTCTTATACAAGGAGCAGAACTAAAGATCATATGCAGCCTTAATAAATAAATAACCATTAAATAAAAATGTGAAGATGACAAAATATTAAAGAATGCCTTTGCCTGATCTCTGGCCTGTGATTGCTGAAATAGCTATGCTCTGTACTTAAGAACAGTCAACCTCATCTATTCATTCATGGTTTCTTGGAGAACATTCAAGATGACCAGAAAGACACTAGGTATAGAGAGCACTGATTAGTTGGATCTGGATCTACAAGAGCAGGAGCTCTACCAAAATGTCGAAAGTTGAAAAAGTATGATCATAGAGCAGGAATAACAGGCAAGCTACAATCACAGTCTTTGAGTTAGAAATTAAGACAAAACCAATAAATAAATGGTGGAAGAAAAATTTTTTTAATTAGATATTAGGGATACTGAATGCAAAATTAGTGTTGTATGAAATATATGACAGTTTAGTAACTGGCACTACTTGATTGTTAATGCAACCATTTGTAGATCCAGATCATGAAAGACAGCTACTGCCTTCTTTGTGTTGTATTTTTCCTGCAGTTTAATGTCAGGACCTATTTACTGTTTACCTCTTTGATGATATGCATTGGTCTAGATCACTGGTCAGGTTTAATCTGAGATACACACGTTTTTATGAAGACTTAAAAGCTACAAAAAGTCCGCATTTTTTGGAAGTATTTCAATAACAAGTGCATTATTTATTTATTTATTCATTTTGGTATCATTAATCTACAAGTACATGAGCAACATTATGGTTACTAGACTCCCCCCATTATCAAGTCCCCACCACCTACCCCATTACAGTCACTGTCCATCAGCGTAGTAAGATGCTACAGAATCACTGCTTGTCTTCTCTGCACTATACTGCCTTCACGGTGACCCCCGCCTACATTATGTCTGCTACTAGTACGTAATACCCCTTTTTCCCCCTGTCCCTCCCTTCCCACCAATCCTCCCCAGTCCCTTTCCCTTTGGTAACTGTTATTCCATTCTTGGGTTCTGTGAGTCTGCTGCTGTTTTGTTCCTTCAGTTTTTTTCATTGTTCTTATACTCCACAAATGAGTGAAATCATTTGAAACTTGACTTTTTCCGTCTGGCTTATTTCACTGAGCATAATACCCTCTAGCTCCATCCATATTGTTGCAAATGGCAGGATTTGTTTTCTTTTTATGGCTGAATAATATTCCACTGTGTATATGTACCACATCTTCTTTATCCATTCATCTACTGATGGACACTTAGGTTGCTTCCATTTCTTAGCTATTGTAAATAGTGCTGCGATGAACATAGGGGTGCATATGTCTTTTTGAAACTGGGCTGCTGAATTCTTAGGGTAAATTCCTAGGAGTGGGATTCCTGGGTCCAATGGTATTTCTATTTTGAGTTTTTTGAGGAACCTGCATACTGCTTTCCACAATGGTTGAACTAATTTACATTCCCACAAGCAGTGTAGGAGGGTTCCCTTTTCTCTACATCCTTGGCAACATTTGTTGTTGTTTGTCTTTTGGACAGTGGCCATCCTAACTGGTGTGAGGTGGTATCTCATTGTGGTTTTAATTTGCATTTCTCTCATGATTAGTGATGTGGAGCATCTTTTCATGTGCCTGCTAGCCATGTGAATTTCTTCTTTGGAAAAGTGTCTATTCAGATCCTCTGCCCATTTTTTTATTGGATTATTTACTTTTTTGTTTAGGTATGTAGACGCTTTATATATTTTGGATGTCAACCCCTTATCGGATATGTCATTTATGAATATATTCTCCATACTGTAGGATGTCTTTTTGTTCTACTGATGGTGTCCTTTGATGCACAGAAGCTTTTAAGCTTGATATACTCCGACTTACTCATTTTTGCTTTTGTTTCCCTTGCCCAGGGAGATATGCTCATGAAGAAGTTGCTAATGTTTATATTCAAGACATTTTTGCCTATGTTTTTTTCTAAGAGTTTTATGATTTCATGACTTACATTCAGGTCTTTGATCCATTTTGAATTTACTTTTGTGCATGGGGTTAGACAATGATCCAGTTTCATTCTCTTACATGTAGCTGTCCAGTTTTGCAACACCAGCTGTTGAGGAGGATGTCATTTTCCCACTGTATATCTGTGACTCCTTTATCGTATATTAATTGACTATATATGTTTGGGTTAATATCTGGACTCTCTATTTGTTCCACTGGTCTGTGGGTCTGTTCTTGTGCCAGTACCAAATTGTCTTGATTACTGTGGCTTTGTAGTAGAGCTTGAAGTTGGGGAGTGTAATCCCCCCTGCTTTATTCTTCCTTCTCAGGATTGCTTTGACTGTTTGGGATCTTTTGTGGTTCCATATGAATTTTAGAACTATTTGTTCCAGTTCATTGAAGAATGCTGTTGGTATTTTGATAGGGATTGCACTGAATCTGTAGATTGCTTTAGGTGGCAGACAATATTAATTCTACCTAGCCAAGAGCATGGGATGAGTTTCCATTTGTTAGTGCCCTCTTTAATTTCTCTTAAGAGTGTCTTGTAGTTTTCAGGGTATAGGTCTTTCACTTCCTTTGTTAGGTTTATTCCTAGGTATTTTATTCTTTTTGATGCAGTTGTGAATGGAATTGTTTTTCTGATTTCTCTTTCTGCTAGTTCATCATCAGTGTATAAGAAAACAACAGATTTCTGTGTATTAGTTTTGTATCCTGCAACTTTGCTGAATTCACATATTAGTTCTAGTAGTTTTGGAGTGGAGTCTTTAGGGTTTTTTATGTACAATATCATGTCATCTGCAAATAGTGACAGCTTGACTTTTTCTTTACCAATCTGGATGCCTAGTATTTCTTTATCTTTTCTGATTGTTGTGGCTAGGGCATCCAGTACTATGTTGAATAACAGTGGGAAGGGTGGGCATCCCTGTCTTGTTCCCAATCTTAGGTGAAAAGCTTTCAGCTTCTCACTGTGAAGTATGATGTTGGTTGTGGGATGTATACATGGCCTTTATGATGTTGAGGTACTTGCCCTCTATACCCATTCTGTTGAGAGTTTTTATCATGAATGGATGTTGAATTTTGTCAAGTGCTTTTTCAGCATCTATGGAGATGATCATGTGGTTTTTCTCCTTCTTTTTGTTCATGTGGTGGATGATGTTGATGGATTTTTGAATGTTGTACCATCCTTGCATCCCTGAGATGAATCCCACTTGATCATGGCGTATGATCCTCTTGATGTATTTTTGAATTCAGTTTGTTAATATTTTGTTCAGTATTTTTGCACGTACATTCATCAGGGATATTGGTCTGTGCCCAGTAGTGGTATTAGAGTGATGCTCCTTCATAGAATGAGTTTGGAAGTGTTCCCTCCTCTTCTATTTTTTGGAAAACTTTAGGGAGAATGAGTATTATGTCTTCTCTATATGTCTGATAAAGTTAAGCAGTGAATCCATCTGGCCCAGGGGATTTGTTCTTGGGTAGTTTTTTGATTACTAATTCAATTTCATTGCTGGTAATTGGTCTGTTTCGATTTTCTGTTTCTTCCTTGGTCAGTCTTGGAAGGTTGTATTTTTCTAGGAAGTTGTCCAGTTCTTCTAGGTTTTCCAGCTTGTTAGCATATAGATTTTCATAGTATTCTCTAGTAATTATTTGGATTTCTGTGGGGTCCATCGTGATTTTTACGTTCTCATTTCTGATTCTGTTTATGTGTGTAGATTTTCTTTTTCTCTTAATAAGTCTGGCTAGGGGTTTATCTATTTTGTTTATTTTCTCAAAGAACTAGCTCTTGGTTTCATTGATTTTTTTCTATTGTTTTATTCTTCTCAATTTTATTTATTTCTTCCTTCATCTTTATTATGTTCCTGCTTCTGCTAACTTTGGTTTTCACTTGTTCTTCTTTGTCCAGTTTCAAAAAATGTGACTTTAGGCTGTTCATTTGGGATTGTTCTTCCTTCTTTATATAGGCCTGGATCGCTATATACTTTCCTCTTAGAACTGCCTTTCCTGCGTCTCACAGAAGTTGGGGCTTTGTGCTGTTGTTTGTCTCCATATATTGCTTAATTTCTGTTTTAATTTGGTCATTGATCCATTGATTATTTAGGAACATGTTGTTAAGCCTCCATGTGTTTGTGAGACTTTTTGTTTTCTTTGTACAATTTATTTATAGTTTTATACCTTTGTGATTTGAGAAGTTGGTTCATAGAATTTCAATCTTTTTGAATTCACTGAGGTTCTTTTTGTGGCCTAGTATGTGGTCTATTCTGGAAAATGTTCCATGTGCACTTGAGAAGAATGTGTATCCTGCTGTTCTTGGATGAACTGTTCTGTACATATCTGTTAGGTCCATCTGTTCTAATACTTTGTTCAGTGCCTCTGTCTCTTTACTTATTTTCTATCTGATTTGTCCTTTGGAGTGAGTGTTGTGTTGAAGTCTCCTAAAATGAATACATTGCATTCTACTTCCTCCTTTAATTCTGATAGTATTTGTTTCACATATGTCAGTGCTCCTGTGTTGGGTGCATAGATACTTATAATGGTTATATCCTCTTGTTGGACTACCCCCTTTATCATTATGTAATGTACTTCTTCATCTCTTGTTACTTTCTTTGTTTTGAAGTCTATTTGGTCTGATACAAGTACTCCAACAGCTGCTTTTTTCTCCCTATTGTTTGCATAAAATACTTTTTCCATCCCTTTACTTTTAGTCTGTGTATATCTTTGGGTTTGAGGTGAATCTCTTGTAAGCAGAGTAAGAGATGGGTCTTTCTTTTTTATCCTTCTCTTACTCTGTGTCTTTTGATTGGTGCATTCAGTCCATTTACATTTAGGGTGATTATCGATAGATACGTACTTTTTGCCATTGCAGGCTTTGGATTCGTGGTTACCAAAGGTTCAAGGGCAGCTTCTTTACTATTTAACCGTCTAACTTAACTCTCTTATTAAGCTATTATAAACACAGTCTGATGATTCTTAATTTCTCTCCGTTCTTATTCTTCCTCCTCCATTCTTTATATGTTAGGTGTTTTATTTTGTACTCTTTTGTGTTTCCTTTGACTGCTTTTATGGATAGTTGATTTCATTTTTTGCATTTAGTAGTTAGTATTTGGATGCTCTGCTTTCTTTGCTGTGAATTTATTTTCTCTGGTGACATCTATTTAACCTTAGGAGTTCTTCCATCTAGAGCAGTCCCTTTAAAATATCCTGTAGAGGTGGTTTGTGGGAGGCAAATTCCCTCAACTTTTGCTTGTCTGGAAATTGTTTTATCCCTCCTTCAAATTTAAATGATAATCGTGCTCGATTCAGTATTCTTGATTCAAGGCCCTTCTGTTTCATTGCATTAAATATATCATGCCATTCTCTTCTGGCCTGTAAGGATTCTGTTGAAAAATCTGATGATAGCCAGATGGGTTTTCCTTTGTAGGTGATCTTTTTTCTCTCTCTGGCTGCCTTTAATACTCTGTCCTTGTCTTTGATCTTTGACATTTTAATTATTATATATCTTGGTGTTATCCTCCTTGGTTCCCTTGTGTTGGGAGATCTGTGGGCTTCCATGGTCTGAGAGACTATTTCCTATCCCAGCTTGGGGAATTTTTCAGCAATTATTTCTTCAAAGAAACTTTCTAACCCTTTTTCTCTCTTCTTCTTCTTCTGGTACCCCTATAATGTGAATATTGTTCCATATGGATTGGTCACACAGTTCTATTAATATTCTTTCATTCCTAGATATCCTTTTATCTCTCTCTGCCTCAGCTTCTCTGTAGTCCTGTCTCTGATTTCTATTCCATTGACAGTCTCTTGCTCCTCATCCAGTCTGTTTTTAAGACCTTCTGTTGATTGTTTCATTTCTATTATCTCCCTGCAGACTTCATCCCTTAGCTCTTGCATATTTCTCTGAAGGTACATCAGCATGGTTATGACTTTTATTTTGAATTATTTTTCAGGAAGATGGTTATATCTATCTCACTAGGCCCTCTCTCTGAGGTAGTCTGAGTGATTTTTGACAGGACGAAATTCTTCTGCCTTTTCATGGCGATATAATTGGTAGCAGGCAGGTGGCGTGTGTGTCAGGTGGGAGAACGAAGTCCCTTCCTGCTTGTTGCTTGCCTTGCCCTTCTCTGCTGCCTGTGCCATCTACCCGCACACCTGGACACAGGCTCTGGGATAATCCCCTGAGCTGCTATGGGCAGGGCAGCCTTTGGGAAAGGCTGGCGCACTCTGCGTGTGGCAGACACGCAGGGTGTGTTCTCCTGTAGAACAGCCCGCCTTCGTCCCTTCAGAATCTTGCTCCGGTCTCCAGTGCTTGTGCTGTCTACCCGCACACCGGAAGCAGTCTCTGGGATAATCCCCTGAGCTGCTGTGGGCGGGGCGGCCTTTGGGAAAGCGTAGCACACTGCAGGGGGTGGCAGGCACGCAGGGTGTGCTCCCCTGTGAGGACGGAGCCCCTTCGTGCCTCTGGACCTTGTTCTGGCTTCCTCTATCTGTCCCGGTTACCTGCGCACTGGAAGGAGACCCTGTCTGGTTGCTGTGGGCGGGAATGTTCTTCCTCTTCTCCACAATTGTGGCTGGTCAGCCGGTTTACTTGCAGCGCTGGAGGGGGGAACAAATAGCAGGCTGCTTGCCGCTGTGAGGGGCCTCAGGGCTGTGTTACCCCCCAGCGTATTAGGGAGCCTGAAGTTCCTCGAGATTCCCAGCCTACTGGGCTGAGTGTGCTGGGACGATTTTGTCCAGCAGTTGAGCCCTTGTCACTTTAAGACTTCCATTTATTATTTTTAAATTTTTTTATTAAGGTATTATTGATATACACTCTTATGAAGGTTTCACATGAAATAACAATGTGGTTTCTACATTTACACATATTATCAAGTCCCCAACCATAACCCAATGAAGTCACTGTCCTTCAGTGTAGTAAGATGCCACAGATTCACTATTTGCCTTCTCCTTGCTACACTGTTTTCCCTGTGATCCCCACACCATGTGTACTAAACATAATACACCTCAATCCCCATCTCCTTCCCTCCCCATCTGTCCTGCCACACCCCTTCTTTGGTAACCACTAGTTCCTTCTTGGAATCTCTGAGTCTGCTGGTATTTTGTTCCTTAAGTTTTGCTGCGTTGTTATACTCCACAAATGAAGGAAATCATTTGGCACTTGTCTTTCGCTGCCCGGCTTATTTCACTGAGCATAATATTCTCCAGCTCAATCCATGTTGTTGCAAATGGTAGGATTTGTTTCTTTCTTATGGCTGAATACTATTCCATTGTATATATGTACCACATTTTTCTCCTCCTTTTTCTTCCTCCTCCATTCTTTATTAGGTATCATATTCTGTACTCTTTGTCTATCCCTTGAATGACTTTTGGGATAGTTAATTAAATTTGCATTTGGTTAGTAATTTGCTGTTCTACTTTCTTTACTGTGGTTTTATTACCTCTGGTGACAGCTATTAAACCTTAGGAACACTTCCATCTATAGCAATCCCTCCAAAATACACTGCAGAGATGGTTTGTGGGAGGTAAATTCTCTCAGCTTTTGCTTATCTGGAAATTGTTTAATCCCTCCTTCACATTTAAATGTTAATATTGCTGGATACAGTAATCTTGGTTCAACACCTTTCTGCTTCATTGTATTAAATACATCATGCCACTCCTTTCTGGCCTGTAAGGTTTCTGCTGAGAAGTCTGATGATAACCTGATGGGTTTTCCGTTGTATGTGATTTATTTCTCTCTCTGGCTGCTTTTAATAGTCTGTCCTTATCCTTGATCTTTGCCACTTTAATTACTATATGTCTTGGTGTTGTCTTCCTTGGGTCCCTTGTATTGGGAGATTTGTGCATCTCCATGGCCTGAGAGACTATCTCCTTCCCCAGATTGGGGAAGTTTTCAGCAATTACCTCCTCAAAGACACTTTCTATCCCTTTTTCTCTCTCTTCTTCTTCTGGTACCCCTATAATGCGAATATTGTTCCGTTTCGATTGGTCACACAGTTCTCTCAATATTCTTTCATTCTTAGAGATCCTTTTTTCTCTCTGTGCCTCAGCTTCTTTGTATTCCTCTTCTGTGGTTTCTATTTCATTTATCATCTCCTCCACCATATCTAATCTGCTTTTATTACCCTCCATTGTGCTCTTCAATGATTGGCTATCTGACCCGAATTCATTCCTGAGTTCTTGAATATCTTTCTGTACCGCCATGAGCATGTTAATAATTTTTATTTTGAACTCCTTTTCAGGAAGGTTCATGAGGTTGATGTCATTTAAATCTTTCTCAGGAATCATATTAATAATCTCATTTTGAACCAGGTTCCTTTGGTGTTCCATATTTGTGTATGTTGCCCTCTAGTGCCCAGAAGCTCCACTCTCTGGAGCTGCTCAGCCCCTGAAGCAATGTCAGGGGTCGCAGGGGAGTGGTATTGGTTCCTGGGGGAGGAAAGAGCTGTTTCCCTCTTCTTGGCTGCTAAGCCTGACTCCACTGCCTGAACCAGTGGGCTGAGCAGACAGGTATAAGCCTCTATGCTTTGTGTTTGTAGTTGCTGTAGACATATCTTCCCTCTGGCCCTTTAAGACTTTTAAAAAGTGCCCACTTTTCCAGGGGAGTTGGCTGTGGGGACCCACTCGCAGTCTCCGTCTCAGATTTTCCTTTTCTGTTTCTATAATATCCAGTACACCATGCAATGTGTGTCTGTGCTCCCAGTGCAGATTACTAGGGCTGGTTATTTAGCAGTCCTATGCTTCCACTCCCTCCCCACTCTGATTGTTTTCCTCCCACTGGTGAGCTGGGGTGGGGGAGTGCTCAGGTCCCACCGGGTCGCCTCTTTGTATCTTACCATTTTCATTAGATGCTGAGTTCTCACAGATGTAGCTGTAGCCTGGCTGTTGTACTGTATCTTCTGGCCTCTCTTCTGGGAATAGTTCTATTTGTTGTATTTTCAAAAATTTATATGGTTTTGGGAGATTTCCACTGCCGTACTCACACTGCCATCTTGAGCCACTCCTTTCTAACAAGGGCATTTTTAATGCTTATCTACAGTAATAGTAGGAATAGAAACCAAAATGACAATTTTCCTAATCTTGCTGAAGGATTATCAACCATGCTGTGTCCAAATAAAATTACCTCTTAAAAGGTGGAATGAGAAATTAGGTATAAACTGAAGATAGCTACTTTCAGATATTATGCTAAAAGTGGTCATCAGCTCTTCAATACACATATAGCCAGTGCGTGTAAATTTCTTACTTAAAGTAATTGCCATTCCCTTGGTCAAGAGCCCCTTGATATCCTCACCAATTCTTTTTCTCTCTGTATTTCTACCTGTGCTCTAATTATTTTGATCATCTCCTGAACCCATCTTGCCCATAACCATTCTTGGTTAAATCATGCCTTCTGATTCCCTTGAACTTGCTCCTTAGGAGCTCAGAATTTTCTGGAAAAAGTCACATAACAGTGTTGATTCACACTACTATGAATCTGTTTCCACATCTTGTTATCTGCAGCTCTCAAAAGATAAGTCTCTACTCTTTCATAATCACATCATTACTTATGTATGCTCTTTCTCTTGAATCTCCTCCCTCTTTCTCTACAGAGGTTCTTTCCCCTAAGCCCATGAACAATATATATCTCTTCTATCTTGACAAAATCTGTCCTTGCCTCTTCCACCTTCTATGGATTTAGACCCACTGTGAACTACATCGTCACAACTCATCAAACTGTACAATTAAGATCTAAATGAAATATTTGGAAAATGTAACATGCATTCTGATATTTTCTACACCAAACTGCTCTTATATTTCCATCTCTTGTTAATTATTTCTACCACAATAATATTTTCTACCTACTCTGCCAAAGACAACCAGAGTCCTCATATTAAAACTCTGTTAATCAACAAAAGTAGTCACCTCCTCTGAGAAGGATTACTCCTTAATAAGACTTTATTTTCTTTCTTTTGATGATAAAATAGAGTTTCCTATAAAGTAGAAAATACACATTATTCCAGGGGCATCCAATGCAATAAAATTTATTCTTTGTCCTAGTGACTTTACAGTTATGAAGGAGAAAATATAAAGAAAAAAACTAGGCCACTCACTTGAAGACACTTGTAATCTCTTTGTGGACTGAGATTTACCAGCCTTGTAAACAAAACTCACCCATACATGTTTGCTAAATAAAAAAAGCTTCTTTTCTAAAATGCTCATTATTTTTTTACATTAAGTAAAATCTTTGTAAACAGAAATTTTGTCTAAGAAACAGAATTATGTGCCATATAAACAATGCTAATTCATTAAATGTTTTCAATTAATTTCTATTATATTGCATTTCATAAGAGCCAAATATTCCTTTTAAGTAGAAGCTTTCAGTGAAAATTATGGTTAAAAAATCAGAATTTACCAATACTTTATAATAATATATTTGGACGGAAAAATAATGTATTTAACTATCTAAGACATGATTGTCTCTGTTTGATGCATGCCCTTGCACCAATATGGAGGATGACAGATTGAGTCTGAGAACAACTGATATTTCATAGGCACTAAATATGACAAAACAAGCTGCACATTTGTTAGCTTATTTTAAGCTTGCTTGTGGTGAACAAAATATCTGTGCCTTATAAAAACCCTCCTTAGGAAGGGATGCACATTTTATAAATTGCCAATCATCCAGATAAAGTAATTTGCAGTCCCTGGGAAATTGCCATTCCTCCTACTGACTTACTGACTTCAGGGAAAATATTTCAAAACAAAATCTCCCAAATTTGTAAATAGCGTTTCTGCATCTCTGAATCCATGGCCTCAACATTCCACAGTTACATATTATAACACATTCACCATGAAAAATGTAATAAACATCTGTGTTATCTCAAAAAGTCATCAAAGGATTTTTTTTAGAGTAATTGCAAAATTTAAATTTTTGAGAGAATTAGTCTAACCTTCTGATGCAGGTGGTACCCATTGAGAAATCCTTTTTTATCAAAAGCCTCCAAATTCTCAATCCTTGTAAATTACAAATCAAAAAACATGTTTTATTTTTTATCAAAATGCCTTAAGAAAGTATGTCAAGTTGTTCACTGTTGGAAAATTCTGTTTTTCATATTGTATATAACTTAAAGGTTGCTGGTCCTTTACCTTCTTAGCAGATGTACTGGACACAGAAATAGACAAATCAGGAAATATATTTGTGAAGATAAAAATTCCTTCAGAGTAGGCAATAAAATGTATGCAACCGAGCCAACCACCCTAACGGCTGCTGCCTGAGATAACGCTGTGCTGACACCACAGAAAATGGACTGAGGGAGGTGAAATATTACTGAACTTCAAATACTGTGATGTTCCCTTTGCATATGTGGTTTTTAATCATAATTATTAAGTGATATTGATTTGTATCCCTTTTCATGCTTTAAATATGGTTTTGTGAAAGGTATGCAACAAAACAAGGTTAAATCGCATTATATTTTTTATGTAGTATGTCAGCTAAGAAGTAGCTTTTAAAAGTAATATCCAAGATACAGATTTAAGATGGTCATGCTGACGCTTTATTTTTCTTGTACATATGGATCTGATTTCTCTCAATTTTCAAGTTAAATTTAGAGAGTGCAATAAATACTTGAATAAAGTTTTTCTTCCCAGTACTTACTCATATTAATTGATTAATAACGTCATTGCTTTTTTAACACATTACCTTTTACACTGTTAATTATGGGGATTTTGAGAACTGTAAAACTAGATTGTCATATTTTATATGAGAGGGTATAAAGGCATTTGCTAAAGCAAGAAAGCCAAATAATATTTATTTATACATGTATATTATTTTTTTCATAAAATTAAATGCTACATACAATCAGCATCTTTTTGGGAACATATCAATATTGCCCTCCAAAAAGGTTATTCTTTCTCTGTTTTCTTCTACGCATCTCTCTGTAAATCTTTGAGCCACCTTGTCACATAGGGGATGTGAGGCAAGGGAGGAAAGTATAAAAATATTATTTACACTGATTTTAATATTTGTCCTGATTATAAGTATTCTTTCCATGGCTGTTGAACTGAATGTTTTCATTAACTGACCGAACTGTTATTTTAGTTTGACTACCCACTACTAATTTTTTATAAACTTTTGATTAACATGAAGTTGCTTTATACTCATCTGCTTCTAGAAATATTTGACATAAGTATTTGACACGATATAGAATCTCATATTCAAAATATTATTTTTTTACTATTTCTCCCAGGATTATGGAAATTCTCAAGTAACTCCACTTCCTTCTAGAATAATTAAAACATATCTAGTTTGACTATTCATGTAATCAATTTGTAAAAAAAGTTGGTTTAACCTGTGTCCATATGCGTGGGAGAACAGGTATACAGCATTAACAAGCACTGTCATCCAGAGCCTGGAGTACTGTTCAGCACACAGTAGGCATTCAATGAATATTTACTCGCTTAATTAATAAAATAATTCTATTTTATCATAGGTCAGGATAGCGGGTGGAAGAGCATGGAAGAGAAAACAATGGAGTAGAAGTTAGAAAAATGGTTCTAGTCCTCTCTTTGTTCCCACTTAATATAAACTATTCACTGACTTTCCAAATGATCATTTCTAGACTCCATACTACTTTTCAAATGCTTTCTCCCTTGCTTGCTGCCACTGATAGCCACTCTTTAAACAAGTTTCTGATAATACCCCACTTCTTCACATAATTCTGGCTTACTTCCACCAACATTGATCTCTTCCCTTCACACTTACAACTTTGTCAACTGACACCTCATTTTACTTAATTTAACATCTAATTTTGTAATGACTTTTACTACTTCTGAATTGTTTAACATGTTTTAAATCTTTTCCCCTAATTAAACTATAATCCAGAGGTCTGAGACTTGTAGCTGAATTTATCCCATACCCGTTTTATTTGACCATCACAAAACTTCAATATTTGGCTAGTTGTATACATTCATGTGACATTGCATGACAAAAATATATAATTTCTAGTTTCTCTTGGAAAAATACAAGATTTGGTCACACTGGGCTTGCATTCTCGTTTGGAGATGATTAACCAGAGCTGAGTAGCTACTGCCCCTTTAGTACAGGTACGTGATCCTGTTAATCTCCAGGTTGCTTGCTCGGTTTACTTATGCTCTCTGCCTGGAATATGTGATATATGTGGGACTTTAACCCATGCATGATACTCCATGCTAATATACCCACTCCAAAACACACACGCATACCATACCGTACACACAAACACACACACACACACACACACACTCCAAAATTATTCGAAGTCTCTAAAAAGATCTGAGGTGTTCATTTTTATCCATAATATTTTTTAGGCATTTCATATTTAAGATGTTTAAAAATTTTCAAGTTATTGTTAAGTTATCTTATTGTTTTCCATATTTTGGTAAACTAGGATTCAGTGAAAAGTGATGTTCAACCTACTCCTTCATTAGTTCCTAACTTAACTAATAGCATGTTGGGTAATTAGAAACTGAAAAGCCATTTTGACTTCCTCTACATCTCTGTATCTGATGATTTCCCAAGTTTTGTCAAATTTGTTGGCAGAGAGAACAGTTAGGATGGTGGAAGGGGGTTCATCTTCTTCTCTCCATTTCGACTGTCAGCATTTGCATTTGGTGAAATGGTGCCTCTCTTTGTCTGATGGTATTTGTCCTTAAAATTAACAGAGGCCCACTAGGATACTCCATTTAGCTTTAACATAAGATTCCAGAAACCAGACTCAATTTATATTCAACAGTAAAGTAGTTGTTTTAGAGCCCAAATTCACTTTCATGGAGATTGCAAAATGGCACTTTGAAACATTTACAATTATCTAAGAGATGATTGGTGAAATGTTTTGGCACCAGCAAGTCTGGCATGCAGCCCTCAAGACAAGCAGCATTTCAACCTATATCCTTCTTGACTTTCTCTATTTGAAGCACTGTATGTGAGAGAAACAGGAAATCTGCACAGCACTTTTAAAGCAATGTGGTGAATTATAAATTAATGAGGGTTTAGTATGGGAGGGGAATGACATCTGCAGAAGAGCGGATTTCATAAAGACAAAAGGGAAAAAGGTTTCCCTTAATAAAACATAACCTTTCTGTATGCACAATCAATTCTCAATTAGCCATACCAGAGAGAGTATCCACCACAGTCTGTCAAAACTGCCTTCCTTGCTTCCCACCCCCCACAGTTCGCTGTTTCTGCCTCCTTTCACCCAAGATACTCCTTGAATTAATATTTCCAACAATCTTCTTCAGTCTCTTTCTGCTTTCAAAAAATCCAATTTGCTTTTTATTTCTGTGGAGCCTCTATTGCATGGTACAGCTTTTCCTCTCCATTTCCTGCCCCTCCTCTAACCAAACCTAATGCTGAGTCAGAGTGGGTAAGAAGCCAAAGAACAGGAACTAAGAGGAGAAATGATTTCCCTGGAAAGTTCCCCAATTCCTTCTTTATACCTCTTTAATGAGCATACAGCAATAAAATCACCATTTTGGAAGTTCAAACAAACTACAGGGAAATTTGCTGGAGTGATTTTAAAATTCAATTCAACAATTATGGATTGAGTTCTTACTATGTACAAAGCCTATTACTAGGTACCACGGAGAACTCCCTGCCCTCCAGAGGCTTCTTATCTAATTGGGAGGAAAAGCAGAAGACAATTTTGCAAATAAACATGACCTACAATAGGGCTTGGATCACAGTAATAACAACTAATTTATTGCCCATCTAAAGTAGGCAGGTGGTCAGTCAGTAATTTCTTCAGAACACATTAACTGAATATTCACTATTTGTCAAATGCCATGTAAAGCCATAGGGATACCAAGATGAACAAGATAATCCTCCATCTTCACAGTCTATTAGGAAAGTAATGCAAGGAAACAAACAGTTACAAATATCACGATTAAAATGATCATTTAAGTGTAAAAAACATGGCTATATTTAGCCCATACAGCCCAGAAATGGGCAGCAGTGCCAGGCAAGTCCTCACAGAAGGGATGCATCTTGAAGGGCAAGGAGTGAAGGGCACTTCATGCCAATGCACCAGGAGGAGCAGAGGCTTGGAAGTGTGAGAGAACATTCTGCATTCTGGAAGAGTTTGTAGTTCTGAATGATACTGCACTGACAGGATCTGACTGGAGGGAGACTAGAGGATGAAGCAGGAAACAGACGTGATCCTGGAAAGCTTTTGGATGGGGTAAGCATCCAGCACAGTTCCTGGTACATAATAGGTGTTAAATTTTTATGTGAGTAAATGAGTGAATAAGGACTTGGCTTTATCCTCAGGATGTTGGATATTTATAGAAGGATTTATATTTGGGAAAAGTCTCCAATGGGTGCGTGTAATGGTTGGATTGGAGGGATTGAGTTTAATAGAAGACAGACCAGACAGGAAATTCCTGCAGTAAACCACACAGGATGACATGATTTCCCAAAAAAAGGTTAGTTGAAAAACTGGAGGAGAGCTATTTAAGAGGTGAAATGGCAAAGCTTGTTGAATAACTGGATATGAAGCAGTAAGAGAGAGCTCAAACATGAAGATGTTTATCAGGTATGTAATCAATTTGGGTAACTTAGTACTGGTGGTGCCCTTCAGCCGGATAGGAAATCCATGAAGAGAATCCAGGTTTAATCCATCTTACTTACCATGTATTAGCCCTCAGGTACATATTTGAGGTATACCTTATTTTTATTTAATTTCAAAATAAGCTTAAATATCTGGTTTACCAATCCAATTTAAATTAGAAATTGAAACATTGTGGTAGGTAGGTGTTTACAGAGCAGAAAGAAGTGATAGCCAGAAGCTTAATCAAAGAAATAGACAAGAATAAACTTAAAAGTTAAATATAAAGAAAACAACTAGGACACTCTATTTATGGCATGCTTAATGACATCTAACATTTCTTTACATGCTCTGGAGTAGAATCTTGCCTTGACCCACATATGTCTGGCTTTCTTACAAAAGTCATGCTACACCCAGTTTCACTAACAGGTAAAACACATGGCTCCTCACTTAAAGGAACAGGACAGAATTACTGCACTCAAGGTACTTTCCAGAGACAATAACCTTGAGCTCATTACTGCTTAATATATATGAAGCATTTGGTTGAAAAAATCAAACATTTGGTTGAAATAACTTGTTTGTATAATGATTTGCAATCCAAACATTCCTCCAAAATATATCTCTGATTGCAGATGTCAGAAGCACTGCATTAATTCAATTATAAAGCTTTTTTTTTTTCTTGAACAGCATGTATAGTAAGTAAGTCTATAAAAAATGGTTCTCAAAAACTAGCTTTTTATCTTTATAATGAGTATGATGTTTAGGATTTTGTTTTGTTTTTTGGTAGAATACCAGAATCCTTTCATTCATTCAAGGTATATTTGTTGATTATAATTTCCAGACACTGAGCTAGGTTTTGGAGATTAACACATACATAACACATAGCCATGCCATGAAGGAGCTTTCAGAATCAAGGAGGACAAAGTTGGTTAAACAGATAATACAGTGTTGTAAGCACAATGATACCATAACATCGCAAATGACAGTAACTCAGAGGACGGGCACTTAATAGTGGTCTGGGAATGGATTTCTGGGCAGTGTTTCAGGTTAGCCAAGTGAAGAGTGGTGGGATATTCCCAGTAGAATCAAAGAGCATGTGGGAAGACATGGAAACACTGGGAAGGTTTTCCCAGTACCAGACATAGTTCTGACTGTTCTGCACACACACCCCTGCAGCATATGTATCTTCCTGCTTCTATGGGCTGCTCTTCACTTGTGCCTTCCTCTAGCAAATGGGCAGCATCTCATAACACACGCTTTGTGACATTATCACCTGCAGCCTTATCTTACTGGTTTTACTTAATTCATCTGTGTCCTGATTTCCTCACTTTCTTAAGAGTACTTTTGGAAGTCTTTGAAAATATATTGTGTAAGGAAGATTAATTCCTTTGGCATAAGGCAGGCTATAAACAAATAAATAAATAATGGAGGGGGGGGGGTCAAAATAATATGAACATCATTTAGAACAAAGAAAAACAATCCCAAATACCTGAAATTGCCCATGACAGCATCAGTGTGCAACTGATACTGATGGTGATCATCACTAAGTCAGTAAAAGTTTAAAGTTGTATGTTTTGTATAATAAGGCATATTACTTTTGAATACTCAGATCATTTTTAAATGGTTAATTTTGTAAATATTTGTGTAAATAAACTTACAAGTCTTTAGATAAAGAGAAAACTTGCCTAACTGGAATTGTTTTTCCCTGAAGGCAGTAATAAGCCGAAACTTTCATGTGTTTCACTTAGAAATAGTTTTATTTTAATATAGTGTAGCTAAAATCTACCTATGGACTCTACTGTATTCATATTAAAAAACATATCACCTTTCCATACTTGAATGAGTTTTGACTGACTATATATCCACATATAAAAGACAAATAGGAGTTCATGAAAACCTCATGTAGTTGCTTGACAAGTCTCATTCAAGCTTGAATAAACAATTACTACACAAACTATGCATATGCTTTTGCTGAAAATGCATAGAAAAAACAGTAGGAAAGGATGCTTTGTACCCAATGTAACACTGAAATCATTCACAAGGGTTCAATTTAGTAAATAACTTACCAGTATTGATTTGCATTTTATCACTGGCAATTTGTAACTTTTTAAGTTATTCAATTTATACTTTTATGCTTGTTATTCATGTGTATTAATTCTACATTGCCTTTTCTATATTTTGAACTTAGCATCTCTAATAATTTTTTTTTACAAGAATCTGAACTTGGGTAAAATAACAAATATATAAACCAAGCTTATGAATAATATTTTAGTTTAAATATCATAAAAGACATGGGTTTGCTTTAACCTCTTTCAATAATTGAACAAATGTTTGTTGTTACATGATGTCATTCATTCAACAAATTCTAATAAGCATCTACTGTGTGCCAATAGCATTCTAGGTGCTATCTAGTAGCAAACAATGAGCTAGAGTTTATTCATAACTTCTCTTTCTAAGGGGGACATCACTAGGAATTACCAGTTGATAAATGTAGGAACCAGGACTGGAACACAAGCTGACTGACTCAAGGTCCACTTTCTATATCATTGAGGTACTCAGCTTCCAATATTGAAAAAGAAAGTTAATATAAAAGAAAGCATGTTGAGACATAGGGAAAAGCAACATCTTGATGGCATATTTCAGTGCCTGGAGATCCAGCCATACCTACCTAGCACTGAGCCCTTATACTTCCTAGTACTCCAAGCCAATAAATTCTCTTTATTGTTTAAATCAGTTTGTTTACTGTTAACTGCCACTAAATAAGACCTATTTAATAATCTTGTATAATTTTGTGTAATTAGTCACTATGAGTGTAAATTAAGGGCAGTACTTTTGCTAATAGTATTAGATGATAAAAAACAAAATACTTGTTATAAGCCTGCCAGAATTTTCAGAATTATATTCTTTTTAAATTATAAATATAATGTTATCTCCCTTTTAATTGGGTGTGTGTACTCTTGAGCAAGTTATTTAACCTCCAAGTGCCTCCGTTTTCTCATGTGTATAATGGACAAAGTCATAGCAGATATTAATCTTCAAATAAGATTAAATGAAATAATATATTTTTATATAAAAATTAAAATATACCTGGCAAATTAAAAGCACTTAAGTACAATACCAATATTATTGTTATTACTATTAGTTTTCTCAAAGGGGCTTATGGTACCCAGACAAATTAAAGAAACACTACCCTAACAGATTAGGAGAGAAAAATCCCATCACAATTGTTGGGATATCTCAACCATTACTTGGGGTGGCTACTCTGTTACATACAGAGCACCTTCAAACTGATACATCTCTGGTAAATATTCATGGAACTATTATTGAAATGATTACTGATAGCCTTTGGGAATCAATAAATAGTGCCCAGAAGGCAGTAAATACGTAGAACATGAGTTTGGGTTCAATTAGCAATATTTTTTAAATTCATCATTTGACAAAAGAAGAGAAAATGATGCATTCTGATGAAAGTAGTATACTGCCACTGAGGTATACAAACAGTGCCACCATTTTCTTGGCAATTTTCCTCCTCGATTTCCCATTGGTTTCAACTCATTAGAAATTTTTGACAAATCTAAATCCTATAAGGCTGATTGGTTTGATTAACCTAATAAAGAAAAAAAGTCAGCCACTTATAACTTTCACCTGACATTGACATAAAGTCTTTATGTGGCACAGTTCCTGGGTTTTGTCACTTGAAATGGGGCGAGGGATTGCTAGTAGAATGAATAGGGTTGCGGGGCAACAGATTAATTAAGTAGCTCTCAGGAATGATATTGAAGGGTAACTGATTAATTGAACATTGAAGCCATCTAATCAAACAGCAGACACAATAAATATATTTCTTCAGGGATAAATTATGCCCTGATTAGCATATTCATTTATGCAGTTGAATTAACTCTTTGTGTGCTTTTTAAGCTTTGAGCAGCTGGAAATAACCACCTGCTACAGATTCTCTTGCATGTTATTCTAAAAATGCCTGGTGAACATGCCTGTATTTCTTCAAGATTTGAGCAGTTTATTAACTAAGTATGTAATCTTTCTGTTTATAAAAAAGGGTGAAAAATCCACTGAGTCATTATCATTATCCCACACAACCCATGGTCAGACAAAGCATAAAGATTCAACAACAATCTGTTTCATGCTGAACTCGGGATTTAATAAGGAACATATAGCAGTGAAAATATAGTACCAAAGGTCCACTAAGCTATTCATCTGTGAAAATGTCTTTTGAGGTGTGAAAACATGGTTATTATTATTTTCATATAAGCCCATGGAAAAAATGGTCACTTTAAAACTTTGAAGATTCAGTAAAATAAAGGGTGGATCTTAAATCAGGACAACTGGGGGATGATATATTCAAAAAGCCTGAAGTAGTTCATTTGAACTTACGCTGTCTTCCCTTCTGCTTACACTGAAGCCCTGCCCCCAGTTTTGACACCCGGGCAGGATCCAGTTGCCACAGCTGTGCAACTCTATGAATAGCAAGAGTCTGCTCCCTGTGCCTGTGGATGCTCATCATCAAAGGGCGTCTGTCACCCTCCAGTCAGTCCCCAGGCGCGCTCCCTGCCAGCGTGCAGGAGCAGAGTTTCATGGGGGAAGGGCAGGAAATCCCAGAGATAAGAAACATGGCCTTGTCAGCATCTGAGCCCAGGAAGCTTGAGTCCTATTGCAGAGCCTGACTGACTCCTGTGTCAATGACTTTCTTACAGAAATTCAAGCTCCACCTAGGGAGAGGTCTCCAAGAGAAAGGCCCTGTGAATGTCTCTGCTGCCACAGAAGTCATGTGGAAAACTGGATGGAGCTGTGGTTATGCATTGCTCTAAGTTGGAATTGGCTAAAAAGGCAGTGTCACGTGCACAGCCAAGATATTACAGAGCTGTTGGCTGGAAAAAGATTCAGGAGATCACTGGAACTGTTTTGTTAGTGGAGACTAAAAAACTGCAAGAGACATTTTTCTTTTAGCTGAAAGGAATTTCATTAGATCAGTAACCAAGTGACCAATTGTAATACTATATAATACCTTACATATTATTTTTTTATTTATAAAATTTTTCAGCTTCAGAATTTTATGAAAGTTGGAAATGTCATATATAAATGAATATATATGGTAAATATACATATGAAAATTGCTTTAAATTGATCAGAAAAAGCAGGTCTCTAAATAGGAACAGAAATGCTTTCAGGACTTCACTAAAACATAGTTCAGCTTCATATGGCCTTTAAATTAAAAAAAAAAGGTGTCTCCTATGCCTAATTCACAATCCCAGCTGCTTTCTGTTGTTGTTGTTGGTGTCTATATATCCAGGATTCATTTAAATGTATCCAGTTGCAGAAATCTAGAGGTCTAGATTTCTAGAAAAAAAAATAGGAATTATCAATCTTCCTCTCATATTTTTGGTCCACTTGTTAGGATATTATAAAGAGAAAACTAAATACATCCTTTCATTTTATTCATGTGTTTATTGGCAACAATGTTATGAAGGAAGATTGAAACCCATTCCGCTGGCAAACATCAGCATTATTTGATAACAAAAGCAAAAGCACCTGTCAAAAACATGCTAGTTTTCAGAATTATTATTTTCTTAAATGATAAACATACACTTGTCTCCCTTTTAATAGGACATGCGGTGATTTACCTTTAAAAATATACTCAGTCTCTTTTAATTTCCAAAATCCACTCCTGCACTGAAATTACACCCCATTTACAACCTTTCCCTCCTAGCTAACTCTTCCAGATTTTAAAGATAAAAATGACCTCTTCGTGTACTACTTAACCAATTTTACTGTATTTGTTTATATAGAAATTGTGTGATAGACTTGATTTATTTTAATTCCCCAATGTTAATTTCTCCTATTTTCTTTATTACTGTTCTTTGAGCTCATTATAAATACATTATTATCTATTGACTAAGATAAATGAAGGTCAGTTAAGTGATCTGTCATTTGTCTCATATATCATGCATCAAATAAGCTGTTGGTTATCTCCTAGATGAATCTGAAATGTATGAGCCATTAAATACAGATATAGATATAGATATAGATATATACATACACACACATATATATATACACATATTTACATGCATGTATATATATATATAAAAAAAATATATATATATATATAATATATATAAAATTTCTTTCCAGAGTGCTTTAAATATTCTCAAAGGAGAAGTCACTCTTCATATTTGTTAGGACAAACAGATCAGTGTCACAATTTATTATGATATAAAACTGCATCAGTATTGCTTACCTGACTGCTTATCTTTAAAAAGAGAAGATAAAAGAGCAGGAAGATAAAGAACATAAATACTTTTTAAAGGTATACATAAAATAATACTACTAAGCATTCTGTTTCTAATTGTAAAGATAAACATGTTGCATACTGGAGGGTCCTGATTTAGATAGTTATGGAATTTTAAATTACTTTTTTTATTTAAAACAAATTTTAAGATGTATTTTGGACCTTTGTGAATTGATTTTATATCTGGTCAGTATTTTTGTTTATTTATAGAAAACAAATTGCAATACCATTGCAAAAGTAAACATAACCAACCCTATTTTGAATGCATTATTTAAAAAATAGGCATATATTGCTCTATGATGGACAAATCATGGTGTTCTTGCAGCCAATTTTTAAAAAGGCCCTTAAAGAAACTAGTGGTGATTTACTTTTATTTGAACAGTATAAAATGAGTTCAGTGCTTAGACTGTGCTAAACAATTACCCTTATCATATCAAGAATGTTATTAAACGTTCAGTGTGGGTTTTTGGCATTGTTGACAGCAGTCTTCCAAAATTGTGTGTGGATTGAATGCAAATAGGTCTAAAGAAACATTTTATTTATCTGTCTAATACTGTGAAACTAGGAAAGTTTTGAATTTAGTCTAAAGAATGAAAGCTATGACTGGCTTGATTTGAAATTGTGCACGTTTATGTGCAAAACCATTTGAAACTTGTCTACACCTATTTTAAATAGCAAAAACATTTCATTCTACATTTGTCCAGTGTTTAAATCCAAGCCTACATATATATGTTTTATCATAATTTTGAGATATTTTTCAATTGGATTTTTAAGATATATTTCCTGGTTGAAAAGTCTATTATTTTAGAAAAAACCCAGATATGATTTTAATTAATGAATTATTAAATTCTATTATATACCTTTCTAATTTAATGTTTTTTAGATAACCATGGTTAAATTCATTGGTTCTCAATATTTTTTTCACTTTAGAAAGCTCATTTACACAATATACTCCACTTAGAAACACTGCACAATACACAGTATGATTTTCAACACATATAAGTGGAGGGAGCCAGGAGGAGGCATATCAGATGGAGGAAGCTGAGGAGGTAGAAATGCAGACTTAAAAAAATATCTCTAAGGATCATGAATTAACTCCCAGGATTATACATTGTCCTCATGTGAAGACTGGAAAATTTTCTTTTCCACACAACATATATAACTTACTTGCTATCTTAGAAAGAGTGTACTCAAATTAAGAATAAGAAAAACAAATCCTTAAGTCAAAAATAACTATTTTTATTATTGTAATTTCTACCTTTTTTCATGATAAATTTTATTATATTAAATGCCTCTTCCAACCTGATAACTTGGAATTTACTAATTTTCACAAGTATCTCTTCTCTTCAAAAAAGGATATTTTTCCCCTCAAATAGTTGATATTTTTCTCAGTTATCCAAAGGAACAAAGTAAAAAGATATTTTCATTATTCCCTTACAGTGGAAGAAATAAGTATCACAACTTACTTGGCCAACATCCTGCAATGCTTGAATATTCTTTGAAAATAATAAAATTCATTCTACTTAGGCCCACCCCCATCTCTAAGAGTTAGGATGACTCTTTATGTGCCTTGATACCTCAAACCTAAGAAACAAAAAAAGGGTAAGAAGGCCCAATATAGATCAGCTTTTTGGTCATATTTGAATTCCATTTAATAATATAAAATCTCATCCAGTCTTAAACCCAGCATCCCCCACCTCCAAACTTCTACACTTCCAGATACATTCACAAATACATACAGAGAAAAAGAAAATATATTGATATGTGTTAAATATCCTTGGTTAATTTTTAAGCTGCTGATGAAAAAGCTTCACTTGTAGTAAATCAAGAAAATTAAGGCTTTATGTAAGTACTGAAGCTTGAAAAAAGGTCCTAAATGCCACTCCAAAGGAGCATCTGCAATAACATGCACGCAATGGCAAAACCCTTGGAATCAATATATTGCCACTCAGGGTGAGTCCTTAGAAGGATGCATGATGCATCTAGATATTTAAGTAGAGTTGGGTTTAAGATACCAACCTTGTTAACTCATTATTTTAGGTAATATTTGAATATTGAGGAGAAATGCTAAGCTCCTCATGGAATTTACATTATAAAGAGGATTAGAGTGTAAAAAGAAATGTTTTACAGGAGTTTAGACCTTGTGTGAGATAAACAGAATTGAAGGTGAGTTGTGAAGGGGCTGAAATACTACTTCACTTATTGATCACAGGATTTACAAGAGGCAACTTGGGAAGGATGCATATGGTCAAGGTCAGTTGCCCCTTTAAATGTAAGTTCGCACATTACTGGTGACCTACAGCTCCATGTTTCCTACTGAAAATCTGTGAAACCTTTTTCTTTCAATTGATTAAAAACAAAGGTAAGTTGACAAGGGAACTGATGAGCTGTGCACAGTGAATAAGGCGTCAGTGTTCTCTTCTTGTCAATCTTCCTTTTTATAAAAAAAGGGAGCAGAAACCTGATTTGATGCATCGCCTTAAACACTGATCCATGAACTTTGTCCATTGTAACAACTAAACTGTTGAGACCATGTAGTTATCACAGCTAAATAATATGTATAAACATGAAAAACAGAACCAAAGATCTGGTTCTGTGCTAAAAAACTGTAAACCCACAGAAAAATCTATATATAACTTACATACTTCCTTTTATTCTTGTTTAATCACAGAATGTCACAGCCCTTTGGTATATGCTCAAGTGATATTTGGCATTTGATATTTGATAAATGATATTTTATATTTCTGTTCATAACCCAGTGATTATAGTTGATGTACAGAACTAAGTCATAAATTCAGGTCTTACTGTTTTATATTAGCTCAGGCATCAGCAATTTAACAATGAATGTTCTTAAAAGGATTTTCTAATTCAGACAAAGACCTTAGGTAAAAATCAAACATAGGGAAAGTTTTTTTTCAGTGCTTTCTCTCTGTTTTACCTTCACTTTTCTCTCTTCTTATTCTTTCCCCCCAAGCAGATTCACGGAGATGCAAGTGTCCAGAATACCCAAAGAAACTCACATTTCTCCTCTACTGCTGGGGGGGAAAAACCCCTGGGACAGAAGACCTGAGATAGCACAAAAAGAATAGCAATTTGCTTGGTTATCTGATGGATGTGATTTATGTAGAAGTGTGAATCAACTAAAATTTCCTGCCTGACTTGTTCTTAAAAGAGGGATTATTAACATAAATGAATCTCGATTAGTGACAGGGGTAGTAGGCTTAGTGCTCTTGGCAAACTTCTTCCCTAGGGCATGTTGGAGATAAGAGGTTTGCAACCTGGCAACTCTTTAAAGACTACACCAACTTTTTTTTTTTTCATTAAAGTTTCTTCTTTGCTGGCCCCTGAGCTTAGTACTGAAGGCAGGGACTTAAAGAGAGATTCTCCAGTCCCTGAGCTTGAGAAGTTTAGAGCTGGAGGATGTTTTCTATTAAACCATTTCCCTTCTACCACAAAAAAATAAGCAAAGCAAAACAAAACAGATCTGAAAAGACCCTGTGCTACTCTAGACTGGGTAGTGGATAATCAATAAATATTTTGCTTTTTAGTTTTAGAATTGTTCATCAAATGGTTTATTTATTTTTCCTATCACAAGTGCTACCTCCCAGAAGCATTCCTTTCCTGTTTCATGTTCTCTTGACTTTCCTGCCTTGAGGCTAACTTTGGAGTTGACTGAAATGCGATTCCCTGTGCTGTGTGTCCACAGCTAAACTACTCCAAGGTGTTTTCTCTTATTCTGAGTTTTTCTCCTATCTGCCCATTTTTATCCCAGTCACTTTAATCTTCAGTGATTGGTTGAGTGCCTTCAAATACTAAGTGGACTTTACATAGTGTTGTATGAATGATGTATAACTGATATTTCTTCCATAGGAAAGAAATAACAGTGTGTCTAAACAATCATTAAAAGAAAATGTTTACCCTATGTGTGACCATAATTTCATGTTCTTTTGAATGCAAGATAGGTCAAATGCTGCAATCAAAGAAATTGTCTCTCATATTAAGATGGAAAAAAGGAGAAAAGAATTTAAAACAATCATTAGTGAGAGGATTATTCCAAGTTTTACTTTGACTCAGCAAACTGAGGGAAACTGGCTCTAAGGCATTAACATTTGATAGTATTTATCTTTACAAAGGCACCAGTGGAAAAGTACATTCTAAATTTTGACATTTTTATGTTTTTTAAAACAGGATTTACAAATGAGACTAGATGGCAGCACTTGAATCAACCATGAGTGTTTTCTGACAGAATTCATTAGAATTTTTTCCTATTAAGGCTAAATGTTGCTAGAACGATTTTTAAAAAGTTGTTTACAGTGCCAATGACCAATTATTCAGAAATGACTTCTAAATATTTTATTTTATAATCATAAATCATATGGGAAAAGAATACGATAGTTTGCCTCACTAGGTATTTTGACCTTCTAAAGCTAAAGGGGAAGTAACTACCATCTTTATGATTGATGTTCAGTGCTATTGGTTGAGGGCTTTTATATAACAGACTGATTTATGCCCTGAACTAATTAAGTAACAAAGTGAGGGAAGAGGAATAGCATGCACATTCAGAAATTACAATATAACATAAAGATCTGAATACAGAACTGCAAAGATACCGAAATAATCTTGTGTTTAAGAATAAAGATCACTGTCATAAAAACTTATTTTTAGAAAATTTCAAGAAAATACTTGAATGTTAATGTTAAATTTTTTACTATTCAAAAGAACATTTATTCTTATTCATTTATTTCTTTCCATTTTTGTTTAAAAAAAGAATTAGAAGAACTAATGTTATTTATGTAAATGAATTGTTTTCCTTTTATTTATATCACTCTCATCAGCATCTAATCATGAAAACCTTAACACACATTCTTATTACACTTATTAAACAGTAATTACTGATATGCACATTTCTTACAATGATGTAGCAGAGCAACAAAGAGTAAAGTAGAAAACTAACAAAAAGAGAGTGGACAATGTTCTACAAATAGCATTTGGAAATTTCACATACATAATTTTACTTAAGGACAAACTCAAAACCAAAAAGGTTTTTTGTCTTTTTGAGAATTACTGCATTGCACAAAAATAGTTCATATGATTTAAGATTAAGTTGTAATATTAGAATAATTTTATTATCATCTCAACTTTACTTTTTGATAATATTCACAGACTAGAACTGAACTATAAAAACATACCTATAACCACACTTTTCCTCCCTATATACTGTAGCCAAATATCAACACCAGCAAAAGCAAGTTACTGCAGCCACAGGGATTCTGCTCTCTATGAAGTAACTATATTTTTTGCCCTGACCTTCAGCCTGGGATATTCCTTCGGGAAGTATAAAATAGGTCACAGAAGTCACTCACTCTGCCTTGGGATTGGATTCATTCTCTGCTCTGATTACTCAGACCCTGACCTTAGTGTACCTCACCTTTTAGATTCTAGGTCAACACTTGCTCCAACTTTCCATTTCAGAATACAAGAAGCTTCAAATTAATTCCACACCAAGCCCAAATTCTTTACATCCCCAATTCCCATTCATTTGTATTACTTAGGTTATGACTTTTTCCCAACAGAATCATAAGCACATTTTAAAAAGAGAACATTTCTTTATCCAGATCATAGTAAGTATAATTTGTTGAATGCTTACCATGTAGAAGGTAATTTCCATATGATTTTCTATACATGGGAAAAAAAAGCATTTAAGGTGTTTCTTTTTTGTTTTGCCATTTTTATTGATAATGGAACTGAGGCATATGTCAATTGCACAAGCCACTCAAATCTGATCTGGGATTCCATTCCAGTCTACATCATCACGATTATAGGATTTTGAACTCCATATATGTTTATTACTAAAAATACCTCTGACATCTATTTGTTTTGAGTTAATGATTTTAACATTCTTCTGTGCCTGACTACTGAGAAGTGCAAATCCTCCACCATTCATGCTAATTCCCTCACTCTGTTACCCTAAATTCTAGCAACCACAATCATAATCTCTGCTTTCAACCTTTGGCTTCTCACTGTCTAAGACTCTCCAGCCATCTCATCATGACACCTATTTTACAATTGTCCTATAACATCCTAATTATATATACCTTGGTCAGAAATATAACATTATTTCTATGTTTTCTATATAGTATCCTTAGCAACATGAACAGTTCATTGTAGGGAGAGAAGTTTGACATTTTTTCATAAATCTACACTTGCCACATAAAGACTGAAGTAACATCCAAGCACTGAGAATTTCAAGAAAATAATAAAGCCTATGACACTTAACGTTTATATAATAAATAAATTCATTGTCGGAAAACGTTGGTATCTATTCCAGGATGAAAACATCTTTTTAACATTTATAGATTAAAGTCTATCTAGTAGATAATGAATGAATGTTATTGAATTATAGAGATCTTTCATATTTTCCTAAGCAACTTTTACATTTTGATTAACATTTAGAAGTTATTTATATCCATTAAGTATAAAGAAGGATAAATAAAATGCCAAGGAGTTATGATATTGAATAAAAAGATTATGTCAATAATATGAGTGAGTTATAAAAAGCAAGTATGTTAAATTACTCCTAAACCAGTATATAGTCTATGGGCAATTAAGGATTCTCCATCAGACCCAGAAGCATATCATTAAATGGAAAGTCAAGCTTCACATCATAAGGAAGAGCAGAATCTTTTGAAAGGATATGACAGATATAATTAAGTATTTAGAAAACAAATGCTAAGAATAGGTAGCAGAAGGCAAATTCATGCCTTAACAATGATTTTCATTATATAAGGAATCGTTTGGCAGATTATTTACAAATTGTTTGGGGCTTAGGCCACATCTTTTCTTTTAAAATTTAAATATAGCCTAAATTTAAGCTTGATAAAAAGATACATTTTCCTGCTACAAATTGTGAGAGTTTAGGGATCTAGTAATATGCAAAACTGTAAAAATAGGTTGCTTCTATTTTATATACAATGGTTTGAGTATGGTATTTCCTATTCATTTCCAATTTGAAAAGGAGTTCATATCAATATAATGAATACTGTGGTAAATTTTAAAAGAAAAACTTTTCATGTTAACTTATATCCTTTTTCCTCCTTCTGGGGAAAAAAATGTATTAAGTCTGATTCAGGAAAGATCTATTATTCCAAGAAGAAAATACACTATTATGATAGTAGTCCTTTTAATATTATAGCTAACTAGAGTTTCCTACCTCATATGTACCCAAGGTTCATGTAATATAGTGGAATTAATCAGAATATCCTTATGCATTAAAACTTTTCTCCTTATTAACTATTGTGGATAAAATGTTCTAATGTAAGAACATGTAAGAACCAGCTAGCACTTCTTTCACAAAGCACCTAGGATTTTCAAAAAACTTATTTTGTCTTTATTCTTTAGAAAAGAAGAAAAAGAATCCTTCCAGGTAACATCAAGAATACTAAGGAACAATCTTTTTAAAATTTCCTTGCCTCAAGATGTACTCTAGAGAGGTTGAGGGATAGAAAGGATAGGAAAAGAAAAATTAGTTTTATCTTTGCTAGGAAGTCATTATCATGGAAAGAGCAGCCCATAAATTGAGAAAAACTTTCTTAGGAAAAAAAGGATAATTCATTGGTATGTCTTCAAAGGAGATTTTTTTGGTACCACTAAAGAATAAGCACCTATACTACATTCCCCCTCAAATTAAATCTTTTTTATTCTTTATTTTAAAAAAAGCTAACGAGCTCCCCAAACGGTATGTGAAAAGTAATTAATCATTTTACTAATAATGAATAAGTATACCATAAAATATGACATAATGTCAATTTAAAAATTCTGTTAAGTTTTCAAAGGTTGTAACTATTATAAGCAACAATCAATTGTAAGTAGAATAAACAAAATCTTTAGCATTTCTTCTCAAAATTATAGTGGGTGGAGGTAAGAAAAGAATTAATCAAGCAAATCCAGTCTTGAATCAAACTTAAATCCAAGCAGTCCCCATATCATAAAGTATATTTCACTAGTTATTATGGAATGAATGTTGAAGTTCTAAACCTCAAATGTGATATTAGTAAGTGGGACCTTTGGCGGGGGTGATTAGCCCTCATGAATGAGATTAATGTCCTTATAAAAGAGATCCCAGGGAGCTCCCCTGTTTGTTCTGCCATGTGAGGACAAAGCAAGAAGAGATCCATCTATTAACCAGAAACTGGGTCCTCAGCAAACACCAAATCCGCTGGTACCTTGATCTGGGACTTCCCAGCATCCAGAACAGTGACTAATACATTTCTGTTGTTTACAAACCACCTAGTCTATGGTAATCTGTTGTAGCAGACTGAAACAAGACACCAGTATTTCATCAGAGGCCAAAACACATGTCACTATCTCTCTCTCCCACCAGAAAAAGCAACACAAGAATAAGGGTTTTGTCTGTTTCATTCACTTCTGCGACCTCATTGTATAGGACACATAGTAATACTCAAAATATAGTTGTTAAAAGAATGGTACTTTGCTTTCTGGCTTCTCCTTTTCTTCCTCTTTTGACTCTTTAACGGAGTATCTATCTACTGCTTGAGCCAGCCCAGCCGTCATTCACTCTTCTAGGAACAGCACCCTGATTATCACTGCATCATCACTCCCCTGCCCCATCCTCAGTCTATGCAGTTCAGGCAGGTTGACATTTTTCCCACTCCCAACCCTGAGAGGCTCCAGAGATGAAGGCACACTTAATTTGGCCAATAGGAAGAGTCCATTTGATTGAGTCACATGATTGGTTCAGATGGCAGATGACCCACGCCAGGCCAAGGAGACTTAGCTTAAGAACTTACTTGAACTATTAAGAAAGAGAAGCTTTTTCCACTGAAGTTGCTAGGTGGATGGACTGTAATCCTGACAGTCTCACACTTCATGTCCAAATGAAGTCAAAACAAAAGAAAACCAAGCCAAGACATGGTAACATGTATATTTTGGAATCATCTAATCTCTAGATTCCAAGACTGAAGCCAGTTCTATCCCATTATTTTGAAGTTATTGATCCAATAAATTTCATTGTTATAAATCCAGTTTGAGATGGACTCATGTTACTTGCTATTCAAAGAGTCCTAACACATGCATCCTCCAATACTGGTGTATTAATTACTTAGGACCCTATATATAGAAGGAATAGCACCATGCTGATGTTGGCATTTAATAACCAGGGGAGGAAAATAGTGGTAGTCCTAGTGTACTCTCAGATGGGTACATTCAAATGTCCCACGGTGTTTGTGTCCCCCTTTTAATTTACTCATATTAAATTTCAGAAGGAAAAAGAACAGCATTTATTTCTCTGTCACCAGCTCTAGCTGGTAGGTTTTTCTTTGTGTGACTTGCCCCTGGCTCTTTCAACACTGCCGACTGTAGAACTGAGGTAAGTTATAATTAATTATCACTTTGTCAAGACCAGACCATCATACATATGATTAAAAACAGAGAAAGAACAATTCACGTTTTAGAAAGGGTTACAATTTATTACATCATAGAGAAGCTCCAGATGGCTTCAGAATCATCAATATATGCCCTCATCTAACAGTTGAAAGAAATTAAGGATCTTGACCAATGTCATAACACTGACTAGTAGCAGATGCAAAGACTAAAATAGAGCAAACTATACTATGATTTTACTTATCTTTATACTATAATTTCTTTCCAGAGACTTGCTTTTAAATCATGTAAGAGTTTAAAATATGTATTTAAGATTATAATTTGTTCACGTGCAGAAAACTGGTTCACAGATTCTGTATACATGTATTATCACTGGGACAAATGACAGGGAATTTCATAGTGAGCTCTACTAAATAAGAGATCATTAAAAAATGATTTCATTAGCACACTTAAAATTCCAACCTAAACTTATACAAGAGTTAAGAAATAAACTGCTTCATTTCCAGAGAATTAGCTATCTTTTAGGTCAATGGAACATAATTTATCTAATGCTGCTTTAGTGTTCTAACAAGTTTAATTTATCCCTACTTACCAGTAAGAACAGGTCTGTGAATGGTCTATGAATTATTTTAGTAATTGCCCAAGAGGATAGAAAGGCCACTGTAGAATACATTTACATATATTAAGATATGAAAATTTTAGTGAAGAAAACTCAGAATCTGAGGCAAAGAATTTTCTGCATTATATTTTTGAAATAGGGACAAACCATTTCAAATTAAAATTTAATTTAAAAGAAACAGATCTTAGCAAAACTAACTTTTAAGTGGAAGCATATTTCAGTCTAATTTACCATGAACTATAGAAAATTAAGACAGTTAAGATGAAATCTTATGTATTTGAAAGTTTTCTCAAAATTGTACTTCTTTTTTCTTAATGTTTTCTCACTTTAGTATCTATCGTAAAAACAATTTATCATCATAAAAAGTAACCATAGTATGTCACAAATAAAAAGTGCTTTGAAGTGCCTGGATGAAAGGCTTTGTGTGAGTGCAACACATTATTAATTCCATAAATACCAAAGAATTTAAGAGAGAAAGTAATTTAATGGAGAGAGTAGATTTTAAAGTTGATGTGAATCATAAGCAATTCTTACTATCTTACAAACTTAGTTTTGTATTTTAAGACCAGTCAGTTTCATAATTAAAGCCCTCCCAGGATGTAAGTAAAGTTGAGGGAAAGAAATGGGAGTACAAAGATACCTCCATTGCTCTTAATCACTTCTTCTTCCTGACAAAAGACTCAACAGCACTTCTTTGCAGTGGGATAAAAACTAATTGGTAGATTCACTCCGACCAGCTCATCATATGTCCATCACAAAATTTAAATACACGGTCTATAATCCGGTTTTCAGTACATCAGCTTGTCTGGAGTATGCCTGTATTTCATACTGTAATGGAAGTAATGTCAAGCTCTATAGAGAAACCTAAGCCTTCTGCTCAGCACCATCCAAAGAGGTCAAGAAGGAATTTTGTGGCTTAGACATAACTCTGATTCATGGATTCTATGCAGTACTATATTCACTATCCTGTAGAGAAAAACTTCTTGGCTACAATAACAGAATGCTTCAAATTTACCAGGGGAAGCTCTGATTTGAAACCTGCACACTGGACATCTATTTATTGATGGAGCTTGTTTGTCCTTTACTAACTTTGGCATTGAAAACCTGGCTTCATGTAGGATATCCTGTGACAAGCATCTGGAAATAGCAGAAGAATTAAACTAAGAGCAATGTATCTCACACTGTAGTCTATTATAGGTATAAGTAAGAGTTTTCATTATCTCTGGAGAGAGAAAATAATGATATTTAAACTGAAGTTTAATATTTGCAAACTTGTTGGCTTTCCTATGTAGTCATTTCTCAAAGTTCAAGGTGTCCTGAACAAAGTTTTCCAGCTTAATTTGTATACATACACACAAATGAATGAAAATATTTTTAATGTGGATAATGCTGATATTAGTGGGGCAAACTGGCTAATGTATACTCTTGCTAAGTTTCAGAGAATATGATTAGAACAAGTGTGTAAATCTTTGTAGTAACATAATTGGTTTGTACCATTCATTTGTTCTGTTCAGACTCTGCAGGATGATTTTCTTTCTAGGATACATTTTTCCCATGCCTACATTTGAATCAAAGTGTTGGTATATGGTAGATAATCTAAAAGTGAGGATAGTAGATATATGTACCCCAGCCTATGACAGAAAGACTTTTAAAAGGTAGCTTACTGGGAAGTAAGTTATTAAGTAAATGTAAAAATGTGTTATCTTGTAAGTCGGTGATATCAAACTATTAGTAAAGAGCTTGTTATGTGTGAAACACTGTGCGGCCTGACATTTTATATAAAATCATTAAATTCTCATTAAGAACCATATGAGATAGACACTAGACTTCCTTTTTACAAGATAAGGAAACCGAAGCTCACAGAGGTTAAAAACCTTTGCCAAACCAATTTTACAAAGAGAGGATCAGGATTTCAACCCAGATCTTCCTGGATCTGATGCTCCTTTCACTACAAAGCACTGCCTGCAGCATAAGCAGTTTTCTAAGAGAAGTCTAATAGAAACCACTTCTTTCAGGACTGTATTTAGTACATGAGATGTAAATATAAAAGTTAATGTTTAATTTCATCTCATGTATTTTGAAGGAAAAGAGATGCATTTCAATTTATTTCAATTTTTCTACAGAAAAATATTAGGATTTGATATGCATGAATTCTTAAAGGCTCATTTTATTTTAAACAAACTAAAATAACAAATTTGCAAGTTGTATATATATTGCAATTGTCAATAACTCTGTTTGAAAGATCATTTCCATGGAGACCTCTTTTTAAGTAGGAGTTTATCCCTTTCTGAATATTCACTAAGAATAGATTATTCATGTCTGATTCTGGCATAAATGTATAAGGAGGAGATTTATAGGCTTAGCTGATACTTTGATTTTACAGACCTGTTCATTATTACACTTCAAGTTTTGCTGCATGCAATTCTCATTCAAATTGGAAATACACCCCTATTAAAAAGTGTTTGTTCAATAAGATTTCATTATAATACAAGCAGTATGTGGAACTGAAAAGTAAATTATCATTTTATACTTTACATGATTTGGTGGTCACTTTGGAAAGAACAGCTTTTGAAATATGACAGTTAATGATAATGCTGCACTTCCACTTACTGTCATAATTCACAAGAAAAACAGGATGGAAACTTACTTCAAAACAATAAACACACACCCTTGAGAGCCTAGACATTTTTCCTTGCATAGTTAATACATGGCAGATTGATTGTTTTAATGGCCTATTCTTTATCCTGTTCCCAGTATACACTATGTTTGACTTCGTATTTCCTCCCACTAAGGAGACACAACCTCTTCCCCCACTTCTTAAATTTGGGCTCACTTGGTGCCTTGTTTTGGCCACTGGAATGGTAACAAATGTGGTACAAGCCAAGGCTAGAGAAAAGCACTTACACTTTTCTGCTGTCTTGCCCATGGCCATCACCATGAGAAAATACACAGACTGCCCTCCTTCACGATGAGAGGCAATCATAAACCAGACCTGAACTGCCCTAGTTAAGCCATGTGAGGCATAACTAACACCAGCTGATTGCCTCTGACCAATCTCCCACCTCTGCCACATGCACATATAAGTGAACCCAGCCAAAATCACCCAAACACAGCCCAGATCAGCTGAAACCCACAGATTCATGAGCTAAATAAATGTTTATTTTTGTTTGCTGCTAAGGTTTGGTGATTGTTTATAGTGACACATTACTGTGGCAATATCTAAATTAGGTCGTCTCTCATTTTATTTTTCTCTCCAGGGGCATTAGGGGGGATCTGCAATGAAGGATTAACATCATTTTAGTAATGTACATTTTCATTTCTTAATTAGGAAATAGCCCATAAGAATACTTCTACATTTAAGTTCACATTAAATTGCCATTTACTCAGCATCTAGTATGTTTCTGGCACAGTTAGGAACTTCCAAGTATAGATAAACAGTTCCAAAGATAGTGTCTGGAATTGTTTGAACAACAAAATATGTAGTAATACACTATAATCTAAAGCATAAAATAAATGTCTGTGAGTCCATACTGACATAAATAAATGACTAAATAAATAAATAAGGGAGAGTAGATAAATCTCCCATGCAGAAAAATTCCAAATAACTTAGGTAGATATTCCAGTCTCAAGGAGGAAGACATGAACACCCACTGCTAAGTGGTGGGCTGCGCATAGTGACTTATGATATAGGAAGAAGGGAACAGAGTAACTACAGTGGAGAAAGCACCTAACAAACACCCAGTTCAGCCAGGTGATGTAAGTCAGCAACGACAGTAATAAGTTATGTAGATAGTAGGTACCTCTGATATGATGTGATAAGAATGGTATTTTGCCTATATGGTTTTCCTCCCCAAAACCTTTAACTCCAATCCCAATATCATCATATGAAAAGCATCAGACAAATTCCAATAAAGGAATATTTAGTACTCCTCAAACCGTAAAGATCATTAAATGGCTGGGGGTGTGGGGGTCTGAGCAACTGTCACAGCCAAAAAGAGCTTAAAAAGACATAATGACTGAATGTAATGTGGTATTTTAATGTTCCAGAAAACTGATATTGATAAAAACTAGGAAAATCTGAATAAAGTATGAACTTTAGTTAACAATTACATAATTATTGCCTTATTCATTGCAACAAAAGTACCATACTAATATAAAATGTTAATAAAGGGAAAACTGGGTATGGAGTATACAGGAACTCTACCTTTTTCACAACTCTTCTATAAATCCAAAAATATTCTAAATTAAACTTTTATTTAAAAATAGTGCCCATGGAAAATATGCATCAATAAAGTATTTTTTTAATAATTACCATTCACTGTTTTATTGCAGAGTGAAGGTTTTGATTGATTATACATAACTTTGTTTATGTATTATTGATCTTTCATTACCTAGTTAAGTTCTATTGGAATTTCATGACAGTTTTCTAAAAAATCTGAAAGTTACTAATCTTACAAACACTACTATAGAGAAGTGAATTTTAACAGATTGCTAATTTAATATAGAGTCTTAATAAACAAACTACTCATTCTGAAAAAGAAAATAAATTTTGCAGGTTAAAATAATAATAATTCTGAAATGAATTTAAATGAGTACATTGCAAACTACTATCATTTTGAAAATAAAATGAAAATTACATAATCAATTGGTTTCCACAGTCATTGCTAAAATAATTCTCATGTATGACTCCTCTTGTCATACTGTTTTCTGGAGAAGACTAATAGTAGGATCACAGAGATACCAGCTGTTTAAATATTCTTTTTATTTACCATGGTAGCTTAATAAATAACCAAACTGCTTAGCAACTATAACCTTTTTTCAGCTGAAAGCCTTCACGGAGATTCCCTACATATGAAACATTACTTTTTAATACTAGGCTATTATGATAATAATTTAATATTATGAGGCAAACATTCAATGCAGTAACAAAAATAACCACTAGCTGGTCTGCTTTGTGACTTAAAAACAATTAAAGCTATCCAATGGACTTTGGTAAACAGGTCTGAAAGATAAAGGAAGCAGGTGTAGAAGACATTTAATAAAACATGCCCCTCATTTTTATTCCTTTTCTGTTTGGTTTCTTGGGAATCTGTTTGGCAGTGAACTGCAGTGTATGCTTCAGGCAGATGCTTTTATTCTCGTTGTCTATACTGATGTGGCAGCCAGAAGAAGGCTGGTAGAAAGCGTGGTTGAAACCTAATATTAAATTTTAAAAAGCAAAACAGACTTTTTTGCAGACAGAATTATAGTGTTAAGCAATTTTAAATAATAGTTTAATATTTACTGCCTGAAGATGGACATAATATAGAAGCATAATGACAGATTTTAACCGTAAGTTAAAATGGAATCATATTACATTTTTTTTCTGTAAATAAAACTATCAGCATAAATTCATTAAAGGTGTTTCTTTTGTATCCAGTGTGAAGGTTCTATTAAGGATAAATGGAGAAATGGAAGTTACTAAGTCATAAAGATTAAAGATTCATTTCTTCCTTTCTTAAGGGCTTGTCTATGCCAATTCCAGGGTATTGCAGGACCATTTGGTTTCCTTGCATGTCCTCACAACTACACTTTCTAGTCTTAGAGGATTTTTTTGGTTAACATTTCAGACACCAACTAGTAGCACTAACTACTTTTGCTTTGCAGAATGGTCTGCACACCAACTACCACAGTGTCTCCAGAGTAAAAATGATAGTGGAATTATTAAGAGATATTTAAAAACAGCATTTCCTGAATTACCTTGCAAAAGTAGCAATTCTATAATACGTATTAGAAGCCAGGACATAATGCCCAGTCCTTGCACTTGCTCAATATCTAACTCCCTCATAATGAGATGAGCAGAAAATTAAATAATAGTGTTTATATATGTATATATACACTCCTAGTATTACCTGTAACATACATGCATTATATGCAGTATTTTAAATACATATATAGAGTACTCAACTAATCTCTTCCAGTGCCAGAAAACATGAATATCACAGTATTTTGGAAAGAACTTTTTGAAAAGCCCTTTCTTTTCAAATAAAATTAAGTGGTTCAAGGAGACAGGGTATATATTTAAGAGAGAGAAAGAAAACTCTTTTGATATGCATGGTTTTCTTTATTTACTTTATTGTTTCCAGGTTTGTTAGACCTTAAGAGGAACATTCTTTCAAAAGGGCCTTTAACCCTGGAAAATCTCTTGGTCAAAAACCTCAGCTTCTAATTCTAAAGTGCTCTGACGATATTTACTCATTCTTGGGGAGTTTACAAAGGGTATGAGCAGCGCGATCCCCAGAGTGCATAGCAACCCCAGGCCTTCCTAGGTATTCAAATATTTAGTTCAAATGCTTCAGGATTACAAGTGAAGGATTTAAACGTATTTTTTTTTCTTTTTCAAAATTCTAGTGGGCAGGGGGTGAAAGGAATAAAACACATATTATCTCAAACCACCAGTTGATTTCCCTACTTTTTTATTTTATTGAATATTACAGATTGCAATCTTGAAATGCTTGGTCAGGACCCTTCCATTGTGTATCATTTGTAGGCAATTTCCAATGGGAACAAGTTGGTGCATAGTGGTTATGTTTCCATGAAAGCCCATAGAAGCAAGGTAAGGGTTGATAAAAAGTGGAGAGCAGAACCCATAGAAGAGATAAAAAGCATAGTTGGGTTAGGTTATGTTGAGCCAAAATGAAGACATGAGTATATCTAAAAATCTGATAAACTCTACAGATGCTCCCCTCCTCCAAACCCTCAGAGACACCCCAAACTTTGCCTATGTTTCCATGGAGTAAAGAATACTGTGAGTTCATTTAAGAATCTAGAAGCTCAGGGTTTAAGAGCCGTTGCTCTAGGAAAGGTATCAGACATGGCAGAGGAAATGAAGAACAGTGGGTACTGAGGGAGACTAGAGTTATTCTGTCCCCAGATTCCCCTTTCTTTCCTTCACCACTTAAAAGCCATCATCAGCCTTTAAGATGATACAGTGGGGAGGTGTCCACAGCAAGAAGTGGCAGCAGTGAAAGTGTTAAAGCAATCTAAATGAGAGTGTGCCTTTCTCCCTGGCCCCTCGATTTTTCTGCCTCCTTGCCCTTCCTCCTCCCTTTCCCTCTGCCTCCTAATTACACATGGAAGGACACACCAGGGCAAGGGCTGATGAAGTCTGTCAGGAAAAAAAGGGCACAGCCAATGGGAGTTCTTTGGTAAAGTGATGCAGATTACCTTCGTAGGTTCTGCTCTCCTAGGCACCTTGGCCTCCTTCTCCACGTATTCTTTCCAGCCTGTGTTTGCTTCCCTGCCATTTCCCCAGGGTGCAAGGAATTACTAAGAGAAGGTTTTTTGGAAAATATGCACAGTGTGAGGATAAGAAAATGACTGCCTTTCTTACCCCTTTCTTCTTCTAGGACAGGACAATCCCACCTGGCCTTGAGGAAGGTAGTAAAATTGCCAGAAGAATGACTGGTTAAATATAGAAGAAATATCCCAACCATTGTAGATAAAGCACAAGATTGCCCATATTTAGCTAAATTATGCTTTTATTTAATCAATGATAGAAACATTTAAAAATAAGTTTAAAAAATTATTTCTAATGATTTTTTCTTGTCAGTCCTAGCAATATTTATAATGTGCAGGAAAAAAATACATTTATATGCTAATCTATATTTTGCATTTAAAGTGAGTATAATTCTACATTGGCCAGACCTCTTAACATGTCAAGGTCAGTTTTGCCCCTGAGGAAAGTCCTTTTGAAAAACATACAATGACATATGGTCTTTAACTTTGTTTGCCAGCTGTTATATTCATTATTCCATTTTGTTAATCCAAAAAGTAACGGAAAAGATATAAATAATCATCATTGTCCCTGTAAAAATATCTAGGGATTGGATCTAAATTTTACTGAATTCTGGGAGGGCTTATGCATTTTATGGTATTTTGCCCAAGGAGATCCAAAATCTAATTCAGAAGAATCCTAGTTGCTTAAGCATTTAATCCAATCTGCATAACTAGAAAGCAACTGAATGTTTTTCTTCCTGTGAGAATATTGAAAGCTTTTTTAAAAAAGCACTGATAAGTATTTTTGATTTCTAAGAGAATACCAAAAGAACCTAGGTGCCAAAAACTTTCAAAAACAGAATGGATATAGAACTATGATTCTTTTGATTGACACTAACTATTAAGATCACTTAATTTAACCTTTTAATTTTACCATCAGAAAAATAAGGCTCAAAGAACTTAAATGACTTGCCCAAGGTCATTCAGCAAGTTAAAATCACTAAATATAGATTGAAAATACCTTCTCACTCAAATTACGTTTCCAGTTTATAGACCTAAAAATGAAGAACATTAGACAAGAGAGCTTCTACAAAAATAAACTAGAAGTTTTCTTATTATTATAAGGCTAGCATCCCCTTCAAGAGGAGGAGTAGGTCTCCTATGAAAAGAAAGAACATAGGTGAAATCGTCCAAGGACCTCATGTTTTAAACAGAACTCCTTATTTTCAAAGAGATAAACAAATCACCAGCCACACAGCAAGCAACTAGGTAAAGACTACTGCTCATATTCTGAAGAAATACTTTGCCATTCTGATAATCATGTGATGGATATTCCAACTCTACAGAATCCACCCTCCTACAGTAAAAAGTATCAAAACTACACCAGCAAAAATGCTTATAGCTGTAGTACTAATCTTTTAACCATGTACATATTAGTGGTTATTTAATTTATGCCCACTTATTATAAGGTAATGCATGGTACATTTAAAGCATAAGCTTTCAGATAACCAGAAGCTAATTAAAAACTTTACACTATAATTTTCTGTGCTTGCTTTTCTCTGTAGTTTTACAGGAGTAGTTATAAAATTTTTACAGTGCAATCTAATTTTTTATGATAAATTATTCTTTAGATCATTGTTGGAGAGCAAAAATCAGTTCTCTAGAATCAAAGCACTCAGCTGAGGCACTGAAAGCACAAGATTCCTCTACTGGAGGCTTTTTCTCTGACAGAATTGAGAAGACTTTGGAAGAGGAGAGAACTCTGGTTTCAGTGAGTTCCTCAAGCCTAGCTAGATACTATGCAGTAAAAAAAAAAAATTGTTAATAAGAAAAGCAAAACAAATAGAATCAATGTGTCACCAAACATACCACAGCCTGAACTCAAGTAAGAAAGTAGTTTTTCCAGATGAGTACCATTCACAATAAAGAATTGTAGAAGTATATAACAATCATGAAGAACAAAATGAGGCTGCAAATGTTCTGATTTTGAGCACTGATTCCTCTATTTATTGTTAAGGTAACTTGAGGTGTCTTTGAGCCACATTCTCCCTATCTCTAGAATGAGACAAAATAGCTGAACAGGCTGTCACCCACAGATTAGAGGCAGTGAATTGAGTGTAAAGATCATGTGAAACACCCCAAAATTCAAGTTCTAGTTCTACCACTTATTCCATGGTACTTCACACAATGGCAAACACACAGCAGGTGTTCAGTTTTGATTTGTTCATCATAAATGAATGAAGCCAGTCCCCTAAATTAGGAAGTAAGTCACTCCCTCTTCTCCTCCATCTATCCCAGTCTGTCGGTCAACAAAGCATTTGCTTCTTTGAAATGTCTATGGTATTCCAAACGTGGTTTCATTATCTGATGCCATTTTTGTGTGACTGTGACTTCACATCGAGATTCCTGTAGTCATTTTCACTTCTCTTGCTAATCTTGTCCTCTTCCAAATAATTTTTGTCACCTTTAGACATATCCAAATGTTACTAATGCTGTAAAATACTGATCCTAATAAATCCCAAATTATAATGCCTGTCTTTGAAGATGTTCTCTAGACTGGCCTTATAACTATTCAGTATTGTTTACCCACAATTCTAAAATAAAGGCAAAGTTAATTCTTCAGTATAGTACTATAAAATTTCTCATTTCTAATCCAACATGCTTTTGCTTATTGAAATGCCTTCTAATGCCTTCAGTATAGTAAAAAGAACATGATTTTTGGATTCAAAAAATTCTAAATGTTAATCTGAATTCTGATACTTCACTAGCTGTGTTATTTAGGATAGCTTGGCTCCCTATAAAATAGGAATAACTATACCCACAGGCCTTCTTTGAGGATTGAGATAATAATAGCTAATAAAACATATAATTTATTGAGAGCTCAAGCACCATTCTATACTTCTTGTATGTATGTACGCATTTGATTCTTGCAATACCCCACGAACTGATACTATTTGTCATACATGAGGGAATTTGGTATGGAAAGCTAAAGCAATCTTCTAGTAACTATTGTGTGGCTTCTGAGCTGTCACTCATAACTACTAAACATATATCTAGAATAGCATACCTGGTATATGTACCAAAAATGCTAGTGAATAAATAAAAATCTGGAATTTTAATAAAAATGCATTTCTTTAAAAAAGAACATTAAATTTCTCCCAAACTATACAAGTAAGAGTAGCTTATTTGACTCAAGATAAATAGTTACCATGAATCAAAGTTACTGACTATATAATTATATCCTTATAAGCTTTATTTTCTCTCTATGAAAAGTACATGAACTCTTAACTACCAGCTCAAGGTTTATTAAAGTGGTGATTGCTTTAGACTTTAAATCGTTAAGGATTTTTTAAATGTTATAATTAGAACAGCATTAATTTATAGAATAAAATGACGTGTGTATACAATTTTCTACTTAAATGTGTGAAAATACCACATTACCAACTAAAGTAATTTGGCTAATACTGAACTAATACCAATCTTAGTCATTAGAGAAACAAGCATAGTCCTAGCAGAGAATTAGAAATGTATTCTACAGAATTTTTTCCTTAATTTGCATTTATTTTATTATTTTGAGGGAACTTGAGCTTTTTTCATACATCTAAAGCCATTTATGTTTCCGTTCCTGAGAACTGTTTGTTCATACATTGTGTCCATTTTTCTACTGAGTTATCCTTTTTCTCTTACTGTTTATAGATAGATTTCTTATTGATTTAGGGATGTAGCCCTTTCTCTGTTGCGAATATTACAAGTATTTCCCTCTGGTTTATCAGACTTGTTTTTGCTGGGTTTTGTCATACCTTAATATTTTTATTGAATTGTGCTAAATTTATAGATTAATTCAGGAAACACTGACATCTTCTCATCCAAGGACAGTTTGTCTTTTCTTCATTCATTAAGTCTTTTTAAAAATTGTTGTTGGTCTTACTTACATCTTAAATGTAATTTCTCAAATCAGTTACTGCGTAATTTATATCTTTTGTTGTTATTGGAAATGGGATCTTTATTCCATGGCACTGCTGGAGTATTGATTGCATCATTGAAGACTATTGATTTCTCTGTACCAATTTAAACCCAGCCTCCTTTCTGAATAATCTTATCATTTGTAGTAGTTTTAGTTGCTTCTCTTTTATTTTTTCTGGTAAAAAATCTTAATGTTCATCAATAATGATAATTTAATTCTTCTTTTTCAAAGTTTATCCCTCAGGTTTCTTTCTTATTTCATTAACTAGTATCTCCAGAACAATGTTAAGGAAGAATGCTGATAGTAGACATCATTGTCTTGTTGCTGGTTTTAATAGACTCCTGTTTCCCCACTAAGCATGAGCTTTACAGTTGAAATAAATGCATTTTATCATGTTAAGGAAGTATCCAAAATAGTTTTATAAAATTAAGAATGGACATTGAAGAAAATCAGTGAAGATCTGGGGCAGCAAGAACTCCCCTGTGTTGTTGGTGAGAGTGTAAAGTGCTGCGGCTGCTCTAGAGAACTCCCAGGCAGCATCTTCTACAGTTCAAGATGCCACATTACCCAAAGACCTAGAAAGCCCACTCAGCTGGACACAAATGCATGTCCACAGATGATGACAGCTGCACCATTTCTAAAAGCCTAAACAGAAACAACTCACCAAACACATCTATCGACAGTGCAATGGATAAATAAAATGTAGTCTAGTCTTACACAGAATATGAACCAAAACTATATATAACATTGGTGATTAACCCAAACAGAACATTGAGCAGAAGAGGCCAGATATGAAAGATGTATGGTCCCATTTATTGAAAATCAAACGAGGCCATCCTATAGTGTTTAGAGATGTATTCCTGGGAAATACATCTGTGTTTTCTTAGGAAAGAAAAAAATAGTTATTTGCTAATAATGATAATTTTGCTTCTTGTTTCTAATATTTACACTTTCAATTTCTTTCTCTAGTCACTCACTTGGAGTATTTGTGGTCATTGTATACATAAACATTTTAGGAAATGCCACCAGGGTAGCAGTAATTTTGACTTGTCAATATCCTTCTTAACTGCTTTGTAATACAATTACAATTTTTTGTACTATTAATAATACACATACTGTACTACTGTTCCCTTACCCCCACCTACCAGTGACCAGAGGAGATGAGGGGAGTCAGTGCCATGGGAGCCCTGGGCCCACACCAATCTCCGTGTGTGCCCTGCTCATAGCCAAGCAGGCTCCAGGGTGAGGGGGACCTGTTCTTCACACACTGCTATCCCCTTGGGGCTGGCCAAGGGCAGGCCTGCCTCCTGGCCTGAGTGACACTGGGTCAGCCTTTGTGGAAAGCCTTTATCCTGAGCTCTCCCTCTGAGACCCCAGACTCAGAGGGTTTTACCCTGGCACTTGGCCAGACAAGTGGTTATGACCCCTCATGTGGCATCCAGGACATTCTACTCAAGGCCCAGGCTTCCTCCCTCCATCTTAGCTCCCACTTGTCTAACCTCCTCCTACCATTCCTCCCCACCACCACCCCTGCCCACCCACAGCAAGCTCTGCAAGGAAGACCTTGAATTGCTCATTGATAGACTCTAGGACCTAGCATGGTGGCAGACACAGCACGGGCTCAATAAATGCCGAGTAAACACCCAGGACTTTCCTGCCTGTGAACATTTGCTACAGTTCTAGGACTGCAATTTAAAACCTGTACATCTTCCTACTGAAGTCCCACTGCCCTACATGGAGGAGAACACCCTTCCACAGGGGGACATATCAATGGTTCAGTGGAATCAGGACATGTGCCATCTACCTAGCCATTTTAGGCTACTTATACACTGACCCAACGCCAAAAAAAGGAGCCACTTGCTGGCTAATGTGACTGATCCCAATTACAGGGTGGGGGAGCGGAGATAGGTCACTGATACACAATGGGGCAAGGAAGACTATGTCTGAGACCAGGGGACGCTCTGGGGAACCTTTTTGGGCTTTTATCTGTAATTGAAAACTAGAGCAACCCAAAAAGGTGGGATGACTGAGGACTCAGAGGTCCACTCCGGAACGCAGAGCAGCTCAAGTTCATTTATGAGGAATACATCGGTGGAGAAGGGCACCGTGGATACCCACGGGGATCTGTGCCCATGACAGTGAAGTAACTGAGCAGTTTCTCCATGCTGGCCATGTGCACGTGCAGATCGGTATAAACCAATCATTCTCTCCCTCTCCTTCTTCCCTTTTATTTATGTATTTATGTATTTCTTTATTTCTTTTGGTATCATTAATATACAATCATATGAGCAACATTCCGGTTACTAGATTCCCCCCATTATCAAGTCCCCACCACATACCCAATTACAATCACTGTCAATCAGGGTAGTAAGATGCTGTAAGAGTCACTACTTGTCTTCTCTGTGCTATACTGCCTTCCCCATGCAACCCTCTACATTATGTGTACTAATCGTAATGCCACTTTTCCCCCTTATCCCTCCCTTCCCACCCATCCTCCTCAGTCCCTTTCTTTTGGTAACTGTTAGTCCATTCTTGGGTTCTGTGAGTCTGCTGCTGTTTTGTTCCTTCAGTTTTTGCTTTGTTCTTAAACTCAACAGATGAGTGAAATCATTTGATACTTGTCTTTCTCCACATGGCTTATTTCATTGAGCATAATACCCTCCAGCTCCAACCATGTTAGTGCAAATGGTAGGATATGTTTTCTTCTTATGGTTGAATAACATTCCATGGTGTATATGTGCCATGTCTTCTTTATCCATTCATCTACTGATGGACACTTAGGTTGCTTTCATAACTTGGCTATTCTAAATAGTGCTATGATAAACATAGGGGTGCATATGTCTTTTTGAATCTGGGAATTTGTATTCTTTGGGAAAATTCCAAGGAGTGGGAATTTGGGGTCAAATGGTATTTCTATTGGTAGTTTTTTGAGAAACCCCCATACTGCTTTCCATAATGGTTGAACTACCTTACATTCCCACCAGCAGTGTAGGTGGGTTCCCTTTTCTCCACATCCTTGCCAGCATTTGCTGTTCTTACTCTTTTAGATGGTGGACATCCTTACTGGTGTGAAGAGATATCTCACTGTGGTTTTAATTTGCATTTCCCTGATGATTAGTGATGTGGAGCATCTTTTCATGTGTCTATTGGCCATCTGAATTTCTTCCTTGGAGAAATGTCTCTTCATGTACTCTGCCGATTTTTTAATTGGGTTATTAACTTCTTGAGTGTTGAAGTATGTGAGTTCTTATATATTTTGGATGTTACTCCCTTGTCAGATATGTTGTTTACAAATATATTGTCCCACTCTGTAGGATACCTTTTTGTTCTGTTGATGGTGTCCTATGCTGTACAGAAGCTGTTTAGTTTGATGTAGTACCATGTGTTCATTTTCACTTTTGTTTCCCTTGCTCGAGGAGATGCGTTCAGGAAGAAGTTGCTCATGTTTATATTCAGGAGATTTTTGCCTATGGTGTCTTCTAAGAGTTTTATGGTTTCATGACTTACATTCAGGTCTTTGATCCATTTTGAATTTACTTTTGTGTATGGGGTTAAACAATAATCCAGTTTCATTCTCTTGCATGTAGCTGTCCAGTTTTGCCAACACCAGTTGTTGAAGAGGCTGTCATTTCCCCATTGCATGTCCTTGGCTCCTTTATCCTATATTAATTGCCCATATATGCTTGAGTTTACATCTGGGCTCTCTAGTCTGTTCCATTGGTCTATAGGTCTATTTTTGGGCCAGTACCAAATTGTCTTGATTACTGTGGCTTTGTAGTAGAACTTGAAGTCAGGGAGTGTAAGCCCCCCTGCTTTAGTCTTCCTTCTCAGGATTGCTTTGGCTATTCAGGGTCTTTTGTGGTTCCGTATGAATTTTAGAATAATTTGCTCTTGTTCATTGAAGAATGCTGTTGGTATTTTGACAGGAATTGCATTGAATCTGTAGATTGCTTTAGGCAGGATGGCCATTTTGAAAATATTAATTCTTCCTATTCATGAGCATGGGATGTGTTTCCATTTATTGGTATCTTCTTTACTTTCTCTCATGAAAGTCTTGTAGTTTTCACAGAATAGGTCTTTCACTTCCTTGGTTAGGTTTATTCCGAGGTATTTTATTCTTTGTGATGCAATTGTGAATGGAATTGTTTTTCTGATTTCTCCCTCTGCTAGTTCATCGTTAGTGTATAAGAATGCAACAGATTTCTGGGTATTAATTTTGTATCCCACAACTTTGCTGAATTCAGATATTAGATCTAGTAAGTTTTGGAGTGGATTCTTTAGGGTCTTTATGTACAATATCATGTCATCTGAAAACAGGGACAGTTTAACTTATTCCTTACCAATCTGAATGCCATTTATTTCTTTGTGTTGTCTAACTGCCATGACTAGGACCTCCAGAACTATGTTGAATAAAAGTGGAGAGAGTGGACATCCTTGTCTTGTTCCTGACCTTAAAGGAAAAGCTTTCAGCTTCTAGCTGTCAAGTATGATGTTAGCTGAGGGTTTTTCATATATGGTCTTTATTGTGTTGAGGTACTTGCCCTCTACACCCATTGTGTTGACAGTTTTTATGATGAAAGGATGTTGAATTTTGTCAAATGCTTTTTCAGCATCTATGTAGATGATCATGTGGTCTTTGTCCTTCTTTTTTCTGATGTGCTGCATGATGTTGATGGATTTTCTAATATTGTACCATCCTTGCATCCCTGGAATAAATCCTACTTGATCATGGTGGATTATTTTTTTGATATATTTTTTAATTGTTTGCTAATATTTTGTTGAGTATTTTTGCATCTATGTTCATCAGGGATATTGGTCTGTAATTTTCTTTTTTTGTGGTGTCTTTGCCTGGTTTTGGTATTAAGTGATGTTGGCCTCGTAGAATGAGTTTGGAAGTATTCCCTCCTCTTCTACTTTTTGGAAAACTTTATTGAGGACGGGTATTAGGTCTTCACTAAATGTTTGATAAAATTCAGCAGTGAAACCATCTGGTCCAGGTGTTTTGTTCTTAGGTAGTTTTTTGATTACCACTTCAATTTCTTTGCTGGCAATTGGTCTATTCAGATTTTGTTTCTTCCTGGTCAGCCTTGGTAGGTTGTATTTTTCTAGAAAGTTGTCCATTTCTTCTAGGTTATCCAGTTTGTTACCGTTTACTTTATCATAGTATTCTCTAATAATTCTTTGTATTTCTATGGTGTCCATAGTGATTTTTCCTTTCACATTTCTGATTCTGTTTATATGTGTAGACTCTTTTTTTCTTGATCAGTCTGTCTAGGGGTTTATCTATTTTGTTTATTTTCTCAATGAACCAGCTCCTGCTTTCATTGATTCTTTCTATTGTTTTATTCTTCTCAATTTCATTTATTTCTGCTCTAATCTTTATTATGTCCTTCCTTCTACTGACTTTGGGCCTCATTTGTTTTTCCTTTTCTAGTTTCATTAATTGTGAGATTAGACTGTTCATTTGGGATTGTTCTTTCCTGAGGTAGGCCTGTACTGCAATATATTTCCCTCTTAGCACGGCCTTCGCTGCGTGCCACAGATTGTGTGGTGTTGAATTATTGTTGTCATTTGTCTCCATATATTGCTTGATCTCTGTTTTTATTTGGTCATTGATCCATTGTTTATTTAGGAGCATGTTGTGAAGCCTCCATGTGTTTGTGGGATTTTTCATTTTCTTTGCACAATTTATTTCTAGTTTCATACTTTTGTGGTCTGAGAAACTGGTTGGTACAATTTCAGTCTTTTTTAATTTACTGAGGCTCTTTTTGTGGCCTAGTATACGATCTATTCTTGAAAATGTTTCATGTTCACTTGAGAAGAATGTGTATTCTGCTGCTTTTGGGTGTAGAGTTCTGTAGATGTCTGTTAGGTCCATCTGTTCTAATGTGTTGTTCAGTGTCTCTGTCTCCTTACTTATTTCCTGTCTGGTTGATCTGTCCTTCCAAGTGAGTGGTGTGTTGAAGTCTCCTAGAGTGAATGAATTGCATTCTATTTGTCCTTTTAATTCTGTTAGTATTTGTTTCACTTATGTAGGTGCTCCTGTGTTGGGTGCATAGATATTTATAATGATTATATCTTCCTGTTGTATTGACCCCTTAATCATTATGTAATGTCCTTGTCTCTTATGACTTTCTTTGTTTTGCAGTCTATTTTGTCTGATACAAGTACTGCAACTCCTGCTTTTTTCTCCCTATTAGTTGCATGAAATATCTTTTTCCATCCCTTTACTTTTAGTCTGTGTATATCTTTGATTTTAAAGTGAGTCTCTTGTAGGCAGCATATAGATGGGTCTTGTTTTTTTATCCATTCAGTAACTGTATGTCTTTTGATTGGTGCATTCAGACCATTTACATTTAGGGTGATTATCAATAGGTATGTACTTATTGCCATTGCAGGCTTTAGATTCGTGGTTACCACAGGTTCAAGGTTAGCTTCCTTACTATCTAACAGTCTAACTTAACTCACTTAGCATGGTATTACAAACACCACCTAAAGGTTCTTTTTTTCTCCTCCTTTTTCTTCCTCCTCCATTCTTTGTATATTAGGTATTATATTCTGTACTCTTTGTCTATCCCTTGATTGACTTTGTGGGTACTTGATTTAATTTTGCATTTGCTTAATAATTAACTGTTCTACTTTGTTTACTGTGGTTTTTTTTACCTCTGGTGACAGCTATTAAGCCTTAGGAACACTTCAATCTATAGCAGTCTCTCCAAAATACACTGCAAGGATGGTGGTAAATTTCGTCAGCTTTTGCTTATCTGGAAATTGTTTAATCCCTCCAAATTTAAGTGATAATCTTGCTGGATATAGTATTCTTGGTTTGAGGCCCTTCTGCTTCATTGCATTAAATATATCATGCCACTCTCTTCTGGTCTGTAAGGTTTCTGCTAAGAAGTCTGATGATAGCCTGATGGGTTTTCCTTTGTATGTGATCTCATTTCTCTCTGTGGCTGCTTTTAATAGTCTGTCCTTATCCTTGATCTTTGCCATTTTAATTATTATATGGCTTGGTGTTGTCTTCCTTGGGTTCCTTTTGTTGTGAGATCTGTGTACCTCCATGGCCTGTCAGACTATTTCCTTCCCCAGATTAGGGAAGTTTTCAGCAATTACCTCCTCAAAGACACTTTCTACCCTTTTTTCTCTCTCTTCTTCTTCTGGTACCCCTCTAATACGAATATTGTTCTGTTTGGATTGGTCACACAGTTCTATTAATATTCTTTCATTCTTAGAGATCCTTTTTTCTCTCTGTGGCTCAGCTTCTTTGTATTCCTTTTCTCTAATTTCCATTTCATTTATCTTCTCCTCCAGCATATCTAATCTGCTTTGAAAATCTTCCATTGTATGTTTCATTTTTGATACTGTGTTCTGTAATGATTGGATCTCTGACTGGAATTCATTCCTGAGTTCTTGAATATTTTTTGTACCTCCATGAGCATGTTTATGATTTTTATTTTGAAATCTTTTTCAGGATGATTCAAGAGGTCGATTCATTTGACTCTTTCTCTGGTGTATTTATAATTTTGCTTTGATTCAGGTTGCTTTGACGTTTCATATTTGTATGTGGCGCCTCTAGTGCCCAGAAGTTCTACTCTCTGGAGCTGCTCATCCCCTATAGCAATGTTGGGTGTCGCCAGGGAGCAGTGTTGCTTGGGGGGAGGAAGAGCTGTTTTCTGCTTTCCAGCTGCTATGCCTGTCTCCACTGCCAGAACCACTGTGCCGAGCACATAGGTGTAAGCCTCCATGCTTTGCGTTTGTAGCTGCTGTAGGCGGAGCTTCCCTCTGGCTGGCCTAATGCCAGGGCATGGATTGCCAGTTTGCAAGCCAGCTGCAGGCTGGCCGGTAGGAAGGCGCAGCAGGCTGCCTATCATGGAAGAGGGCCTCGGAGCTGCACAGCCAGCCAGGGGGCTGGAGCTCCTGAAGATTGTGATAGTTCCCAACCTGCTGTGCAGAGTGTACCCAGACAATTTTATCTACCTGTCCTTTCTCCTGAGTAGTAAGCTCTGTGCAATCCTTGTCCCTTTAGCAGCCCTCTTGCTTTTAGGATGTCTCTCAGACTGCCCACCTTTCTTTTGTCCCAGAACAGCTGGATATAGATCCCTGTTTTCCACAAGCAGCTAGAATCTCAGTCTCTCCAGGTATTCCACCTGTCTTAGCTTTCCAACCCCCCTAATAATGAGAGCACCATGTAATGTAGGTTTTTGCTCACAGAGCAGATCTCCAGAGCTAGGTGTTCAGCAGTCTCAGACCTCCACTCCCTCCCTGCTCTGTTTCTCTTCCTCCTGCTAGTGAGGTGGTGTGGGACAAGGGCTTGGGTTCCACTGGGACATGGCTTTGGTATGTTATCCTGTTCTGTGAGGTATATTCTTTTCTCCAGGTTTATGCAATCTGGCACAGCTCTTTCCTGTTACTTTTTCAGTATTAGTTGTATTAATTATATTTTCATATTATATGCAGTTTAGAAGGAAGCCTCTGTCTCACCTCTCACGCTGCCATCTTTAATGTGTATTGTAGAGAATTTAAGAATTCCTGACTATATGTTATCTTTATGTAGAAAAGGACCATAAAAAAGTTCTGTAAAATGATTAATTTAATACCTGAAGTTAAAAAAAATTATTCAGTACCAAAATCCTAGAATAACTGATTCAGCCTAATGTCTTTATTAGATCATTGCCTCTGTTTTTCCTCCACTGAAGGAATCTGTACACAAATGATATTCCATAGATAATGCTAACAGTCACTTGTCACCGATTCACTGAAAAAAGTACATCAAATATTTTTATTAAGTATTGGGGCAGGGTATAGAGATTAGCAAAGAACCAAGGATATTATACTAAAGAACTGAGGATATTATAATGCTTGTAATAAATTATTACAATAGTTATTACTCTAAAGATGTTCTGATTCACCACCTGCAACATAGGAATGATCATTTTGTACAAAATTTCTATTCATCTAGCTCTTTCAAATATGCACTAGTGGCCAGATGTTGCTTTCACTGGTAAGAAGGATCTTACATTAGAAGATTATGTAGTAAAACTATATGACTTACCTATATACTATGTTGTAAAATGGGATGGCTACTATATTTTTAAACAGAATTAGGACAACTGTTAGTTATGAGTCTAATAATTCCCAAAAAGTGTGTTCAGATGTTGAACTATGTCACTCCCTAGAGTAATGACTACACTTGCTCTTTCTGTCCATTAGTATCCCAGTGACTCTTTAGGAAATGGCTAGAAAAACAAGTTCATCTGGTATAATTTCATAATTATCAGTAACTAAAACACTCATTGTTTAAAAAGCTATTCTATCTCATTGTTCAATATTCTGCTCCATAATATACCAAAGAAATCCAATATTGTACCATAAAGATAACATCCACGATGTTGCACACATTAAATGATTCTACAGCCTCCATAAAGAGAAAAGAAACACAATTTTCTCTATCACTCATGGTCTGGAAGACCACATATTTTTCCCAAGGCTATAAAATATCTCAGAGGCAAGGCAAAAATTCAGAAAGCATTAATTCATTAATTGATCTCTGTAAAGTACATTGATTCAAATAAAAAGAGGAAAGTCAACAAATTTTCTGCCTGAGTGCATTACCAGTACAAATGGAAATAAGGTTGGAATTTCTAGTTATTTTAAAGTATTATCACCTGCAAAGGGCCAGAACTGTTCAAAGCTGAGGCCCCAGAAGTGGAACAAAATGTTCTTCACCTCTTCAACATTTTGTGAAGAATGAACAAAAATCACTCAGGAATTTTTTCCACTAGAGCACTTTGTTAGAGTGCTTAAATGCAAAGTTGTGGAACCCTGGATTTCCATGAGTGACAAGTCTTAATCCACTTTTCAGGGTGGCATTTTTCTATTAGAAACCATCTCCTTTTTGATGCTTCATAGTATAGAAGAGGCTGAGGAAAAGAATAGGTACTACTAAAAGTGATCTATTTGTTTTTCTATTTTAAAAATAACGAGAATTATTCAAGTTACCAACTGCATTGACATGATAAAAGTTCATTGTCAATGGAATATGTGGTCATTGAGAGCTCGTACTTTCGTATTATGTTCAACACAAAGATTTAATTTGTTATGGACCTCAAAAGAAACCTGGCACAGATAATTGTTCTCTTTTTTTCTATCAATTCTTAATTTGCCTCCTTATTTTAATAGGTTCCTTCTTACACATAATTCAATCAGCTAGAATATTGGTGGTGATTATTAATTCTGTAACAAGAACCATTTTTCCCATTCTCTCTGAAGCTATTTCTCCTTTCTAAGACAAAGTGAACAACTCTTACCCCAAAAACACATAACCTAAACATTTGAATTGTTTTAAACAGTTTGAGGATTACAAACACTTACTAAATCATTTGCTCACAGTTGCCAATCTTGAAAAATTTTTCCAGATTAAAATTACTACTAATCCATCATTGATTTCCTATCTTAAAATACAATCAAACTGTGTCTAAAGCCCCTCAATCTGTTACACCATATTCCTAGAGAGATGATAAATCTCCCTCCTTTTACCTTCTACTCTTCAGCACAGACACATTCTAATACCTCCACCAAAACATATTGCTTCTTCATCTATGTTCCCACTGCAGTATCTCCATTAGAGTCCTCATTCCCAGTGCATTATAATTAGTTGTGAATATGTGTGTCATTTCAGCAGCACTGTGAATGCATCCAGAGAAGAACCTGCTACCTGCTGGAACATGCTAGGCTCTTTCTAGATAATTGCCAGACTCGATGGCCCAGGAGTGGCATTGAGAAATAGATGCTCTATGAGCTTAGGAAGATAGTATTACAATAAAAATTATTATTTATTGGGACACATAATTTCCAAAACTCAAATATGTAATTCCAAATACTCTCATCCAGAAAATCAACTCATTCAGCTCCCTAAGAGTTCAGTTTATGGATAGCTCATTTTGGCTCATGTTTAGATGCAATATTTCTTCAAAGCAAACATTCTTAGAGCCAAATTTGGGTTCTTGTATGGTAGATACCAGTGTATAGAACCTGTCCTTGAACTTCTCTGGGTTAAAATGGCCTTTTCAATATTCTGAAATAGAGAAGAACGCTCAAAATACAATAAGGGACATTCATATCTAGGCACTGAACAATTCTGGAGCATTTTTTAAAGAAAAGTGCAAGTTTTGTCTAAGGGCTGCAAGTGTCCATATAGCACAGCACACCAAGTTGGAAAGGAGAAAGCTGCCCCTTCCAGAGCAAAAAGAAAAGGCAGACTTCTCATGTTCCACCTCTAGGTCCCAAGTATCTTTACTCCTTATAACTATCTTCTAGGCTATGCGCCATTTATGGAATGAAGGAGGAACTTCATGGACTCAGAGAGCACCACCCTGAATCAACTCCTAGCCAGTCCTTCCCAAAGTGCAGTTCAGGTCTTGTATTTGAGACAGGCAGCCACAAAGATCTGAAAAATGCAAGTGAGAAAATAATACAAAAATTTTTAAAGAATTAACAGACACTATGGCATCTCACTACGCTGATGGACAGTGACTGTAATGGGGTATATGGGGGGGCTTGATGATATGGGGAGTCTAGTAACCATAATGTTGCACATGTATATGTAATTGTAGATTAATGATACCAAAATTAAAAAAATAAAAAATAAAAAATAAAAAGAATTAACAGACACTACAGGTTGTCTATATAATCCACATCAAAAATGTCTGTACTTAAGTCAGATTACCAAAACAACATATAAGCACCACTTCAGTTTAGATGTCCACAAGCATGGCTTAAGTTGTCACGTTCCCATTCATTGTGCTAAACTCTTATTGACAACCAATTTTAAAAAATGGTCACTTAAAGAATATACATGTATTTAGCTGTAGCTAAAATCCTTTGTTCACTATGTTCCCCAAAGTCTTCTAAAGAAAAGCAGGAACTAGTTTTTGCTTTTTTCTTAAAATTTGGAAATACATATGCTCTCTTTATATAAATCTTTTTTCATTTATTTTTAATAATGGAATCTACATAATCATTGCATTTCTCTCTTTCCACTAAGACTTCAGAAGAGAAACTAGTGTGAATTTCACAAACACCTTTTTTGTGAAGGTGCTCCATAAGAAGGTACAACACATACCTAATTTTATTTGATCACTACAATAATGCAAAAAAGTAGCTGTTGGCAATTCTAGCAATAAGAAACATGAGATATAGGTAGATTTTAAGCAGTTTGCCCAAAGTTACCTGTTTGGCGTAAGACAAAGCACTTCAACAGCCCCCGACACCAACACCAAGTCTCTCAAGTACACTATGTTGTGAGCAAAGACAATTACTACCTCATGCATATCCCTGGTGCTATGGACTGAATTCTGTCCCCCTGCTCCCAAATTCATATTAAGCCCTGACCCCCAATATGACTGCTTTTGGAGATAGGGCCTATAAGAAGGCCACTAACATTAAGCGAGTACATAAGGATGGGGTCCTGACCCCATAGGATAAGTAAGAGTGATATCATAACCATAGAGTTCTCCCTCTCTCTTTCCCCCTCTCTCTCTCTCTCTGCCCCTGAAGTATGAGGACACAGCAGGAAGGCAGCCATCTACAAGCCAGGAACAAAGCTCTCAATGAGAAGCAAACTTCCCAGGGTCCAGAACTGTGACGTTATAAATTTCCGTTGCTTATCCCATCAGTCTGTGGTATTTCGGGTACAGGAGACCAAGTTGACTAATGCACCTGGTATAATAATACCTACTTTCCTTTCAAATCATTTCTGAGCTCTCTTTTACCTTATATTTAAAATGTCCTCAGTATATGTTTCAGTTTTGTAAGCAACTTAAATTCATTTTATGAGATGAAAAAATGAGAAAAAAGGTGAAGAAATGAATGTAAGAAGGAAGAGAAAAAGGGAGGAAGAAAGGAAGAGAAAAGAATATCCAACAGTGGCTCTTCCCAAAATGTTAGCTAAGTTAACCATCCATGATAAAATTGTAGCACTTCCCTTTTAGGGAATCTTTTAAAGTATTTAATATTTGCTAATCTTTCTGACCTTAAAATATGAAGTAATATTTGTTATTCTTCAAAAATTTCAAAAACCTTTTGGTATTAGTGCTTACACATAGAAAAAACTTTCTTTTTCTGCCCCAACCATCTTTCACATACATGTCCAGATGGTTAGAACAGTGAAGCTACAGCTGTGCCAGCCCACAGTAGGCAACCAAAAATGTTCATTTTAAGGGATGAAATTGAATTCTATGTGACCTTCTCTACGATGTAAACTATGTGATACCGTATTTACTTGCATGTCATTATTATTTACTCATTCTCTGGGAAAATTTAATTTTTCATAACCACCTGTTTCCTTTGACCACAACATACTGTTAAATCTCAGATTAGAGCAGCACCTCCACTGGAAAATAAGACTCCTTTGGGACCACTCATAATTTCTAGTATGCTACACCTCTTGAAAATTCCCTCTAGGAGATTTTACATACCATCTGCTTTCTGGCCTAACAAAATTTGGCACTTTATTCATTTTTCTTCTCTACCTCTACACTCTCCCTGTCAAAATGACCCTTGAAACACTGCACAGTTATTGTGTTCTCTGTAATGTCATTTGGGGCATCACTTTGACCAGTTCTCAAGGCAAATGCTATATAGCTGTCTCTTGATTAATTACCTCATTTTCCCATTAGTGCTCTAGAACCATTAGTGTTTGTCTGACCCCTGATTTTTGTTTTCATTTTTATTAGTTATGTCTTTGTGGATAAAGTGAAGGTTCCAGTGGCCAGGATTCTCACCTGGCCCTCTTTGGCTAGCTCACTACACACGTATGGGCAATACATCGTTATTGACTCTATATAAAGAGGTCTGCCCAGTGCTCAGGGAGACATGGTGGCACGGCTGCAAGGCTGCAGGAGAGCAGAGATGAGACTGGAGTGTTGGCGCAACCAAGGACAGAGACTGAGGTGGTTGAGGGGGTAGAGAGGCCTAGAGGCAGAGACCAGCTTGCTGCATGCAGACTCGCTCTGAGTGGATGGGATTATAGTGATTGACCTGCCAACATGGGAATAAAATTGGGTATAAACCCTTTCACCCCAAGAACGTTCTATTGTCATTTCTTTGGTCTCATTGAATCCACAGTGAACTTGCCAGGGGCTGAAACCCAATGGCAAGACAGTCTTACATAGTCCAACCTTAACTGACACTATTTTCTCAATTGCAGCAATTAAAAGAAGCATTGCCAATCTAATTGTGACTCAAAAATCAAGTCTTCTATTGAACTTAAACACTTTTCAGAATTCTTCCCTAAATTCAGTTTCTTTGGTCTCACTGTAGCCTTTTAAAAAGGGATTGTTGAAAGTGTAATACCACATTTTTTTTACATTTTTAAGAGAAAGAGAAATTTACTATTTTGTATATAAGTATTACATGATAATATTTTATCTTACAGCAACCTCTTTTAGAGGACAATAAAAATCAGAGGTCCTGTAGATACACAGGAATTTGGGAGAAAAGGGAAACGATATCAAAAGAAAGCAGAATATATCAACTGTTTCAGGAAACAGAAATGGAGATTGATAAAGACAGTTTATTTGTAAGAAAACAAGAAAATGATAGAAATGAAAGAGTAGGTGGATGATGTAATATATGAGAAAATGCAAGGAAATATTTCAGGTTTTGGTACAAAGAACAGAACTCAGGAAAAACTGCATTTGTGACAAGCAGCATTTTTTTCTCTAGTGTGACTATTTAGGAGACTCAAGAAACTAGATACAACTGAATACTTAAAATATCAAACACTAGCTTTTGTCTTAACCATATTTTTGTAACATTGCACACCTCATTTTATTTTGATCATAGCCTTCTAATGCTAAAACCACCCAAATTCTAAGGCAGATGAGCCTTAATGCATCAAATTAACTTAGTAGCAAAACCAATCCAAACCAAATCAACAGAAAACTACATATCAAAACAAAAAAATCCAGTTCCTCAACCAACACAATCCATGGTTTTAGAAAAGTTAGTGCTATGAAGTGAATTTGAACTTTCATTAATTTTTTTTAATGTCTTTGTAGTGCAGACTGATTGAGAGAAACACATCTGCTTGACTGCAGGCTCAAGAAGAAATGGTGCCATATTCAACTTCTCAGCTTTTCTTAATGGAAAATTAACTTCAAAGCTTTTTGAGCACTAAATGTTTACTCTAAAGCTAGTCACTGCACACAGTGCCCCACATGAGAAATGGAAATCTAAGTTTAAAATGGGAAGCTGGCGAAGACTGTTTTTTAATATTCTTAAAAAACAAAATAGTTTCCTCTTCAACCCCTTTATTTTGTTTTACCTTAAAAGACAAGACACATTTTCAAAACACACAAGATTTGCATTAAAGCTTAAACTTGATGATTTTAAAGATCTTTGTAAGAAAGAATGAGTACAACCATCCATCATAGAAGGAAATGAGAATGAAACACATTTCTTCACTCAGGGTGAGTCAGCACCAATTCAACACAATCAAACCCATCAAATTAATCAGCAAAAGAACAGTATTTTTTTCTGGTACTTTTAACCATGAGATCACCCCTTCTCCTAAAGTTACAGCAAAGAAAATATTATTCATTCCTGGAAAAAAAAGGGGGGATGGGGAGAGAATAATTTGTCCATTCCCAGGGACACTAAAATGGCTCATCATCAATCATTCAAAGAATATTGACAAAAAGAGGGAACAGATTTTGTTCTGCATGTCCTGGGAGAATATACAAAAAAAGGGCATGAATGCTCCACACTAATCAAAATCACTGCTGCTACTTCAGAAGAACAACTCTAAATCCAAAAGGGAAAAAGAAGTAACATTTATAGAAACAAACATTGTTAAGTCCTTTACATATGTTCCTTATTTAATGTTCATAATCATCACAGTATAATTACCTACCAATTTCCTGATTAAAAACAAAAAACCTGAGACAAAACAATTTGTTCAAGGTAACAGAGTGATCAAGCCGGGATCTCTGCTTATCTTTCACTTTACACAATCTCTACTTTTTTAAAGAATGTACTTCTAAAGCATACATCTGGAGACACCTATAAGATTTGTTTCAGGAAAACTATACGTTCCATAGTTCTTCATTCTAAAGAACATTGTCTCAACTAATCAATCCCCAAAACCTCTGAGACCAAAGTGATGAAGGCAAGTAATTCATGTTTATTGAGAAAGAGCAAATTTAGGCACCTCGCCCAGAGTCTCTCAGTAAATAACCATAGAAAAATGGGCATCCATCAATTATTCCGACATACTCTCTAAAGAGGACTTCGCAACATTTTCAGGTTAGTAGCCTGCCAGTTCATGCAAAACAGTACTTTTCAGAGAAGCCAAAACTATCTAAGCTGCCATGGATCCTTGTGTCAGCCCTACTCAGCTTTCCTCTTGCTCTTATGTTCACCATAGCTTCTTCAGTGCTCTCCCTCCTTCCAACCTCTCTCTCTGCAAATAGACCTTAAATATTAGCATCACACTTTCCTTGCTCAAACACAATTTGGGTCTTAACAGTCCCCTAGTCAGAAAAGCCTTTGCTGTCTGTGTTCACAAAATAAGCTCCTCACCCTTAGCCTGGATTACAAATCCTTCTTCAATGTAATTGCAACTGAAATTTTGAGTTCTTTCTCACTACACTGTGACTTTTAGACCATTTCTTACAAATAAACACAACCACACACACGCACACACAGACTCTACATTTCAATTCACAAAACATGCTCTGTACGTTCTCAAATTTGAGTCTTTCTTTGTTCAAGCTGTTTTCTAGAGTGCCCTGAACTTCATAGCAGCCTTCCCATTGTTCACAGGTGAACTAATAAGAAAGCTACCCAGTTAGAACAAATCTGTTTTTCTCTTCCAAACTCATAGTACTTTCAATGTCCATTTCTCCAAACACTTTCACTACTTATCTGAAACTGTACCTTTGTCCATCACCAGATTTTAAGTCTCTAAGTAGCAGAACTGTATCTAATTTATTTACATGTATCTCCCCTGCTCCATCAGCACTGGGCATGATGTTTTGCATACAGAAGGCATTACATTTGTTAAATTGAACTAAATAATCTTTGATGAATAACATCATAACACATGCCCATTTCAGGGCTAAGTAGAAATAATTATGTACTATGCCATTCTCCATTCACTGAGGGCAAAATTTCAGTCAAATATAGAACACATTCTATTTTCCAGTTACTTTTCTTTCATGTTTCTTCAAAAAAAAGAGATTGCTTTTTAAAGTCTTAAAGAGCCCAGCTGACATACGTGGCAACTATCAGTGACCAAATTATGCAGCCATGAAAAGACAGAGGAATATGGTTCAGACCAAAATCAACCAGACAACCCCAGAGAGGGAGTCTGAAGGGATGGAAATGCACAGCCTCCCTGAAAAAGAATTTAGAATAAAAGTCATAACCATGCTGATGGACCTACAGAGAAATGTGCAAGAGCTGAGGGAGGAAGTGAGGGAACTGAGGAAAGACAATACAGAAATCAGACAAGCGATCAACGGGCTTAACAGCAGAATGGATGAGATGCAAGAGACTGTTAATGGAATAGAAAACAGAGAACAGGAGTACAGAGCAGCTGAGGCAGAGAGAGATAAAAGGATTTCTAGGAATGAAAGAATATTAAGAGAACTGTGTGACCAATCCAAACGGAACAATATTCGCATTATAGGAGTACCAGAGGAAGAAGAGAGAGAAAAAGGGATAGAAAGTGTCTTTGAAGAAATAACTGCTGAAAACTTTCCCTCGCTGGGGAAGGAAGTAGTCTCGCAGTCCACCGAAGCTCATAGATCTCCCAACACAAGGGACCCAAGGAAGACAACACCAAAACACATAATAATTAAGATGGCAAAGATCAAAGATAAAGACAGGGTAATAAAGACAGCTAGAGAGAGAAAAAAGATCACCTACAAAGGAAAACCCATCAGACTATCATCAGACTTCTCAACAGAAACCTTACAGGCCAGAAGAGAATGGCATGATATATTTAACGTTATGAAACAGAAGGTCCTCGAACCAAGAATATTGTATCCAGCACGATTATCATTTAAATATGATGGAGGGATTAAACAATTTCCAGATAAACGAAAGTTGAGAGAGTTTGCCTCTCATAAACCACCACTACAGGATATCTTAAATGGACTGCTCTAGATGGAAGCACACCTAAGGCTAAAAAGATGTCACCAGAGAAAATAAAATCATAGCAAAGAAAGCAGACCATCCAAATACTAACTAAAGGCAAAGAATAAAACACCTATTATAGAAAGAATGGAGGAGGAGGAATAAGAAGGGAGAGAAAGAAAGAAACATCAGACTGTGTTTACAATAACTTAACAAGAAAGTTAAGTTAGATTGTTAGATAGTAAAGAAGCAACCCTTGAACCCTTGGTAACCACGAATCTAAAGCCAGCAATGGCAATAAGTACATACCTATCAATAATCACCTAAATGTAAATGGACTGAATGCACCAATCAAAAGACACAGAGTAACAGAATGGATAAAAAAGCAAGACCCATCTATATGCTGCCTACAAGAAACTCACCTCAAATCCAAAGATATACACAGACTAAAAGTGAAGGGATGGAAAAAGATATTTCATGCAAACAACAAAGAGAAAAAAGCAGGTGTTGCAGTACTTGTATCAGACAAAATAGACTTCAAAACGAAGAAAGTAGCAAAAGATAAAGAAGGACATTACATAATGATAAAGGGGTCAGTCCAACAAGAAGATATAACCATTATAAATATATATGCACCCAACACAGGAGCGCCAGCATATGTGAGACAAATACTAACAGAATTAAAGGAGGAAATAGACAGCAATGCATTCATCTTAGGAGACTTCAACACACCACTCACTCCAGAGGACAGATCAACCAGACAGAAAATAAGTAAAGACACAGAGGCACTGAACAACACACTAGAACAGATGGACCTAACAGACATCTACAGAACTCTACACCCAAAAGCAACAGGATACACATTCTTCTCAAGTGCACATGGAACATTTTCCAGAATAGACCACATACTAGGCCACAAAAAGAACCTCAGTAATTTCAAAAATATTGAAATCCTACCAACCAACTTCTCAGATCACCAAGGTATAAAACTAGAAATAAATTTTAGAAAGAAATCAAAAAGGCTCACAAATACATGGAGACTTAACAACACTCTCCTAATTAATCAATGGGTTAACGACCAAATCAAAACAAAAATCAAAGAATATATGGAGACTAATGACAACAACAACACAAAGCCACAACTTCTGTGGGACGCAGCAAAGGCAGTTCTAAGAGGAAAGTATATTGCAATCCAGGCCTATTTAAAGAAGGAAGAACATTCCCAAATGAATAGTCTAAAGACACAATTACTGAAATTGGAAAAAGAAGAACAAATGAGGCCCAAAGTCACCAGAAGGAGGGACATAATAAAGATTAGAGAAGAAATAAATAAAATTGAGAAGAATAAAACAATAGAAAAAATCAATAAAACCAAGAGCTGGTTCTTTGAAAAAATAAACAAAATAGATAAACCCCTAGCCAGACTCATTAAGAGAAAAAGAGAATCTACACACATAAACACAATCAGAAATGAGAAAGGAAAAATCACGACGGACCCCACAGAAATACAAAGAATCATAAGAGAATATTATGAGAATCTATATGCTAACAAGCTGGAAAACATAGAAGAAATGGACAACTTCTTAGAAAAATACAACCTTCCAAGACTGACCAAGCAAGAAACAGAAAAACTAAACAGACCAATCACCAGTGACGAAATCGAATTGGTAATCAAAAAACTACCCAAGAACAAAACCCCTGGGCCTGATGGATTCACCTCTGAATTCTACCAGACATATAGAGAAGAAATAACACCGATTCTCCTTAAAGTTTTCCAAAAAATAGAAGAGGAGGGAATACTTCCAAACTCATTCTATGAAGCCAGCATCACTCTAATACCAAAACCGGGCAAAGACCTCACCAAAAAAGAAAATTACAGACCAATATCCCTGATGAACGTAGATGCAAAAATACTCAACAAAATATTAGCAAACCGAATTCAAAAATACATCAAGAGGATCATACACCATGATCAAGTGGGATTCATCCCAGGGATGCAAGGATGGTACAACATTCGAAAATCCATCAACATCATCCACCACATCAACAAAAAGAAGAACAAAAACCACATGATCATCTCCATAGATGCTGAAAAAGCATTTGACAAAATTCAGCATCCATTCCTGATTAAAACTCTCAACAAAATGGGTATAGAGGGCAAGTACCTCAACATCATAAAGGCTATATATGACAAACCCACAGCTAACATCATACTTAACGGCGAGACGCTGAAAGCTTTTCATCTAAGATCGGGAACAAGACAGGGATGCCCACTCTCTCCACTGTTATTCAACATAGTACTGGAGGTCCTAGCCACAGCAATCAGACAAAACAAAGACATACAAGGCATCCAGATTGGTAAAGAAGAAGTCAAATTGTCACTATTTGCAGATGACATGATACTGTACATAAAAAACCCTAAAGATTCCATTCCAAAACTACTAGAACTAATATCTGAATTCAGCAAAGTTGCAGGATACAAAATTAACACACAGAAATCTGTTGCTTTCCTATACACTAATGATGAACTAACAGAAAGAGAAATCAGAAAAACAATTCCATTCACAATTGCATCAAAAAGAATAAAATACCTAGGAATAAACCTAACGAAGGAAGTGAAAGACCTGTACTCTGAAAATTACAAGACACTCCTAAGAGAAATTAAAGAGCACACTAACAAATGGAAATGCATCCCATGCTCTTGGCTAGGAAGAATAAATATTGTCAAAATGGCTATACTACCTAAAGCAATCTACAGATTCAATTCAATCCCTATCAAACTACCAACAGCTTTCTTCAATGAACTGGAACAAATAATTCTAAAATTCATATGGAACCACAAAAGACCCCGAATAGCCAAATCAATCCTGAGAAGGAGGAATAAAACAGGGGGAATTACACTCCCTGACTTCAAGCTCTACTACAAAGCCACAGTAATCAAGACAATTTGGTATTGGCACAAAAACAGACCCACAGACCAGTGGAACAGAATAGAAAATCCAAACATTAACCCAAACATATACAGTCAATTAATATTTGATAAAAGTGCCTTGGATATACAATGGGGAGATGACAGCCTCTTTAGCAGCTGGTGTTGGAAAAACTGGACAGCTACATGTAAGAGAATGAAACTGGACTACTGTCTAGCCCCATACACAAAGGTAGACTCAAGGTGGATCAAAGACTTGAATGTAAGTCATGAAACCATAAAACTCTTAGAAAAAAACATAGGCAAAAATCTCTTGGACATAAACATGAGCAACTTCTTCATGAACATATTTCCCCGGGCAAGGGAAACAAAAGCAAAAATGAACAAGTGGGACTATATCAAGCTGAAAAGCTTCTGTACAGCAAAGGACACCATCAGTAGAACAAAAAGACATCCTACAGTATGGGAGAATATATTCATAAAAAACGTATCTGATAAAGGGTTGACATCCAAAATATATAAAGAACTCATGCACCTTAAGAAACAGAAAGCAAATAATCCAATTAAGAAATGGGCAGAGGACATGAATAGACACTTCTCCAAAGAAGAAATTCAGATGGCCAACAGGCACATGAAAAGATGCTCCACATCGCTAATCATCAGAGAAATGCAGATTAAAACCACAATGAGATATCACCTCACACCAGTGAGGATGGCCAACATCCAAAACACAAACAACAACAAATTTTGGCGAGGATGTGGAGAAAAGGGAACCCTCCTACACTGCTGGTGGGACTGCAAATTAGTTCAACCATTGTGGAAAGCAGTATGGAGGTTCCTCAAAAAACTCAAAATAGAAATACCATTTGACCCAGGAATTCCACTCCTAGGAATTTACCCTAAGAATGCAGCAGCCCAATTTGAAAAGGACAGATGCACCCCTATGTTTATTGCAGCACTATTTACAATAGCCAAGAAATGGAAGCAACCTAAGTGTCCATCAGTAGATGAATGGATAAAGAAGATGTGGTACATATACACAATGGAATATTATTCAGCCATAAGAAGAAAACAAATCCTACCATTTGCAACAACATGGATGGAGCTAGAGGGTATTATGCTCAGTGAAATAAGCCAAGCCGAAAAAGACAAGTATCAAATGATTTCACTCATATGTGGAGTATAAGAACAAAGAAAAAAACTGAAGGAACAAAACAGCAGCAGACTCACAGAACCCAAGAACGGACTAATAGTTACCAAAGGGAAAGGGACTGGGGAAAATGGGCGGGAAGGGAGGGATAAGAGGGAAAAAGGGGCATTACGATTAGCAGATGTAATGTTGGGGGGGCACGGGGAGGGCAGTACAACTCAGAGAAGACAAGTAGTGATTCTATAGCATCTCACTAAGCTGATGGACAGTGAGTGTAATGGGGTTGGTGAGGGGGATCTGATGAAGGGGTAGTTTAATAATCGTAATATTGCACATGTAATTGTAAATTAATGATAATAAAATAAAATATATATATATATATAAAAAAAAGAATACAATAAAAAAAAAAAGAGATTGTAATAAAGAGGAATCCTACAATGATCAAGCACATGTTGCAGTAAGGAGGAGCTGTGGACACACTGCCTATGCAGCATGAGCCTACTCAAAATCAATGAAAGAGATTCTTGACATTGTTATCTATCTAATTCAAACAACTTACTAAATATAAATGCTCGTGTTTTACACGTGACAACTGATGGTCAGAGATGAGATAGGTGATTTATCCTGAGCCCAGCTATTAAGTGCCAGAGGTGCATGAACGAGAAGTCAAGTATGGTTGACTGGAGAATCTAGACATATTCTAGGCTACAGAAAAAATTCCGGGTCGGCAAGATTGAAATGATATGCAATTGTGTATAGAGGAGTGGAGATGCTGTTTTGTACCCTAATTTATATGGCAAATTTATACAGAAATTTAACAACAGAAAGAACTACTATACAAATATACCTTTTCAATAACTGTGCAGGCTGTAATACTTAACCTAAAACATATGGCATTGTTATGATATATATTAATCATATGATAATTATAAAATGTAATCCTCATTGGCATATTAAACATTAGCCATTATGCTGAGCAATTAATTCACTTACTAAACTTAATCATCACAAAAGCACTGAGGTAAATACTGTTATTATACACATTTTACAAATGAAGAAACAGAAACTCAGGATACTAATCTACCCAAGGTCACAATACTGGCTAGTGGTACCACACTCTGGTTTAGAACCAGGCCTGCTGGAATGGTATGATATATTTTCTAACTATATGCATAAATGTATATAATTGAGGCAAAACTTAAACATCTGAAAGTGTTAAGTTTAGATAATTCTTTTATTATCATATCATGAGAAGTATATATGCATGAGATTTATAATCATTTACTTTAAAATGTTTCCTTGGAGAATTCTAGTTAATATCCCCATTAACAGACCTATCACTCCTTTGTGGTATGTAATATAAAATATTAAGCATACTATATGAATACTAATATATATTATATATTTTTATTTACAATTTCTCCTAGTATTTTTCAAAATTGGGAGGCTAGAGAAAATTTTTCTTAAACCAAACAAAATTGTCTGTTTTCTGCTTTTGTTGACTGCTGGCATATATCTAAGCCATTTTTTTTCTGAAGAACAGAAAATTGTAAGCCATTTCATGTGTAAAAGAAACAGTATGGCACTTAAAAAAAATATGATTCCAAATTAAAATTTGGGTATTTCCCAAACACAAAAATACAATTCATAGCTTATATGAAAATAAGTGCATACAGACCACTAGTTTTAGTAGTTTCAACTATAAAATCACTCTATTTTGCTTTACCTCTAACAGCATTACTGTCAAAGGGATATATCTGTTTAAATTTTGAGGACCACATTTCAAACTAATTATAATTACACAATTCAAACATTATCTACCTATCAGGTCACAATGAAAATAAAGCACATTTGTTTATAATACTTTTTGACCTACATGTTCTTTTCCTTCACCACAGTCTTCAAGGTTGTTGAGGTGGATAGTAACAGACATGGAAATTCTAATTATTTTGGACACATGGACCTCTTTTTCCCATTATGAGTACTGTTATGAGATAGTAAAGCTCTTAGAATTACTTTATAAAATCATAGGTCTGAAAAGGACTGCAGAAGTTTAGCTCTTCTTTCTACAGATTTTATGCAGATCATTCTGTACTGATGCTATTAGTCCTGACATTAAATGTCTCCAGGGGAAAAGATTCCATTTCCTCTTTCAGCAACTTGTTTTAGTTCATAAAAGGCTCTTACCACCATGAGATTTCTTTCCCTTTGCTTCTGTTTACAATATAAATTTTTATATGAGATTAAATCATTTCTTATACTTTTCATCTTTAGGGTAAATATAGTTTACTCCTTCATTTTAGGTTATATTTCTCTCCTAGGTTATGAAACCTCAAACACACAGCTTTCTATAAGCTTTCTTTTTAGATTCAGAAGCTGTCTATGCCAGCAGGTATTCAGAATCACCCAAAGACATCTGTTGCCTTAAAGGCAGCATTGCTAAGAAGTCCCTGTCCAGCTCTGTACAGGCAACCACCCAGCATCTCTAATCTTGGAAGACTCAATACCAATATGCCCATGGGCCCTTTGCTGGTTTTGATGAATAATGTTCTCATAGACAATACCCTATAAAATGGGAATAACCCATGTGGAATGGACTATTGTCAGAATTGAATGAGCTAAAACACGTAAAGAGCCTAGAACAGTGTCTGGCACACAGTAAATAGTTAATAAATGTTAGCTGTTGCTCCCGGTGCAACTGATACTATTTTTGCCACTCCAGTTACTGTTCCTGCTGTGACTAGTAGTACTATTCTGCCTACTGTTACTATTACCTACTCCTCCTCTTTTCCTGCTACTATTATTGCTACTACTCTCACGTCTTTGATACTTCTACTGCTAATATACCCTGACAGCTGTGCTTTCTCCTACCACATGGGGGCATCCAGAGGGAACTGGGGTGTTGGGGATCACCTCCTCCCAACTTCAGCTCCTCTTAATTGCAAGGTTGAGCTGGGTTCTCTATGATCACATGGCTTCTAACAATTATTATTAGAACTTAGATAGTTCTAATAATTAACAAAGAGACTGCAGCAAATTTATAAAGATCAGGCCCTTTAGATTTTCTGGCCCTTCATCCTTCCTGAGATCTTTCTGACAGTTTGTCTGTAAGAACTGTTTTAATGTTCTTTCATTAACATGAATAATTGAAAGTTTGCCTAATAGAAATATCTTTCAATATTATATGATGTTTACCAACTCCATTAATGGGTTAGGAGAAGTATGGTACACAAGTATGTAGAAAATTGTAAGGATAAACCAATATTAAATTTCTTTAAAAGGGCTAGAGTGAGAAATATTACACTTCTCCGTAAGTTGATGTCAAGGGACATTTTTCAAATAACTTACTTTTTCATGATAATATTTATTTTCAAAGTGCCCAACAATCATTCTTAATGTTTATCCCTCAAACAAATCCCCATGGGAAATTACAGCATCATCAAAATTTTTTCACAGATGAAGAATTGAAAGTGTGCATATGAAGCTATTTAAGAATGGGTGCATGTGATTAGATTTCACTCTCTGAGTTGCTAGCATGCTCTTAAGTCTTAATTGAAGCCTGCCTGCCTCAGAAAGGTAAACAGAATAAACGTTAGCATTTAGATTTACAAAGCACAGATAATAAACCAAGTTAGTAAAGTCTATTTCCATGGACGTACAAACAACACTGGAGTACACAGACACATACACACCACACAAAAACACACAGACACAGAGCAGAGATGGACATTAACTCTTCTGTCCTGATTTGCTTTGAACTAACTCAATTTCTCTGATGGATTTTATGGTGGACATCACAGCAGAAGATACCTCCTTCCCTCCAGTTCAAGACAACCTGCCTTTGTGATTTCTAATTCAGCCTGTCCGACCTTCCTTTCCCATTATGCTGCTAATTCTGAGTGACCCAGATTGGTGATCTCAGAGACTGAAACTACAAATGGTATGACTGTTCAGATGGCATTGTTGTGATATCAAAGGTGTCTGTGAGGATGAAATTAAGCTAGAAATTTAACTTACAAATGCCAAATTCAAATTAATGTAGGTATTGTTATCTTAAATATATAGATAAATCTGGTCTAAATTCATTGTAATCATATAGCTCCCACTGTCGAATGATGGCAAAATAATCCATTTATTTTGAGGCCAAGAAATTCCTAATATGACAAAGTATCTAGAATTGGCACACTTCTTGACAGAAATTTCCCATTGAGTGTAAGTGAAATCCCTGGATTATCTATGATTAAGTTGTTTTACTTGCTTTTTCTACAAGCTATATGCTTGAAACATGAAGGGAACTTTTGGTAAAATTTCAGAAGTATTATTTTTATCATGCTCTTTGCTTGATGTGTGTCATTATTCACTATCCCAGAACTATATAGTTGCTGTTTCTCTTCTCTGTTTTTCTCTCTCAATCATGGATCTCAATCGTGGCTGCACCTTAGAATCAATTTCAAAGCTTTTTAAAACTATTGATGCTGAAGTACCAGCCCCCCCAGAATTATTTATTTACTTGCCTGTGGTGATATTCAGTTATCAGTATTTTTATAACACCAAAGCTGCAGTCAGGGTTAAAAACCGCTGATCTACAGGCATTTGCTTTGCTTCAGAGCATTTAAGTCACCTACCCGATCAGATGAAAAAGGTAGTGGTCATTGAAAGGGCTATAGTATAGGAGTGGCAAATACATGTAATTTCTTCTATTTAGTATGAAGAATACCCTCAGAAAGAGTCAAAATAACTATTTTTTTTATTTTGGTATCATTAATATACAATTACATGAGCAACATTGTGGTTACTAGATTCCCCCCATTATCAAGTTCCCACCACATACCCATTACAGTCACTGTCCTTCAGCACAGTAAGATGCTACAGAATGCTACTTGTCTTCTCTGCACTATACTGCCTTCACGGTGACCCCTGCTACATTATGTGTGCTAATCGCAATGCCCATTATTCCCCTTCTCCCTCCCTCCCTTCCCACACCCACCCCCAGTCCCTTCCCCTTTGGTAACTGTTAGTCCATTCTTGGGTTCTGTGAGTCTGCTGCTGTTTTGTTCCTTCAGTTTTTGCTTTGTTCTTATGCTCCACAGATAAGTGAAATCATTTGGTACTTGTCTTTCTCCACCTGCCTTATTTCACTGAGCATAATACCCTCCAGCTCCATCCATGTTGTTGCAAATGGTAGGATTTGCTTTTCCTTATGGCTGGATAATACTCCATTGTGTATATGTACCACATCTTCTTTATCCATTCATCTACTGATGGACACTTAGGTTGCTTCCATTTCTTGACTATTGTAAATAGTGCTGCGATAAACATAGGGGTGCATATGTCTTTTTCAAACTGGGCTCCTGCATTCTTAGGGTAATGCTAGGAGTGGAATTCCTGGGTCAAATGGTATTTCTATTTTGAGTTTTTTGAGGAACCTCCATGCTGCTTTCCACAAAGGTTGAACTAGTTTACATTCCCACCAAAAGTGTAGGAGGGTTCCCCTTTCTCCACATCCTCGCCAGCATTTGTTGTTCCTATTCTTTTCTATGTTGGCCATCCTAACTGTGGTGAGGTGATACCTCATTGTGGTTTTGATTTGCATTTCCCTAATAATTAGCGATGTGGAGCATCTTTTCATGTGCCTGTTGGCCATCCGAATTTCTTCTTTGGAGAATTGTCTCTTCATATCCTACATTGATTTTTAATAAGGTTATTTGCTTTTTGGGTGTTGAGGCATATGAGTTCTTCGTATATTTTGGATGTTAACCCCTTGTCAGATATGTCATTTATAAATATATTCTCCCATACTGTAGGATGCCTTTTTGTTCTGCTGATACTGTCCTTTGCTGTACAGAAGCTTTTTAGCATGATGCAGTCCCATGTATTCATTTTTTATTTTGTTTCCCTTGCCTGAGGAGATGCATTCAGGGAAAAGTTGGTCATGTTTATATTTAAGAGATTTTTGCCTATGTTTTCTTCTAAGAGTTTTATGATTTCAAGACTTACATTCAGGTATTTGATTCATTTTGAGTTTACTTTTGTGTATGGGGTTAGACAATAATCCAGTTTCATTCTCTTGCATATAGCTGTCCAGTTTTGACACCAGCTCTTGAAGAGGCTGTCATTTCCCCATTGTATATCCATGACTCCTTTATTGTATATGAATTGGCCACATATGCTTGGGTTTATATCTGGGCTCTCTAGTCTGTTCCATTGGTCTATGGGTCTGTTCTTGTGCCAGTACCATATTGTCTTGATTACAGTGGCTTTGTAGTAGAGCTTGAAGTCAGGAAGCATTATGCCCCCCTGCTTTATTCTCCCCTCTCAGGATTGCTTTGGCTATTCAGGGTCTTTTGTGGTTCCATATGAATTTTAGAACTATTGGCTCTAGTTTGTTGAAAAATGTTGTTGGTATTTTGATAGGGATTGCGTTGAATCTGTAAATTGCTTTCGGCAGGATGGTCATTTTGACAATATTAATTCTTCCTATCCATGAGCATGGGATGTGTTTCCATCTATTGGTATCTTCTTTAATTTCTCTCATGAGTTTGTGTAGTTTTCAGGCTATAGGTCTTTCACTTCCTCGGTTAGGTTTATTCCTAGGTATTTAATTCTTTGTGATGCAATTGTGAATGGAATTATTTTCCTGATTTCTCCTTCTGCTAGTTCATCATTAGTGTATAGGAATGCAACAGATTTCTGGGTACTGATTTTGCATCCTACAACTTTGCTCAATTCAGATATTAGATCTAGTAGTTTTGCAGTGGATTCTTTAGGGTTTTTTATGTACAACATCATGTCATCTG
>JAVSCE010010449.1:0-19510 GCA_032199065.1 Smutsia gigantea
ACAGGGAGATATTCCAAAGAACAAATTGAAAACAAATAGCAAATCATTCTGAATCAGAATTCAATTTGAAACACGTTTCAACAGTTTTTTTTTATTGAGTTATAGGAAGATATTTGAAGTATTCCCCCAATTACTAAACACTAATAGAAATAGCTAATATTTCTTTCAGGTACATTTCTAAGCACTCCATAAGGTTAATATACTTAAACATCCCAATAGCCCTGTGAATCTGTTTCCTACAGAGGAGGAAACAAAGAATACAGTGTGAATAACTTGCAAAAGGTTATTTAGCTAATAGAGAGTGAAGTCCGAATTTAAACCAGGCTGTAGTCTCCATATTGTCTCCAGTCAAGTCTTTTGCAAACTAATTTTTTATTTTCTGTTCATACTGATGAAGTAGTCTTTGCTTTTCTTGAATGAGCAATCTTAAAATATTTGGGTTTTAAAAAATGGTAACTCAAATGAATTTTTATTTATATAACTTCAGTAACTATAACAAAGTAAAATGAAGAATTTGAGGCAACTTAGAACACAATTTTGTACATGGAGACAACCAAGGAACATGTTCCTACCAGGGAGTTCCTAATTTTTCCCGCTATTCTCTAGTGTCACAATTCTGATTCTAATGTTTCCCTAAGTGCATTGACCCCCTACTTTTTTTAGAAGCATTTGCTTAAGAAAAATTTCAATTGTGAATTCTCTTTCTGCCTCTTTGAGATGTAATTCTTCTCCCAAGCTCTTGACAGTTTTATAACAGAAGACTATCTTTCTGGAGTGCCTGGGAGCTCTCCCCTGGAGATGTAATCTTAAAGAAAGATGGGGCCCTGCCTTATAGTCTCTGTGGGAGAGGAACTTTGATAAGTGCCTATCAACAAATACAAATGACCTAATTACTTTGACCCACATCCTCCCCCAACATCCTCTAGTTCTTTTCCACTAGCTCATAGCTCTCCCATTATTTCAAAACAAAAGCCTTTGTTTCAGTGGAGGTGAGTTCATCTCTCTGCCCCACTGCAACAGCCTTGATTTCCATTGCAATTGATATGCATAAAGCCTTTCTTGCTGTTTTAAACATGTATCCTGGGCAATTTTCTTTTATAGCATCAAGATTTTCCACCATATCTCTGGAGGCATGGAGGTGGACTGTTTTTAAGAAAAGTTAATATAAATTGTTGACTGTCTAGATTGTTTCCTATTTTCATTTTTAGTTGTTATCTTAGTGTTATCTGATCATTTTTCTTTGATGTGATTCAGCCTATGGAGACTCAGAAGTAAATGTCAATGTTATTAAAACACAGAAAATTAAGATGGATCTTTTCCCAACCAGAAGATATATAAGCCTTTAGTTTTGTTAAATTTAACAAATATTTGCATAAGCATTAATTTAACTATTAATATTAACCTATTAATTTTGCAAACACCAGGTTCCCTTGTAAGTGGCAGGCTTATACTAGAGAACTAGTGAGACGAATTCCTTGACCTCAAAGGGCTTGCATTCTATTCAGACATTATATACATGTTATATATAAACAAAACAATGCCTCCATCAGACTGTTGAACAGCGAGGATAATCCTAAACTGAAAGGATCTGAAATGTATCTTTGAGAATTTGACATGTGTTGGTAAATATATACAAATAAGATAGGGTTTACCATTTCCATAAAGCACTGGAGTTCGGTATTCTTTCTATATATCCTTTCTGTTTTGCTCCTATCTTCAACAATAGACCATCAAATGTTGATATACATTTTGCCAGTTATAAAATTCAGTTTTGCCTTGACATGATTTGACCTATGCAAATCCTTAGGGCTGATAAAAGGAGCAGAATGCTAAGCTCTTCAGGAGAATTTCCTTTCAATACCCACAGGACAATGGGTAAGAAAAAAGATGAAAAATAACTCTGTGGAACAAGTATAATTAAAGAATAGTTAGGAATTTGTGCAAAGTCAGACTTCTTACAACCTATGAAATTTTCCTGACATCTAAATTAGCATATAAAACATCCCTCTAATTTTCTGTGTTTTCTATCTTTACATCAACATTGTATTTCTTCTACTTGTTTAAAAATAACTCATCTAAATACCACTGTATTTTTGAATTCTGATAAAGTCACTTCTTCAAATCAATAATGGTATTTATCTCCATTTCCATCCTAAAGGTAGCACATTGCCAATACTGAATATATTACATACTGAGAAATAATTTGAATTTTTTGTATGTGTGCCACGTAATTTCTAGGTAACATTCCAGTGAACTCATTTGTGTGACTTGATAGTGATGCTGGGGTTCTTGTTCACGGAGCCGAAGAATGAACTTCGCAAACAGTCAAGGTAGGAGAGCAAGGTACAGGCTTTTATTTAGAGATAGAGTGAAAGGACAGAGCTCCTGGCTCATGCCAGGAGGGCACAAGAGAGTCTGGGGTGGTAGTTGTCTAGGGATTCTTATAGGCAGTTGAGAGAAAAAGGGCTACGGATGTACACCTGTTAAGTGGTTCCAAATACTTTTGAAGAAATACTAAGTTTCTTCTTAGTCTTCCTGGTTATTTACAAGAACTTTACTGCTCTGATTTCCTCTCAGGAGAGCAGCTTCCTGGTCTGGGAGCATATCGCTCAAGGCTGCCTGCTCTGCTCCCAAGGTGGGCTGAGTCATTGTTTTACATTTTTAACTAATTGGATTTCAAGATGGAATCCTTCCTGCCTTTTTTTACCATGTTGTTTTGGGCTTGTTTGCTACATTGCCCAAGTTGCAACAAATCATTTGTTTAGGGCTGGAGGAAGAAAGGCAGCACTTGGGTAAAGTTAGAAAAATAAGCTGGGCTCCCCAGCAGGCCAAAGCAAATCTCCAATGGTTATCTTGCTTTGTTTTTGCCAGAGGTCCTCACCCTACTCTAAGCCCATGGTCCCTGTCTCAATAGTATACTTTAAAAATTGTAGCAATTAGGTTGACATCCAAAATATATAAAGAACTCACGCACCTCAACAAACAAAGAGCAAATAATCCAATTAAGAAATGGGCAGAGGACATGAATAGACACTTCTCCAAAGAAGAAATTCAGAAGGCCAACAGGCACATGAAAAGATGCTCCACATCGCTAATCATCAGAGAAATGCAGATTAAAACCACAATGAGATATCACCTCACACCAGTGAGGATGGCCAACATCCAAAACACAAACAACAACAAATGTTGGCGAGGATGTGGAAAAAGGGAACCCTCCTACACTGCTGGTGGGAATGCAAATTAGTTCAACCATTGTGGAAAGCAGTATGGAGGTTCCTCAAAAAACTCAAAATAGAAATACCATTTGACCCAGGAATTCCACTCCTAGGAATTTACCCTAAGAATGCAGCAGCCCAGTTTGAAGAAGACATATGCACCCCTATGTTTATCACAGCACTATTTACAATATCCAAGAAATGGAAGCAACCTAAGTGTCCATCAGTAGATAAATGGATAAAGAAGAGGTGGTACATATATACAATGGAATATTATTCAGCCATAAGAAGAAAACAAATCCTACCATTTGCAACAACATGGATGGAGCTAGAGGGTATTATGCTCAGTGAAATAAGCGAAGCTGAAAAAGACAAATATCAAATGATTTCACTCATATGTGGAGTATAAGAACTGAGAAAAAAACTGAAGGAACAAAACAGCAGGAGACTCACAGAACCCAAGAACGAGTAATAGTTACCAAAGGGAAAGGGACTGGGGAGGATGGGTGGGAAGGGAGGGGCAAGGGGGAAAAAGGGACATTACGATTAGCAGATGTAATTTTAGGGGGGCACGGGGAGGGCTGTACAACTCAGAGAAGACATGTAGTGACTCTATGGCATCTCACTACGCTGATGGACAGTGACTGTAATGGGGTTGGGGGGGGACCTGATGAAGGGGGTAGTGTAATCACCTTAATATTACTCATTTAATTGTAGATTAATGATATCAAAATAAACTTTAAAAAATTGTAGCAATTAGAATAGGCATCATTATATTGGTTAATGAATATTAAATAATGAGAGGCAATGCATAATGTTCTATCTTCTTTTTGTATTAACCCCTTTATCATTATGTAATGCCCTTCTTTAACTTTTATTATAGTCTTTGTTTAAAGCCTATTTCATCTAAATATACCTGCACCCTGCACTGAGTCTCTTGTAGCATCACAGAGCTGGGTCTTATTTTTTTTAATCCATTCAGCCACTCTATGTTTTTTGATTGGAAAATTTAGTCCATTTACATTTAAATAATTTTTAATAGCTATGTACTTGTTGCCATTTTATTTATCATTTTCTGACAGTGTTGTAATTCCTCTTTTCCTTTCTTCTCTTTCTTCCCTTGTGGCTTGGTGATTTTCTTTAGTGTTATGTTTAGGTTCTCTCATTGCCATTGCATATCTACTCCAGATTTTTGCTTTGTGGCTCCCATGAAGTTCGTAAGTATCATCACACACACACATGCACGTGTGTTCATTTTAAGTTGATACCATCTTAAGTTTAAACACATTTTTAAAATTCTGCATTTTTACTCCCTTACCGCATGTTCTGTTTCTGATGTCATATTTTACATGTTTTAGTTTTGTGTATCCTTAACTAATTACTATATAGCTAATTTTACTACTTTTGTCTTTTAACCCTTATTAGCTTTATAAGTGGTTAACCCCTACGTTTACTGTATATCTGCATTTACCAGTGAGATTTTCACTTTGATATATTTTCTTATTACTAGTTAGTGCCTTTTCTTTTCAGGTGAAAGAAGTCCCTCTAAGATTTCTTGTAAGGCCAGCTTAGCAGTGATGAGCTCATTTATTGTGAGTTTTTTCCTTTGAACACTTTGAATATATCATTCTGTTCCCTGTGGCCTGTAAAGTTTCTGCTGAAAAATCAGCTGACAGTCTTATGCGAGCTCCCTTGTATGTAGCAAGTAGTTTCTTTCTTGCTGCTTTTAATATTCTCATTATCTTTAACTTTTGACATTGTAATGATAATGTGTGTTGGTGTAGAGAAAAGACAAATCTGAAACTAATTGTTTTTCAGGAAGACAATCTATTTCTGAGAGGCATTCCATGCAAAACAACTTTGTTTTGCTGTAAGCTTTAAATTAAATCTTGTTACCAATGTGAAAGTTATAAACTATTGATTTTCTTAGCCATTAATTCACACAAAGCACTATCTCAGTCTCTGTAGCATTTAGATGCTTTAATTTACTTCTCAAAGCTAAGGATAATCAGCTTCCTTTACCCTTTCACTGGGTAAGTCAACAGAGTAATTTTCTCTAATCAAATACTATTGTATTGCAAAGAAACACATCTCATAGAACTCTGAATGGTCTGGTCACATAAATGCACACAAACACCAAGCAAAAAAAAAACCAACAAAAACCTCAATAAAGTCATTATGTTAGTTTCATAAAGGGTGATTGAAAATATGGAAACCATTGCTTTGCATACTGTGACACCATTAGCCATCTAATTTTGTTTATTATTTTCCATGCTTGCTTATGTGTGTGTCTGTGTATTTCTGTGTGTACAGTAGGAGTAGAAATGAAAAGTTGAACTATATTGGATTGTACATTACGTATAAATATTGACTTTGACATAAATTCAACTGCCTTGAGAAGGAAAATGAAACCTTTATTCAGCTATATAAATCTAAGCCTCCTGTTGAGATTTTAGCATTTATTCTTTCTTGAAATTTGTCTGGACACTATGAACTCACTGCTCTTTATTTAGCCACATTATGAATAAACTCATCTATGCACAAATTTTTAACTTTAACCTCTAAGGAGACACCATCTAGTCTATCTAGCCTTAAGCCTCCTTAAATCTCAGCTGTTGGCCATCTTCCTGTTGCTAATACTCTAAATTATCTAATGATTCTAACACCTTTAATTTATAGCATAAATTCATTTAGCCTATATCCTTCCAAATATTATCCCCGGCCTAGTGCTGAAAGATACAAAAGAAAAGTTTTGAACTAATAATTCAGGGTAAAGGATTGTCTATGTAATCTGATAAATTTTAATTTGTCATTTGGGGCTCATTTTTATATTCCACTTATGAATAATTTTGTGTTCTTCAAATGACATGAAATAAGAAACCATAAAACACTTGTTCCTTAAAATTAGTTAGTAACTAAAATAAGGTTCAAGTGTCTTGATTTTTCCCCCCAATTTTTTTTTCAAAACTTATCACTAATTTCAGTAAACTAATGGGTAGTTGGGTGGAGGGTGTACCGAAAGGGCAATCTCTTCTCTAAGGGCATTTAATGATAACACAATTTTATCTTTAGATTTTCCCACCCCCATTTTTTGTTCTATTACTGTACTTCACATTCCTATCATTTAAGTCAGAAACTGATTTTCTTACTCATTGAGATCAATATCCTGTCAAGAAAAGAAAGAAAAACTGTCTCTTTCTGCTCATTAGACTCTCCTCTCTCTGACCTGAATTATCTCTCTTAAAGATTTTCTTTCATACAAACCTCAACAAATTAGAGCCTAAGAAAGGGCTTAGCTTATGGTAAGGTAGTTAGTAATGGAGATCTGACTCATTCAGGTTGTGTGATCCAAATTGGTGTGCCACAGATAGAAAGTGAGGGAATGCCAGCTTTGGGAATGGCCTTTTATATGTGGGGGCTTTGCTGGAGACAGCAGTGGGCCTTGCTTCTGACACACTGATTCCTTCTAGGATTTCCTCGAAAATAAGAGGAGCAGCTGAATTCTGCTTTGACTACTTGTTCCAGGCTATTCTTTGTGTTCACCCGAGTTTTATGCTGTTGCTTTTAAGTGTACACCATTTTCAAAAGAAGAATGTGATAAATGTGACTATTGTTACCAAGAAACATTAAAGCAAATTATTCCCAAATCATTTCCACCTCCCTCCCGAGGCCTCAGTTGATAAGCATAATAGAGGGGTTTACCATAGGCAATAGGGTATGTTTACTGAATATAATACACCTGTACACTTCAAAAGATGAAGCAAATTTCACTTTTGACACCTGAAATTTTCTATTGCACAGAAAAGTCCTGTAGATTATTAATGCAGTTGGATGTAATGGCTACTTTAGGGAGCAACTAACCACTTCACTGTCATATGAGAGCAGAAAAGACAAAGTATATATAAATTAGACAGCTGTTATATTATTTGGGGTCATTGTAGAGAACCCCTATCTATATTGGACATTTAAGATGACTGCATCAACACAGGCAAATTAGAGATAGCTATTTTCATACTTTAAAAAAAGATTGCTTTTGGTTTATTCAACCGAAGTTGCTTAAAACTTTGAGGCAAACTTAACATTAGGAAAATCTAAAGATGTTAGACAACCCTAAGTGAAGTTTAAAACAAATTAGTTTGAAAACCATAGTGTTCATTAGTAGTTCATTACTACTTCCAGAGAGTAAGAATTTAGAGAATATCACTTTCTACTTCATTCTATAGAGATATTTTTTTAAAACGATACAAATACTTATACCTTGAGGAAACTTAGCTTTGGAAACAAATTGGTATATACATAAAGAATTTGCCACTATTCGAAGTTCAAAACTTTGGCTTAGCATTATGAGCTGCAGAAACAAATCATTAGGGAATAAATCCCTTGTGGGCATTAACTCTTGACAGATGGTCATACACTGAAGTTAATACTTACCATTTCCACGCTTGGAAAGTTACTTTCTTTTAGAATTAATTTCCAAAATCTGACTCACTTGCAATTTACTGGAAAAGACAAATTGTGGTTGAGTTCATGAAGGAAATGAAAGAACAGTACCTGTGATTATTTTGGGCATATGATATACCCCTTAGGTGATGCCCAAACAAAAGAATTGTGTATACCACTGTAAAGGGGTATTAAAACAGAGCCATTTAATACATTTCACAGTGATGTGCTTTATAATTGTGTCCTTGGGGCAAATCAAAGTTCTGTATCAGGGCCTTTAACAAAGTCTTCTGAGTGTACTTCGGTGCGGTGTGCAAGGACCACTTTCTGTGCTGAAAGGCCTACAAAATTAGGAACAGTGAAAAGAAAATGCTCAGCTTTCAGGTGAAAGGCCTGTTCTGTGCAGTGACAAGGTTTGTGCAGCTTTACTTATTTCTGCTTCCTGTTGAACCACATAACCTTATATATAATAGTGCTGTCAAAAAGGGAGATTCAATCAGAAAGGATATTAGGTGTGTGAAGGGCTTGTTAAAGTTGCCCATTTATTCAGTTATTTATTCAACAGACATTTTCTGCATCTGCAATGGGTTAGCAATGTTGTTAGGAATTAATAAATCATGATTCCTCAAGGATCTTACATTATGGTAAAGTGATGGCATCAAATAAATACATCATTATTTTAGTTTCTCAAGTTTATGTAGAGGGTATTATAATGGGGTGTAAGGAAGGGAGAGGCCATTTTTTTTGCAAGAAGCAGGAAAGACCTTACAAAGAGGTGATAAGAATATATGTATTCATTAATTAACTACTATTTATAGATTGCCTAGTATTTTCTAGGCTGGAAATAAACAAGAAACAAGATACAATCCTTGTCCTCAAGAAGCTTATAGCACTTTGAAAGATGAATAGTTAATATCAGAAAATGGGGAAAAAAGTATATTCCAGGTAGAAGCACAGAGGCTTTGAGTATGTTTGTATATGTTAGTGGATGTGCTTCCACAGCCATCTGCCATTTCTGGTTTAAACTGCTAAAGCTCCCCCCATTCTGTGCCCAGGGAAATAATGCTCTGTGTTTTTTCTTTGTGTGTGTGTTTGTGTTTCTATAGAGGAAGACACTTTGTTGGTGAGTAGAAGACAAAAAACTTAAAGAAACCAATATGTAATCTGAACATTGAGCTAAGATTTTGCCCAAGTGGTGGTGAGTTGAGCTTGACTTGTAACTGAATAACAGAGTGGTGTAATTGGTGATAGGCTCTGAAGCAAAGCGGATTTTAGATAGAGCTCTGGACTCTAGAGTTTTGCAAGGCAAGTAGAACACAGTAAGAGATGAGTAGGAAAGGATAGTCAGGGACATCACACGAATAGTTTTTTGTGCTGTGATTAGGAGTTTGGGCTTTATGATATAAACAGTGGAAATCACGGCAGGCCTCCAAGCAAGGGAGTGGCATGATCAGCTTGCATTATATAAAGGTCAGTGGGGGCTTCAGACAAGTCCAAAGTGGAGGTAGAGAGGCTCTGAGAAGGCTATGAGGCTAACATTAGTAAGGGGAGTCTGTACTAAGGCAGTAGCTTTGGGAGTCAAAAGAAGATATTTAAGGCATGTCAGTGGTGTGGAATTTACATGATTTGGGCACTGATTTTGTGAAAGGCATGAAAGGTCACTCTAATGACAAATGGATGCCAGTACTTTATCAGTAAGGAAAATCCTGGAAGTAGCATTACACTTGAACGTGACGTGAAACAATGAAATGTTAAGATAGAGTGTTCCTTCAGTTAGGATTCAGTCAGGGAAACAAAGTACAGTAAAAGTAGTGTGCGTTTAAAAATGGCTTAGCTTTCAGTAAAGAGCAGAATTCAATACAAGGAGTTAAGTGGAGAAATAACAACTGTATGATAAGCACTTCCTAAGATCATTGTTACTCATTTACACCTCTACTTATTAATTTTGTCCTTTTAAAAAGTATAATAGCTGTTATTTAGAGACTGTGCCACGAACTGGGTAACAAATTCATGTATGTTATTTAATATTTCCTAATGACCATCCTTGGGGCAGTTATTAATATCCTCATGTTACAAATGGAGTAACTTGGGCACACAAAGGTTAAGTAACTTGCCCAGGGTGACAGAAAATATAGTAAATATCCCGGCCCCCTGAGGCCACTTCTGTCTGACTCCACCACCAGTGCAATGACCGGGTGTGCTGCCCCTTGTCTTCCAAATACCAGGCGACCTGGAGAAGTCACGACTGTGCATAATGTTCACCAGGCGCATATGTCGTTTCTCTCACACCTCAGACAAGTCTTCCTGTGGCTCTGCAGGCTGGCCAAGAGTGGGCAGGGTGCGAAGGAAGAAGGTGCCATGGCGGTAAAGCAAACTCAAGTTTATTAAATAGTTATAAACATTTGTATGTACTTTTCAATTAATAGTCTTCTTATATACAATTTTATATTACATATACATGAAAAATGAGAATGTGGCAAAATTATTTAATTTTGCTTGAAGATAACATTAATTGAGAAACTGACAGATGCTTGGTCCTTTCAGTAGATCCAATAATGTAAAATTGTTGGTTGTGATGTAAACTCAAAACTTTCCTAAAGTGAAACAATTTGTATCATTCAATATTTTTATTCACATGGTTTCTTCCCATTCTGTGTCTAGTAAGAAGATCAATAGAGGTTGTTAACAATACCACCCTCACGAGCCTCCTTCAAGTTCTCTCTTTGAATTCCAATATCTTTCTTTAATAATCTATTACTGTATTCACCTTTCCTCAGCCATGAACTCAAATTGATGAATGTTTCATTTTATTAACATAAATAAAAAACATGAAATTTATCAGGTATTTAAAGAACAAATTTGTGAACTTATGGTTGAAATTACAGGATGAATTTTTCTAATAGTTTCAGCTAATTAACTGTTAAATATTAAATTACTGGGATTAATATCTACTTTCAGTGCTTTATTATTATTTCTGTAGCAATTGTAAATTTGTTTGGATTCCACTTCTTCTCATTTCTCAGTCCCTTCTTGGTATCTTAGAAAGAATGCAAACATTTCAGTGCAGTTTTATATAATTAGATAAATATTTTACAAAAATATATGAAATTGACTCTTGAATTAATGAAATTCCTGGATATTGCAGGAATCAAGTGTCAAGATTCTGAACAAAAAATACAATTCCTTTTAATTAAGTTGGATATATATCAATGAGGTAAAACCAATTTTAAAATGTAAGCTTTCCATTCTTAGGACAACAAAGAATCTAGTGTTTGAGATGGGGAATCTTCCTAAATTGGTCCCACTCCAAGGACTATATGTGAGATGATAGGAGACAATAGGCCATTTTAAGGAGAAGTAAATGTAGTGCTAATTATATATGATTCTTTTGGGTGATTAATCATTGTTGACTGGCAACACTGATATTGCTAAGCATGTAGAGTTTTCTTATTTTAGAAGAGCTTTGGTCCTTGACTTAATGGAATAGGCATTCCCTGGTATTTTTGTTTAAGACTTCATTTTGCCTTTTAGGTAACGACATGCTGTTGACTCACAGGGCTGGAAGAGGCCCATGGAAACTATGCTTTTACTAAGGCAGACTAGTCCTCTAATCAGTCATAGATACTTGGTCCAAATTGCACACTGGAGGCAAGTCAGCTGTTCTTTCTCATGATGGGTGTGTGTGTGAATGTCTGTGGTATACTTTATATATATATATGTGTGTGTGTGTGTACACATGTATTTTGAGTTGAAATAAGTCCCCAGTCCCCTGTATACCATAAAATATGTCTCAATAAGCATTATAGATACTAATATTAAGTGATCTATCATGTTACAAATAAATATTACAAATTCATTTTATCATCTATGTAAAATTTAAGCATAAGTGTAAAATTATTTAAATTTAAACTTAATCATAAGATATGTATACACAGACACAGCAGGTACAGAGAGAGAGAAACAGAGTCAGCCTTTTTATCTGTACAAGCTCTGTATCTATAATACATAATCTTAGGAGCTTCAAAGACACATTTTCCATCAAGTGGAATGGTGTGCAGCAGAAGCCAGTCTAGAAAGAATACAGTAGATGTGCAAAGAAGCAAAAGAACCTGTTTCTGTGTCTCCAGCAGTCCTTAGATCCCCATTTGTATAACCTTGACATTCTTCTACTTCCTCTTCCATGCCTGATAGTCATTCAGTTCTGAGAAACAGGCGGATGATGAGAGCCTTTAGATTCTTTTTTGTGTAAGCTCTCTACATAAAATCAAAGCACTCTAGCTAATATATTTGGGAAGAAAAACATTGCTGAAGAACAAACAACTAGTTATTCTTTAAATGCTTTATCTGTTTACCTGCTACAGGATGCTGCTGAGAAAGGCTTCATGTGTTTGTCTTTGCATGATATTTAAAGATGTTTGAGTTCGTGTATTTTTGATGCCGGGGTTCTTGTTCACGAAGCCGAAGAATGAGCTTCACAAACACTCAAGGTAGGAGAGCAAGGTACAGGCTTTTATTTAGAAATAAGGTGAGAAGACAAAGCTCCTGGCTCACACCAGGAGGGCACAAGAGAGTCCAGGGGTGGTGTGTTGTCTAGGGGGTTTTATAGGCAGATGAGGATTTTTCGAGAACATGATAAAAGCTTAGGGGTGTGGACTTATTAAGAGGTCCTAGAATATTTACAAGTAACTTAACATAAGGAATTGCCTGCCTTGATTTCTCTCTGGGACACCTGCGTCCTGGTCTAGGAGCGCCTCAAAAGGCAGCCTGCCGAGCCCCCAAGGTGGGCGGAGGTATTGTCTGTTTGCTAAAGAGTAAATTTAAAATCTCACTTCTTAAACTTCCTGGGTATTAAAATGCAGTCTTATCTTTAAGGTAGAATCCTTCCTGCCTTTTACTATGCTGTTTACAGCTGGGTCTGCATGCTAAATTAGTTTTCAGTTTGCAAAACCACCCCATCAGACTTGAAAGAGGAAAGACAGCACATAGGCCTGGACCTTTTAGCATGCTAAAGTGAATCTTACAAATGATTAGCATAATAAAAACATGTGCTACTCTTCTTTATCTGGGGAACATTAACTGATCTCACTGAAGAATGACCCTAGAGCTTAATGCTTAACACAGAGTTTTGGTAGGGGGTTTCCTTGCATGTAGTTACATTGCTCTGACTGCAAATATCCTGCCTTGCTTTTTCTGTCTCACCCTATTCTGTCTAAGCCTGTGGTCCCTGTCTCATTTTCATCAAAGATGCTTATAATGAGCCACAGAGATACTGTTGGGGATTTTTGTTCTCTGATAGGCTCAGTGAAGTCCATGGCAATGTCACTGCCATAGGTTTATGGGGATAGCTCTCATCATGTCACTTGTAGTAATGGGTTTTGTTGCTGGTTTTCTTTTTAATCTGCCTTTCTGTAAACATAGAAATAGCATTTTGGAAACTTTACTTTGACAGAGATAAACATTAAGAGCCTCTAAATTCATTCAGTAATGTTTATTAGGAATAGATAGCTATGTAAAAAATGCTCTGACCAAAATGATTAAGAAATTAAGACCTTGATAAGAAATGTGTAGATTTGGGCCACATTTTTTTGTGATTCAATTTCTGAAAGAGTTCAGCAAAGATACAGAACTAATTCGCATTTCAGATTTGCAAATTTCACATTGTCCATACTGAGGAGTAAGACATGCTCTAATGCCCCCAAACAAAAAAACTTATTTCATTAAAATCCGTTTAAAGTCAACTGACAGAAGAGTGACTAGAAAGTGATTTGAATGAACTAGAAAAAGATGCTCTAATTTTCAACCATTGTAGAGTGTAAATTTGGTGTTTGGTTCCATTATAATTAAGTTCCCTTTTGCACCCTTTCTTTCCAAGTACAACACAGCTGATACATATGCATAAACAAGCTGACTGTATTGTCCATTTACAACTGAGGCTGTTTCTCAACCAATCGACAGGCAGACAATTTATTTCAACAATATTTATCAAGGGCTTAGAATGTGCCAAGCATTGTGCTTGGCCCTGGAGACATGGAATTGAGTAAGAGCCCACAATTTCCAGGGAAAGATTATCATATAGACTGATAATTACAATAGCTTTAAAAGCCCTTATGCAGTGTAACAAGGTCTTAACATAATGCAAATGAAGGAAATTTAACCTACCCTGGGGGTTCATTTATCAAGTTTAACCCATTCCTGGAGGAAGCGGCACTTCAAGGGCAAGTGGAATTAGCTAAGTAGACTAGGAAAGCCCATTTTATAGATTTTCAACAGCATGCTAAAGGCAGTCACAAAAAGAGTATTCTTAGCACTGCAAGCACTTCTGTGTGGGTAGAGGATAGGATATCTCTAAAGCAAAGGTGGATAATGAGACAAGGCAATTTGAAGGGCCTTGTAGAATTCTTGACTGAATCGTGAAGGCAGTGGCAGATTTTACACTGAAAAAACATAATATTGACATTTCTAGGTAAGATATTTTTGTTATTGATGTATAAAGATATACACAAAAGTGCATATAAGATTACAACTCCATAAGTTACTTCAAAGTGAACTCTACATTGGTGAAGAAATTGAACTACCACATGCATATCAGAAGCCTCTTATTCTCTATTCATAACCTTGCTCTCCTCCCCAAAAGTAATCACCATTTTGACTTCAAACACTATAAAAATTTTGAACTCTGTACAAATTGAATCATTGAGTGTGTATTTTTGTGTGATTTTTTTCACTAAAACTTTTCTTGTGAGATACACCCAACTGGTTGTGGTAGCTGTTGTTCATTAATTTTATTCCTGTGTCATACTCCATTGTATAGTGGTATTTGATGATATACCATAATTTATTTCATCTTTCAATTGCTGGAAAACATTAGCATTTTTCTAGTCTGGAGCTATGATGGATACTGCTGCTATTAACATTATCATACATATCTTCTAGGTCAAGTCAATCTATTTCTGTTTGTTACAAATGTAGGAGTGGAACCCGTTGGATCATGTTCAAATTTAGCATATCATGGTCAGACCATTTTTAAAGTGATCATACCCATTTAGGTTTATACTTCTCAACAGTGTATGAGGTTCTAACTGTTCAATATCTTTGCCTTTTTATATATTTTGGCAGATGTGTATTCACAATTTAACCATACTGGTAGACCATGTAAAATGTTATGGTACCCTAATGAGGTTTTAATTTGTATTTCCTTGATCAATATCATTGTTTATTGGTCATTTGGCTCTCTTTTTTCATGAACGTTTTCTTGCCCACTTAACGAATTGCCTGGCCTTTTCATTTTGAATTTAAAAAAAGTCTTTGTTATTTCCTTAATATGAGACCCTGTGTCAGTTATATGTATTCCAAGTATAATCTCCCATTTTAGGCTTGCCTTTTCATTCTTTTTGTGTCCTTCAATAAAAAAAGTTTTTAGTATGAATCTAGTCTAATTTATCATGACTTTCCTTTTTATTTATTTTTTGTTTTTTTTTCTATAAATACTTCTTAATTTATTTTTAAAACATTGTGCTGTTAACCCCTTTATGGGGCAACAAACTGTGTGAAAAGTACGAAACTTTTTGTCAAATGTAATATTGAGGGTGCTTTTGACATAGTTCACTGGCTTATCGTCTGGATCAGTATATACTGCCCAATGGGCAAGGCTAGAATCCATGAACCACACGCTGCAAAGATCTCAAGCTAAATAAGGCGGAAAGATTTGGAAGAACAAAAGAAGGAAGTTCTTTCCCATCCAATGTATACTATTCAGACTAATGCACTCTTTCTATCTAGAGCATTTTTTTGTGTTTAATTCCCCTGCCACAAAGTCATATTTATCTTTGTTCTAGAATTTTTGTCTCTTACCTTTTACATATGTAGCATCCACTTGGGATTTATGTTGTAAAGTGTGTTTTATACTTTTGTGTGTTTGTTTATTTAACCAAGCACCGTTTCTAGAAAAGAGGTTTCTTTTAACCCTGCTTGCTCTACAGTGCTAATTTTAAAAGTCAAGAATCCATTTCTATGTGGCTGTAGTTCTGTACTATTCAGTTCCATTGGTCTGTCTCCCTTTGCACCAATACATACTGTCTGAATTACTGTTTCTACTTTGTTGTAGACAATTTTTGGCCTTTTGTGTATCTATATTAATTTTAGAATCAGCTTGCTAATTTCCACAAAAACGCTTGTTATGAGTTCACTGGGATAATATTTAATCCATGTGTCAACTTGGAAATCTTCAATCCATGAAGATGGTATTCCCCTGACACATACACCTTTATTAAGATAGTCTTTAATTTCTCCCAATAAAGTTTTATGTTTTCCTGGTTGCAAGGTTTTTGCATATCTTTTGTCAGAACTATTCTCAGCATATTATGTTTTGATGCTATTATGAGTGGTATTATTTTTAAGGTTTTCTGAGTTTTTTTCATGAGATAGAGACATTTAATTATTATTTATCTTGATTTTCTGTCTAGAGATCTTAATAAACACCCCAAATTCTAACTTAGGTTTATATAGATTTTGGATTTTTCACATAGTCCTCTTTAAGTTATGACAATGATATATTTTTTCCTGGAAGGCTAATTTAACTGTATATCACAAATTTTGATGACATATTTTGAATATCACTCCGTTCAAAATATTTTGTAATTTCCATTTAGTTTCTTCTTTCACTAATGAATTATTAAGTAGTGAACTACTTACTTAACATATATTTTCCATTACTTACTAATATTGATTTGTAGTTGAATTACACTATACTAAGAGAACATGTTCTATGTAATTTCATATATATGAAATTTTTAAGACTTGTTTTATGACTCATAATTCTTGATGTATGATATCCTAGGACATCCCTCCATTTTTTCTTCATTACCCCTCTAATCTCTGTAAAGCAGCTTCTCATTCCATTCCAATCTAATTATTTTTGACAGCACTGTATTCATATATTTAATGGTGTTTACCACAGTTTGTAAGTGTTTGTGTCTGTGATATGATTTCAGGGACTATGTCTCTTTCAATACTGCCTCTGTCTATCATGAGATTTGTAATATATATAAGAACTGAAACAATATTTGATGAATTAGGGAATCTATCAGTAGTGGTTGAATGTCTGGGTATAGGCAAAATGGGCTAGTGAGTGTGCAGCTTGCATAGAAATAACCAAAGGTAGAGATTCAAAGAATAGGCAATCAGTACATGAGAATTTAGTATGGGCTAAAAGGAATGACTTAGTGATAAAAGTAAATTAGGACAGTACCATGCCATTCATGCCAAAGGAGAGAAAGTGTCACAATGCAGCTATCAGTGACCAGCTGTCAAGAGTTGTAGAGGTCAAGAACAGTAAGAGCTGAAGTCTATCTGATTTAGGAAAAAGGACACTGATGACAGGAGTAACAAGTAGGTTAAATAATGTGGATGCTAGACTTCAACAGACTTAAAATACTTGCAATGTGGTTTTTTCATATACTTTCTTAAAAATATACCTCTGTGTGTGTGTGTGTAAAGTAATCAAAAGAGTCCTCTCTTTTCACTCCATATACTGTATGTGGGTGTTGATTACATTTCCTGCCTAGGAAAAACTTTGGTTTAACTTTTCTTTTTGACAGAGGTAAGAACTGAAGCGTGAAGTTGTGGAGCCAAACAGTACCCACATGCCTTATTCTCTTTCCATTCTTTTCCTGCCTGACTTCAACTGCAATATGTAAGTCATCTACTCTCAAAGAGAAGCACAAAGTCAGAAGAGCAACCAAGGGCAAGGTTAGTCTCACACAGCTGACTAAAGCACAGGTGGTAGTTTGCTGGAGGCACCACTTGGTGGCTAGTGCGCATTTTCTTACATCCTCGCTGGTCTTTAGGTCTCCTTAATGAACTATGAATTTGTAATGGATGGATATTCAGAGTTCATAACATACTGATAGGATTTAGTATACCTAAATACTAATTGTGACAAGATAACATAGACAATTCAGTAAATAGCATGCAAATTGAATGGGGAGGTAAAAAATACAGGTTGTGATCTTGTTTCAGGCAAAAGAAAAAAGCAAAACAGGAAAGAACAAGGCAACCAGTGGGCAGCACAGAGATTCTGAATTCTTGGGTGATAGAAGGGAATGAAGAGAGAGAAAATCACATTTACTACCTAAGCAACTGTTCCTTTAGGGCCTTTAAAACTATTAAGGACTTTAATCTTTTGAATAAATCCAAGAGTCGATATTTATGTTTCAAAAAGAAACATCAAGATGTGAAGAGCTTCTAGTAACTTACCTAAGAACTGAAGTGACTAAGTGACAACCCTGGGAGCATTAGGATATCTCTCTGTCCCTCTCTCTCTTTAGAGACTGTCTCTTATCCATTGCATCAAATGGAAGATGAGGAAATTAAGGCACAGAAAGATTGTCATGCCTAAAAATGTAGAGTGACAATAAGGTACGCATGGGTCTGTGCCCAAGTTTGCCTCGTTCTGCAGCCTGTGCACTTCTTCCTCCCCTTGCTTTGAGAAACTGTGTATGTACCCCCTCATTTTGGGGGCTCATAATTCAAAATAATGTACCAAAAGCTTTGAGAAATCTTGTAAGAAAACCTGTTTACTTTTACTCAACTCAGCTTTCCTGGTATGTCCTAAATTTATTTGACCGCATCATGCCTATTTTACTTGTAGAATCCATTAAGTTTGTTCTGATTTCAAATCTTACAAAATGCATTGAGAAACAGTGTCTTGTGCCAAGTGGTATCACAGTTGACTAAAGGGTGTTTTGTGAAGCAGCAAAGACAAATTCCACTTAATCGTTCTCTAAGAATGTTACTGCTGATAATTTAATAGACACCTTTTATCCTGTTGGGGTAGAAGGAATTGGAATATTCCTAATACATTTCCCATTTTGCTTTACTGAAATCATCTAACTCTGAGTGTGAAAACATAAAAAATAGTAATGATTTCACACTTTTTAAAGAATAATTTAAAGGACCAGAGGAGGAAGACTATGAAACTAATTTTGGTATCTGAAATTTACACGTGTACTGCCCTAACAAGCTCTTAGGGTGGAGTTGAGATTAGCATTCAGGCCTTATTCCAGGCATGGGTGTATGGTGGGATTATGTAGTATTGTGCAGTCAGTCTTTAACAGCAAATCAGCCTTTGTTAAAAATTTCACCCTGGGGATGAAAAGGACTTAACTTCAAAAACAGATGAACAGGGAAAAACTTGACTGTTGTTGTGGGAAAGTGTTATTTCCAGACATCCTGCACATTATCTGTTCCTTAAATTACCTAAAAGCAATTTAAACGCAATCAGATGATGCGATGAAGTGTTTGGTGAGCTGTGGCTAACTCCTACTTACATGCAATTGAGTTTTGAACGTGATCTGCGTAAAGAAGGATTATGTGACTTTCTGAAAATGGGAGAGGCATCAGTCTTACATAACTTTGCACCTAAAATTATTATTATCATTTTTGTGGCTTTTTTCCTCTTGCTGTGTCTCTCTAATACCCTGCTATTCAGCAGCCCCCCAAAAGAAATCTCAGTTTGAATAATATGCTTAATCTGAAGAGAAATGAGGGGAGAGAGAGAGAGACAGAATCAGAGAGAGGATTAAAGATTACTTCAGGATTAAAGTTCTGTTTAACAAGGGGAAAACATCAAAAGTGTGCTATATAGGTTAACAGAAGCAATAAATGTTTATAGTTTATAGTAGCTGATCTAAGCAGCATAGTAGTTGATGTTGTATGTGTAATTAATTAGTTGTTGAATACTCAGAATATGGACTTGATCCCACCATGATAAAATTCACCCAAAAGTATTAGGCTAGATACCATTAAGCATATTTTACTTTCCATATTTTTTTCTTCTTGTATATATATTTGCATTT
>JAVSCE010010450.1:0-32262 GCA_032199065.1 Smutsia gigantea
GCCAGTAACAGAAAAACTGAGTAAACTGACAAACTGCTAGTCTGATTTCAGCCCAAGCAGTTTTAGAGTGTGATTTAGGAGATGATGTAGGATGGTTAAGGGGATGAATGCTTTGTTTTAATGGTTAATATATATTAGGAAAAAAAGATAACACATCAAATGCACCATTTCACGGCTGTAATTGTTTAAAATGGGGCCGATTAAAGAGAAATGAGTTCATTTGAAGAAAAGTATTAAGTTGCAGTGCTTGCATGTGGCAGAAGTCATGTTCGTGGTACATGAATAAGCAAAGTTTGAGAAGTCTGACCAAGAGCTGATGTTATTTTGTGCTTTCGTTCTCCAAAATACAGCATAGCAATGGTTGTTATGCCTCCTGATTATTTACTTATCCTCAATCATAGACACGTTCTGAAAAGTCAGTGACTGTTTTAGGTGGTCTAATGGTAGGAAAAAATGATCATAATAGTAATTATTACTACTTCTTGAGGACTGAGTTTTATATAACGTGCTTCTTAAATACCTCATTTAATCTTCACAAGCTTCCAAGAATGTATGATATTCTTCCCACTTAACAGTTGAATAGCTGAGGTGCAAAGAAGTGAAACAGTTTTTCTTTGATCTGGATACTAGTAAGTGGTGGATAAAAATTCTTGTTCTGGGTCTGTATTGCTCACAATTCCACCACACTGTTTACTTTGTTTTATACATTCTTGTGTAAGATTATGCATTTTTATTGGCTAGATAATATGCATAGATACCTGAAGAAAAACAATAAGAAGTAGATTTATTGAGCACTTACTTTGTGCCAGCATTTCTAAATGTACAAATACTGCCAGCATGAAGCAAATGTGTAAGCTGAATGCCAAGTGAGTGAGTCATAGTGATGTTGTAGGAATTCAAAACTCACAATCTCTTTCTTTTTAAAATTTTCAGTCTCTTCCTCTTTGGTTTCTTTCCCTTACAGCATACACAAATAACCTTTTTAAAAAAACAAAACTCCTTTATTTTGTAATTCCTTTAAGCTATTATCCTTATCCGTGTTCTCTTTTAACCATTATTCTTGAAAAAAGACTATTAATTTCCATTTTCTAGCCTGTTGCCCCTTGGTATCTGATGTCACCATTCTGAAACTGCCACATCCATTTCCATTCATACCCTTTCTTGGTCCTCTTTGAGATAATTGACCGTATTGAGCCATCTTTTCCCTGAATTTCCTTTCTTGGATTATATAATGCTGCTCACTTCTGATTGTCCTTGCAAGTCTAGTTCTTGCTCCTTTTTTCCTAAGTTATTCTTCTCTGCCTGCTTCCTTAAGCATGGGTGCTCTCAAGGCTCTGTCCTAGTCCTATTCTCCTACACTCATTTTTTGAGCAATCTCATCCATTATTATGGCTTTAAATATTAACTATATTCTAATGGGTCCTATAGCTTTTTCTCTGCTCCTAATCTCTCTCATGAGCTATCAACACATCTTCTCAGCTGTCTACTACTTGATGACTGTAGGTCACTAAAACTAAAAAATATCCAAATGGAACTCATCTTTCCCCAGAACTTGTACCCGTACCCATTCCCAGGAATAGAACAAGTTTTGGGGAAAGATGAATTATTCTATTTCAAGCCAGAAATTGTGGAGTCCTTTGTAGTTCTTCATTCTCCTTTCACGTCCACTTGGTCACCAAATCTTGTCACTTCTGACTTTAAAAATGTCTCCTGAGTCCAGCCACTTCTGCCCCCATTGCCTTAATTCAGGCTGCCATCATTTCTTATCTGAACCATGAAACTAGTCTCAGCTTGCTCCTTTACCACTCACTGGACTGTAGGCCATCTTCCACATAGCTGTCAGAGATACCATCCTGAAAACCAAAGCTGACTTTGTTGTGTGTCTGAAGATACACAGTGGCAACTCTTATTTTCTTTTATTGAGGTACCTAAATAAAATGTGCAAATGTTACTGTACAACTCAGTGAATTTTATTTTATTTTATTTTGGTATCATTAATTTACAATTACATGTGCAACATTATGGTTACTAGACTCCCCACATTAGTCTGTAATTTTCTTTTCTGGTGGGGTCTTTGCCTGGTTTTGGTATTAGATGCCTGGTTTTGCTAAACTCCCCACTTCATCAGGTCCCCCCCACCTACCCTATTACAGTCACTGCCCATCAGCGTAGTGAGATACTATAGAATCACTACTTGTTTTCTCTGAGTCGTAGAGCCCTACCCGTGCCCCCCCAACATTATATCTGCTAATCGCAATGCCCCTTTTTCCCCCCTGTCCCTTCCTTCCCACCATGCTCCCCAGTCCCTTTCCCTTTAGTAACTGTTAGTCCATTCTTTGGTTCTGTGAGTCTGCTGCTGTTTTTTTTCTTTCCGGTTTTTTTTTTTGCTCTTATGCTCGACATTCCTCACCAACATTTGTTGTTGTTTGTGTTTTGGATGTTGGTGTGAGGTGTGTCTGTTGGCCATATGAATTTCTTTGGAGAAGTGTCTATTCATATCCTCTGCACATTTCTTAGTGTATAGGAAAGCAACAGATTTCTGTGTATTAATTTTGTATCCTGCAACTTTGCTGAATTCAGATATTCTAGTAGTTTTGGAGTGGTGGTTTTGGTATTAGAGTGATGCTGGCTTCATAGAATGAATTTGGAAGTATTCCCTCCTCTTCTATTTTTTGGAAAACTTTAAGGAGAATGTGTATTATTTCTTCTCCGTATGCCTGGTAAAATTCAGAGGTGAATCCATCTGGCCCAGGGGTTTTGTTCTTGGGTAGTTTTTTGATTACCGATTCAATTTCGTTGCTGGTAATTGGTCTGTTTAGGTTTTCTGTTTCTTCCTTGGTCAGTCTTGGAAGGTTGTATTTTTCTAAGAAGTTGTCCATTTCTTCTACATTTTCCAGCTTGTCAGCACATAGATTTTCATAGTATTCTCTCATAATTCTTTGTATTTCTGTGGGATCCGTCGTGATTTTTCCTTTCTCATTTCTGATTGTGTTTATGTGTGTAGATTCTCTTTTTCTCTTAATGAGCCTGGCTAAGGGTTTATCTATTTTGTTTATTTTTTCAAAGAACCAGCTCTTGGTTTCATTGATTTTTTTCTATTCTTTCATGCTTCTCAATTTTATTTATTTCTTCTCTAATCTTTATTATGTCCCTCCTTCTGGTGACTTTGGGCCTCATTTGTTCTTCTTTTTCCAATTTCAGTAATTGTGTCTTTAGACTATTCATTTGGGATTCCTCTTCCTTCTTTTAATAGGCCTGGATTGCAATATACTTTCCTCTTAGAATTGCCTTCGCTGTGTCCCACAGAAGTTGTGGCTTTGTGTTGTTGTCATTTGTCTCCATATATTTTCTCATCTCTGTTTTAATTTGGCCGTTGATCCATTGATATTTAGAAGCATGTTGTTGAGCCTCCATGTGTTTGTGAGCCTTTTTGTTTTCTTTGTACAATTCATTTCTAGTTTTATACTTTGTGATATGAGTAGTTGGTTTGTAGAATTTCAATCTTTTTGAATTTACTGAGGTTCTTTTTGTGGCCTAGTATGTGGTCTATTCAGGAAAATGTTCCATGTGCACTTGAGAAGAATGTGTATCCTGCTGCTTTTGGGTGTAGAGTTCTGTAGATGTCTGTTAGGTCCATCTGTTCTAGTGTGTTGTTCAGGGCCTCTGTGTCTTTATTTATTTTCTGTCTGGTTGATCTGTCCTTTGGAGTGAGTACTGTGTTGAAGTCTCCTAAAATGAATGCATTGCTTTGTATTTCCTCCTTTAATTCTGTTAGTATTTGTTTCACATATGTCGGTGCTCCTGTGTTGGGTGCATATATATTTATAATGGTTATATCTTCTTGTTGGACTGACTCCTTTATCATTATGTAATGTCCTTCTTTATCTCTTGCTACTTTATTCATTTTGAAGTCTATTTTGTCTGATACAAGTACTGCAACTCATGCTTTTATCTCACTATTTGCATGAAATATCTTTTTCCATCCCTTTACTTTCAGTCTGTGTTTATCTTTTTTTTAAATTTTTATTTTGGTATCATTAATCTACAATTACATGTGAAGCATTATGGTTACTAAACTCCCCACTTTATCAGGTCCCCCCCCACCTACCCCATTACAGTCATTGTCCATCAGTGTAGTGAGATGCTGTAGAATCACTACTTGTCTTCTCTGAGTTGTACAGCCCTCCCCGTGCCCCCCCAACATTACGTCTGCTAATCGCAGTGCGCCTTTTTGCCCCTTGTCGCTCCCTTCCCACCCATCCTCCCCAGTCCCTTTCCCTTTGGTAACTGTTAGTCCATTCTTTGGTCCTGTGAGTCTGCTGCTGTTTTTTTTTCTTTCATTTTTTTTTTTTCTTTGCTCTTATGCTCCACATATGAGTGAAATCGTTTGATACTTGTCCTTTTCCGCTTGGCTTATTTCACTGAGCATAATACCCTCTAGCTCCATCCATGTTGTTTCAAATGGTAGGATTCGTTTTCTTCTTATGGCTGAATAATATTCCATTGTGTATACGTACCACATCTTCTTTATCCATTCATACTGATGGACACTTAGGTTGCTTCCATTTCTTGGCTATTGTAAATAGTGCTGCAATAAACATAGGGGTGCATCTGTCTTTTTCAAACTGGGCTGCTGCATTCTTAGGGTAAATTCTAGGAGTGGAATTCCTGGGTCAATGGTATTTCTATTTTGAGTTTTTTGAGGAACCTCCATACTGCTTTCCACAATGGTTGAACTAATTTGCATTCCCACCAGCAGTGTAGGAGGGTTCTCCTTTCTCCACATCCTCGCCAACATTTGTTGTTGTTTGTGTTTTGGATGTTGGCCATCTTTACTGGTGTGACATGATATCTCATTGTGGTTTTAATTTGCATTTCTCTGATGATTAGCCATGTGGAGCATCTTTTGATGTGTCTGTTGGCCATCTGAATTTCTTCCTTGGAGAACTGTCTATTCCTATCCTCTGCCCATTTCTTAATTGGATTATTTACTTTTTGTTTGTTGAGGTGCGTGAGTTCTTTATATATTTTGGATGTCAACCTCTTATCTGACATGTCATTTAGGAATATATTATCCCATACTGTAGGATCTCTTTTTGTTCTACTGATGGTGTCCTTTGCTGTGCAGAAGCTTTTCAGCTTGATATAGTCCCACTTGTTCATTTTTGCTTTTGTTTCCCTTGCCAGTGGAGATATATTCATGAAGAAGTTGCTCATGTTTATGTCCAAGAGATTTTTGCCTATGTTTTTCTCTGAGAGTTTTTTGGTTTCATGACTTACATTCAGGTCCTTTATCCATTTCGAGTTTATTTTTGTGTATGGGGTTAGACAATAATCCAGTTTCATTCTCTTACATGTATCTATCCAGTTTTGCAAACACCAGCTGCTGAAGAGCCATTGTATGTCCATGGCTCCTTTATCATGTATTAATTGACCATATATGGTTGGGTTTATATCAGGGCTCTCTTGTCTGTTCCATTGGTCTATGGGTCTGCTCTTGTGCCAGTACCAAATTGTCTTGAGTACTGTGGCTTTGTAGTAGAGGTTGAAGTTGGGGAGCATAATCCCCCCAGCTTTATTCTTCCTTCTCAGGATTGCTTTGGCTATTCAGGGTCTTTTGTGGTTCCATGTGAATTTTAGAACAATTTTCTCTGGTTCATTGAAGAATGCTTTTGGTATTTTGATAGGAATTGCATAGAATCTGTAGATTGCTTTAGGCAGGATGGCCATTTTGACAATATTAATTCTTCCTATCCATGAGCACGGGATGTGTTTCCATTTATTGATATCTTCTTTAATTTCTCTCATGGGTGTCTTGTAGTTTTCAGAGTATAACTCTTCATTTCCTTGGTTAGGTTTATTCCTAGGTATTTTATTCTTTTTGTTGCAACTGTGAATGGAATTGTTTTCCAGATTTCTCTCTCTCCTAGATCAGTGTTAATGTATAGGAATGTCACTGATTTCTGTGTATTAATTTTGTATCCCACAACTTTGCTGAATTCAGATTATAGATCTAGTAGGTTTGGAGTGGATTCTTTACGGTTTTTTATGTACAATATCATATCATCTGCAAACAGGGAGAGTTTAACTTCTTCCTTGCCTGTCTGGATGCCTTTTATTTCTTTGTGATGTCTGATTGCCGTGGCTAGGACCTCCAGTACTATGTTGAATAAAAGTGGGGAGAGTGGGCATCCTTGTATTGTTCCCATTCTTAAAGGAAAAGCTTTCAGCTTCTCGTTGTTAAGTATAATGTTGCCTGTGGGTTTGTCATATATAGTCTTCATTATGTTGACGTACCTGCCCTCTGTACCCATTTTGTTGAGAGTTTTTATCATGAATGGATGTTGAATTTTGTTGAATGCTTTTTCAGCATCTATGGAGATGATCATGTGGTTTTTCTTCTTCTTTTTGTTGATGTAGTGGATGATGATGGATTTTCAAATGTACCATCCTTGCATCCCTGGGATGAATCCCACTTGATCATGATGGTGATATTTTTGATGTATTTTTGAGTTTGGTTTGCTAATATTTTGTTGAGTATTTTTGCATCTATGTTCATCAGGGATATTGGTCTGTAATTTTATTTTTTTGTGGTGTCTTTACCTGGTTTTGTTATTAGAGTGATGCTGGCCTCATAGAATGAGTTTGGATGTATTCCCTCTTCTTGTACTCTTTGGAAAACTTTAAGGAGGATGTGTATTAGGTCTTCACTAAATGTTTGATAAAATTCAGCGGTGAAGCCATCTGGTCCAGGCCATTTGTTCTTAGGTAGGTTTTTGTTTCCCAGTTCAATTTTGTTGCTGGTAATTGCTTTGTTCTTACTTTCTGTTTATTTCTGGGTCAACTTTGGAAGGTTGTATTTTTCTAGAAAGTTGTCCATTTGTTCTAGGTTTTCCAGTTTGTTACCATATAATTTTTCATAGTATTCTCTAATAATTCTTTGTATTTCTGTGGTGTCCGTTGTGATTTTTCCTTTCTCATTTCTGATTCTGTTTATGTGAGTAGACTCTTTTTTTCTTGATAAGTCTGGCTAGGGGTTTATCTATTTTGTTGATTTTCTCCAAGAACCAGCTCATGCTTTCATTGATTCTTTCTATTGTTTTATTCTTCTCGATTTTATTTATTTATGCTCTAATCTTTATTATGTCCCTCCTTCTACTGACTTTGGGCCTCATTTGTTCTTCTTTTCTAGTTTCGTTAATTGTGAGTTTAGACTGCTCATATGGGATTGTTCTTCTTTCCTGAGGTAGGCCTTTATTGCAATATACTTTCTGCTTAGCACGGCCTTCGCTGAGTCCCACCGATTTTGCGGTGTTGAATTATTGTTGTCATTTGTCTCCATATATTGCTTGATCTCCGTTTTTATTTTGACACTGATCCATTGGTTATTTTTTGGAGCATGTTGTGAAGCTTCCATGTGTTTGTGGGATTTTTCATTTTCTTTGCGTAATTTATTTCTAGTTTCATACCTTTGTGGTCTGAGAAACTGGTTGGTACAATTTCAAACTTTTTGAATTTACAGAGGCTCTTTTTGTAGCCTAGTATATGATCTATTCTTGAATATGTTCCATGTGCACTTGAGAAGAATGTGTATTCTGCTGCTTTTGGGTGTAGAGTTCTGTAGAAGTGTGTTAGGTCCATCTGTTTTATTGTGTTTTTCAGTGCCTCTGTGTCTTTACTTATTTTCTGTCTGGTTGATCTGTCATTCAGAGTGAGTGGCTTGTTGAAGTCTCCTAGAATGAATGCATTGCATTGTGTTTCTCCTTTTAATTCTGTTAGTATTTGTTTCACATATATAAGTGCTCCTGTGTTGGGCGCATAGATATTTATAACGGTTATGTCTTCTTGTTTGATTGACCCTTTTATCATTATGTAATGTCCTTCTTTGTCTCTTGTGACTTTCTTTGTTTTGAAGTCTATTTTGTCTAATACAAGTACTCCAACTCCTGCTTATTTCTCCCTATTAGTTACATGAAATATCTTTTTCCATCCCTTCACTTTTAGTCTGTGTATGTCTTTTGGTTTAAAGTGAGTCTCTTGTAGGCAGCATATAGATGGGTCTTTTTTTTTTATCCATCCATGATTCTGTGTCTTTTGATTGGTGCATTCAGTCCATTTACATTTAGCGTAATTATCGATAGATATGTACTTATTGGCATTGCAGTCTTCAGATTCGTGGATACCAAAGGTTCAAGGTTAACTTCCTTACTATCTAACAGTCTAACTTAACTCACTTAAAATCTATTACAAACACAATCTAAAGATTCTTTTTTTCTTCCTCCTCCATTCTTTATATATTAGGTATCATATTCTGTACTCTTTGTCTATCCTTTGATTGACTTTGGAGATAGTTATTTTAATTTTTGCATTTGCTTAGTATTTACCTGTTCTACTTTTTTTTACTGTGGTTTTATAACCTCTGGTGACACCTATTAAACCTTATGAACACTTCCATCTATAGCAGTCCCTCCAAAATACTCTGTATACATGGTTTGTGGGAGGCAAATTCTCTCAGCTTTTGCTTATCTGGAAATTGTTCAATCCTCCTTCAAATTTAAATCATAATCTTGCTGGATAAGGTATTCTTGATTCAAGCCCCTTCTGCTTCATTGCATTATGTACATCATGCCACTCCCTTCTGGCCTGTTTCTGCTGAGAAGTCTGATCATAGCCTGATGGGCTTCCCTTTGTATGTGATGTTCTTTCTCTCTCTGGCTGCTTTTAATAGTCTCTCCTTATCCTTGATCTTTGCCATTTTAATTACTATATGTCTTGATGTTGTCTTCCTTGGATCTCTTGTGTTGGGAGATCTGTGCACCTCCATGGCCTGAGAGACTATCTCCTTCCCCAGACTGGGGACGTTGTCAGGAATTACCTCCTCAAAGACACTTCCTATCCCTTTTTCTCTCTCTTCTTCCTCTGGTACCCCTATAATGCGAATATTGTTCTGTTTGGATTGGTCACACAGTTCTCTCAATATTCTTTCATTCTTAAGAGATCCTTTTTTCTCTCTGTGCCTCAGCTTCTTTGTATTCGTCTTCTCTAGTTTCTATTTCATTTATCGTCTCCTCCACTGTATCCAGTCTGCTTTTAATACCGTCCATTGTGCTCTTCAATGATTGGATCTGACCAGAATTCATTCCTGAGTCTTGAATATCTTTCCGTACCTCCATGAGCATGTTAATGATTTTTATTTTGAACTCCTCAGGGAGAGTCATGAGACCTATGTCATTTAAATCTCAGGAGTTGTATTAATAATTTTACTCTGAATCAAATTCCTTTGGTGTTTCATATTGTATATTGCGCCCTCTAGTGCCCAAAAGCTCTACTCTGTGGAGCTGCTCAGCCCCTGAACCAATGTTGGGCATTGCAGGGGAGTGGCATTGCTGCCTGGGGGGAGGAAAGAGCTGTTTCCTGCTTCCCAGTTGCTATGCCTGTCTCCACTCCCTGAACCAGTGGGTTGAGCACACAGGTATAAGCCTCTATGCTTTGTGTTTGTAGTTGCTGTAGACAGATCTTCCCTCTGGCTTGGCTAACGCCAGGGTAGGGTTTGCCGGTTTGCGAGCCTGGTGGGGCTGGCCGGGAGACAGGCGCAGTAGGATGCCGATCATGGAGGGGTCTTTGGAGTTTTGTAGCCAGCCAGGGAGCTGGAGCACGTGAAGATCGTGAAAGCTTCCAACCTGCTGGGCAGAGTGCACCTGGACAATTTTCTCTCCCTGTCCTCTCCTGAGCAGTAAGTTCTGTGCAATCCTTTCCCCTTTAGCAGCCCTCTTGCTAAGGGCTTCCTTGTTAGGAAGTCTCTCAGACTGCCCACCTTTCTTTTGTCCCAGAGCTGCCGAATATGGATCCCTGCTTTCCACAGGCAGCTGGAATCTCAGTCTCTCCAGGAACTCTGCCTGTCTTAGCTTTCCAGCCCCGTAATCACGAGAGTATCATGCAAGCCGCATGAATTGTAGGTTTGTGCTCCCAGAGCAGATCTCCGGAGTTAGGTATTCAGCAGTCTCAGGCCTTCGCTCCCTCCCTGCTCGGTTTCTCCTCCTCCCACTAGTGAGCTGGGGTGGGAGAAGGGCTTGGGTCCCGCCTGGCCACAGCTTTGGTACGTTTCTCTGTTCTCTGAGGTGTGCTCTTTTCTCCAGGTGTATGCATTCTGGTGCAGTCCTCTTTACTGTTGCTCTTTCAGGATTAGTTGTATTAATTATATTTTCATATTATATGCGGTTTTAGGAGGAAGCCTGTGTCTCACCTCTCACGCTGCAAAAAAAAATAATCCCCCATACTATCAGTCCCTTTATGACTTTTATAGCGCCTCATTTTCTTTTTTCCTAGGGCAGCCAGCTGTGGGAGTCTGTTTGCAGTCTTAATCTTGGATTTTGCCTTTCCTATTCTATAATATCAGTGCACCATGCAATGTGTGTCTGTGCTCTCGGGGCAGATTAGTAGGGCTGGTTATTTAGCAGTCCTGTGCTTCCACTCCCTCCACACTCTGATTCTTTTCTTCCTGCCAGTGAACTGGTGTCGGAGGAGTGCTCGGGTCCCACCAGGTCATGGCTTTGTATCTTACCCTTTTCCATAAGATGTTGGGTTCTTGCAGGTGTAGCCTGGCTCTTGTATTGTATCTTCTGGTCACTCTTTTAGGAATAGTTGTATTTGCTGTATTTTCAAAATAAATATGGTTCTGGGAGGAGATTTCCGCCACCCTAGTCACGCCGCCATCTTGAGAATCCCAGGTAATGTGTTTTAGTAGAAAGAGAATCGACTTTGGTGTCTGTCTGACCCAGGTTCCTGTTTCCCAGCTCTGTGGCCCTAAGCATGGCACCTTAACTTCTCTGAAACTCTTTTTCCTCATCTGTAAAATGCCTACATGGTCAGGTTGTGATGATGAGAAAGATGGTATCATACTTTGCACTATGCCTGCTACAGGGAAATGTATGCTCATTCATTGACTTGTGTGAGAGGTATGCTGAAAGGAAGTATCAGCAGGGGACATCATAAAACTACTACCTTGAGCCATCTGGAGTTCATCATAACTCTAAGCATAAATATTTTGCATTGCAAAGTAAGGATTTTTGGTTCCTTTGCCTGGATATCAAACAAATGCATACTTTGCTTTGCTATCTGCTTATCAGTGTTCCTCCCCTTGTGTGACTTAAAGTGTGATATGGCTACTGTGACTAGACTCTATTTGCATAGCCTAGCAAAAGCTTTATGCTTTGAAACTCTTATCAGACGCCAGAAAATTACCATTCCTTTACAACTTAAATGAAAAATAGGTCAGTTGTGTTCAACAAACTTATCAAGGTCCACAGGCTCTAGAGCCCAAATCCAGGTTTCACTCCTTCCAGCCATGTGATCTTAGGGATAGAAATGTAAAATGAGGATAATAATAATAGTTATGGCCTCATAAGATTGTTTTGAGTATTAAATGAGCTAATGCATGTAAAGTACTTGGAACTTTGCTTAGCACATAGTACATCTTCAATACCTGTTAACCATTATTATTCATGTTAGTATGGTCCAGGTCTTTTGTGGAAGCCAGGAATACAGAGAGAAATAAGGTCTCTGTAGCCAAGGGACTTAATGTGGTAGAACCAATATACAGATAATTTCAGTGTGCCATATGTGCAGCAATGGAGGCATGCTCAGTAAGGGCATTTAATGATCTATTTCTATTACATAAAAATTAGTTCTCCCCAGGTAGAAGCCTGGTACAGTGGAAATTGTGCATTCTGGAGTCATATCAGCCTGGGCTTGAATCCTCTCCACACTCACTCATTATGCAATTTTGAGGGCAGCCAACCTCACAGACTTAAGTTTTCCCATTTCTAAAGTCGGGTGAAGTTTCTGACTCCTACCTGTTGGAAGTGCCCTACTTTGGTGCCCTGTGGCCAAAGGTGCTGCTAAGAGAGAAAGCAAAGATTTTTTTTAAAAGCATTCAATGATTTATATTTGGAGGTTAGTTATATTTTATTTAACCCTTCTGTGTCTATTTCCACATGTAAATTTTTTCATCCATACCTACCGTACCCACAGTTGTTGGGATGATGAGATAATACATGTAAAGTATGTGTAGTGTATAGAAGGTGCTGAGCAATAAACAATAGCTTTATTATCTTTCTAATAAAGGTTTCTTCTGTTATTGTTTAAAGTAAAAACTTAACATATACCATGTTAATTTCAGTATTCTTTTGAAGAGCCTCAGCCACAGTTTTATGAAAGGAGTATAAAAAGGCTGGGTATTTGAATGAACACATGGATAATGCTCTGTGTTTACGGGAATAATCAAGTTCTTGGCTAGGAGAGGCTTTTTCTGCTTTGTTTTTGAAGAGTATTCTGTTCAGCCATATATAATCTTAAATTTCAACAAACAATAAAATTTAGTTACTAACCTTCTGGACATAACACCCAAATACAGGTCAGCTTCTGTTGCATGACATGTTCATCTCTTCTTCCCTCCTAGGTCTTTCAGAGCCTTGAGGACCACCATTTGGAGGTGGTTGCTTTTTTCAGGGAAAATGACTTCCATGGCCTTCTTGCCCATGACTCCGAGTATGCTCTCTACAATATTCCCTCTTACTACAGTTCCCATGCTCTGAAGCTGAGCTGGAATGGGAAGAACCTCACTACCAACCAGTTCCTGATGCAGGAGGTGGCCAAGCAACTGGGCCTGAAACAGATGAATTTTCCCATATTTGCTGCACTGTTAGGTAGGTAGTTCAAAGAACAGACTACAGGAGTTGATAAAGTTTCCTCTCCCAGTGTTGAGATGAAGAGTAAAGCGATTTAGCCTATCATTGGGTTTATCTTCTTAAATTCCACATGCCAAACACTGTGCTGGGGAGAACAGCAGGCTTTTGGGCTTCGTAGTAGAAACTCAGCATGTTTGTCTTATGAAATAATACATGGTATTCCAGAACATTATTTTGATTTTTGTAAAACTTTTTCCTATTATTATATCCTAAAAGTATTTTGTGCAGAGTAGTATCTTAGGCCAAATGTTTTGCTAGCCCTAAACAACTTTAGTTCCCCACACAAAGCATTAGCATTTCTTCCCCAGTGTCTAAACTTAGATCAAGAATACAAATGGCTTGTTATTCCTTTTGTTTCTGTTGTGCTCATATTTTATTATGAAATGTTCCAGACATATAGTGAAATTGAAAGAATTTTGCAGTGAAAGTCCCATATCTACCACCTGTATTCTGCCATTAACATTTTATTATATTTGCTTTATCATTTATCTATCCATCCATCAATCTGTCTTTTAAAGATGTATTTAAAAGTAAATTGCAGAGAGTTTATGTTTTGAGCTGATTTTCCAAGTAATGACAGTGTGAAGGCTAATGTCTTGTGTCACGAAGATTTAAGTTTGGATATTCTAATGGAGTTAACACAAATTTTAGATTTAGGCCTTGAAGTTATACCTCCTTGGTTTCAGTTTCCTTATCTGTGAAATGTAATAATAATACCTCTTTGTGTTATTGATAAATTTAAATAAGATATATAAAATGCCCGTCACTTATTAGGCAGTCAGTATTTGGTGGCTGCTGTTATAAAAGGCAGCATGACTAGATGATAGATAATCGCATGGGCTTTGGAGACAGACAGCCCTTGCTTCATATCCTGGTGTGAGCACTTATTAACTGTGCCACTTTACACTAAGTCACCAAACTGCTCTGACCCTCAATTTCTTTATCTGTAAAATGGGGATAATAATACTACCATGCTCAGTTATTTTAATACATACAATGCATGTGATACATAATAGGTAGTTAACACATAGCTCCTGTAGTTATTACATTAAGAATCTATACCTGGAGCTTCCTGGCTGGTGAATGTGTGGAGATCCGAGGAAGAGTGGTGAGCTCAGAGAGGGCATGCTCTGCGTCCTCTTCCCATACCTTGCCCTGCACATCTGTCAACCTGGCTGTTCCTGAGTTACATAATGAACCAGCAATCTGCTCTTGGACTTCCGGGAAGATGGCGGCGTGAGCAGGGCGGCAGAAATCTCCTCCCAACACTATATTCATCTACAAAAATACACCAAATACATCTATTCCTAAAAGAGAGACCAGAATACACAGGAAATCGCACAGCGTGCAGCTACACCCGAGAGGACTCGGCACCCCACGAGGCGGGTAAGATACGGAGCCGCGACCCGGCAGGACCCGAGCACTCCCCCACCCCAGCGCACCGGCGGGAGGAGAGGATTCAGAGCCGGGAGGGAGTGGAAGTACACCCCGCGAAGTAGCCAGCGCCAGTGATCTGCGCGGGGAGCGCTGACCCACATTGCGCAGTGTAGCGGACATTGGAGAGACAGAGGGGCAGGATCTGAGCGGGGAACGCGCCAGGGTGCTTGCAGCCGGCTCCCGGGAAGGAAAAAAAAAAGCGCGCGCTTTCTTCAGCGGTCGTAAAGACACAGGAGCCCAGCGGAGGAGCCGGATCGCCCCGGCACACTCAGCCCAGCAGGCTGGGAGTCCCGGGGCAGTTTCAGGGGCCTTAGCTGGCGACTGGGGAACTGTGGCCGCACTTACACTTCTCACTGAGATCAACAGCCTCCCATTCGTTCCCACCCCGGCCAGAGCGATAAATGGCCCTGCGGAGCGGCGCAGCCACGGCTGCGGAATAGTGGGGCAACAGCGCCACCTACAGCATTCCCACAGAATCTACTCCCGGTGGGCGTTTTTTGTTTTGTTTTGTTTCTTGTTTTGTTGTTTTGTTTTGTTTTGTTTTTCGTTTTTTGTTTTCTTCTTTTTTTCTTCTTTCTTTTTTTCTTTTTTTTTTTCTCTTTTTAGTGTCTTAAAGAGCCCAGCTGACATACATGCCAACTACCAGCGACCACTTCTATAGCCATGAAAAGACAGAGGAATATGGTTCAGACCAAACTCAACCAGACAACCCCAGAGAGGGAGCCTGAAGGGATGGAAATGCACAGTCTTCCTGAAAAAGAATTCAGAACAAAAGTCATAACCATGCTGATGGACCTACAGAGAAATGTGCAAGAGCTGAGGGAGGAAGTGAGGGAAGTGAGGAAAGACAACGCAGAAATCAGACAAGCGATCGACGGGCTTAACAGCAGACTGGATGAGATGCAAGAGACTGTTAATGGAATAGAAATCAGAGAACAGGAATACAAAGAAGCTGAGGCAGAGAGAGATAAAAGGATTTCTAGGAATGAAAGACTATTAAGAGAACTGTGTGACCAATCCAAACAGAACAATATTCGCATTATAGGAGTACCAGAGGAAGAAGAGAGAGAAATAGGGATAGAAAGTGTCTTTGAAGAAATAATTGCTGAAAACTTTCCCTCGCTGGGGAAGGAAATAGTATCGCAGTCCACCGAAGCCCACAGACCTCCCAACACAAGGGACCCAAGGAAGACAGCACCAAGACACATAATAATTAAGATGGCAAAGACCAAAGATAAAGACAGAGTATTAAAGGCAGCTGGAGAGAGAAAAAAGATCACCTACAAAGGTAAACCCAGGAGACTATCATCAGACTTCTCAACAGAAACCTTACAGGCCAGAAGAGAATGGCATGATATATTTAACGTTATGAAACAGAAGGGCCTCGAACCAAGAATATTGTATCCAGCACGATTATCATTTAAATATGATGGACGGATTAAACAATTTCCAGACAAACGAAAGTTGAGAGAGTTTGCCTCTCATAAACCACCACTACAGGATATCTTAAACGGACTGCTCTAGATGGAAGCAGTCCTAAGGCTAAAAAGATCTCACCAGAGAAAATAAAATCATAGCAAAGAAAACAGACCATCCAAACACTAACTAAAGGCAAAGAATAAAACACCTAGTATAGAAAGAATGGAGGAGGAAGAATAAAAAGGGAGAGAAATAAACATCAGACAGTGTTTACAATTACTTAACAAGAAAGTTAAGTTAGATTGGTAGATAGTAAAGAAGCAACCCTTGAACCTTTGGTAACCACGAATCTAAAGCCAGCAATGGCCATAAGTACATATCAATCAATAATCACCCTAAATGTAAATGGACTGAATGTGCCAATCAAAAGACACAGAGTAACAGAATGGATAAAAAAGCAAGACCCATCTATATGCTGCTTACAAGAGACTCACTTCAAACCCAAAGATATACACAGACTAAAAGTGAGGGATAGAAAAAGATATTTCATGCAAACAACAAGGAGAAAAAAGCAGGTGTTGCAGTACTTGTATCAGACAAAATAGACTTCAAAACAAAGAAAGTAGCAAGAGATAAAGAAGGACATTACATAATGATAAAGGGGTCACTCCAACAAGAAGATATAACCATTATAAATATATATGCACCCAACACAGGAGCACCAGCATTTGTGAAACAAATACTAACAGAGTTAAAGGAGGAAATAGACAGCAATGCATTCATTTTAGGAGACTTCAACACACCACTCACTCCAAAGCACAGATCAACCAGACAGAGAATAAGTAAAGACACAGGCACTGAACAACACACTAGAACAGATGTACCTAATAGACATCTACAGAACTCTACACCCAAAAACAACAGGATACACATTCTTCTCAAGTGCACATGGAACATTTTCCAGAATAGACCACATACTAGGCCACAAAAAGAACCTCAGTTAATTAAAAAATATTGAAATCCTACCAACCAACTTCTCAGCTCACAAAGGTATAAAACTAGAAATAAATTTTAGAAAGAAATCAAAAAGGCTCACAAATACATGGAGACTTAACAACACTCTCCTAATTAATCAATGGGTTAACAACCAAATCAAAACAGAAATCAATGAATATATGGAGACTAATGACAACAACAACACAGAGCCACAACTTCTGTGGGACGCAGCAAAGTCAGTTCTAAGAGGAAAGTATATTGCAATCCAGGCCTATTTAAAGAAGGAAGAACATTCCCAAATGAATAGTCTAAAGACACAATTACTGAAATTGGAAAAAGAAGAACAAATGAGGCCCAAAGTCACCAGAAGGAGGGACATAATAAAGATCAGAGAAGAAATAAATAAAATTGAGAAGAATAAAACAATAGAAAAAATCAATGAAACCAAGAGCTGTTTCTTTGAAAAAAGAAAATATATAAACCCCTAGCCAGACTCATTAAGAGAAAAAGAGAATGTACACACATAAACAGAATCAGAAATGAGAAAGGAAAATCACGACGGACCCCACAGAAATACAAAGAATTATAAGAGAATATTATGAAGATCTATATGCTAACAAGCTGGAAAACATAGAAGAAATGGACAACTTCTTAGAAAAATACAACCTTCTAAGACTGACCAAGCAAGAAACAGAAAAACTAAACAGACCAGTCACCAGCAACGAAATTGAATCGGTAATCAAAAAACTACCCAAGAACAAAACCCCCAGACCTGATGGATTCACCTCTGAATTCTACCAGACATATAAAGAAGAAATAACACCCGTTCTCCTTAAAGTTTTCCAAAAAATAGAAGAGGAGGGAATACGTCCAAACTCATTCTATGAAGCCAGCATCACTCTAATACCAAAACCTGGCAAAGACCTCACCAAAAAAGAAAATTACAGACCGATATCCCTGATGAACGTAGATGTAAAAATACTCAAGAAAATATTAGCAAACCGAATTCAAAAATACATCAAGAGGATCATACACCATGATCAAGTGGGATTCATCCCAGGGATGCAAGGATGGTACAACATTCGAAAATCCATCAACATCATCCACCACATCAACAAAAAGAAGAACAAAAACCACATGATCATCTCCATAGATGCTGAAAAAGCATTTGACAAAATTCAGCATCCATGCATGATTAAAACTCTCAACAAAATGGGTATAGAGGGCAAGTACCTCAACATCATAAAGGCCATATATGACAAACCCACAGCTAACATCATACTTAACAGCGAGAAGCTGAAAGCTTTTCATCTAAGATCGGGAACAAGACAGGGATGCCCACTCTCTCCACTGTTATTCAACATAGTACTGGAGGTCCTAGCCACGGCAATCAGACAAAACAAAGACATACAAGGCATCCAGATTGGTAAAGAAGAAGTCAAATTGTCACTCTTTGCAGATGACATGATACTGTACATAAAAAACCCTAAAGACTCCACTCCAAAACTACTAGAACTAATATCTGAATTCAGCAAAGTTGCAGGATACAAAATTAACACACAGAAATCTGTTGCTTTCCTATACACTAATGATGAACTAACAGAAAGAGAAATCAGAAAAACAATTCCATTCACAATTGCATCAAAAAGAATAAAATACCTAGGAATAAACCTAACGAAGGAAGTGAAAGACCTGTACTCTGAAAACTACAAGACACTCCTAAGAGAAATTAAAGAGGACACTAACAAATGGAAATGCATCCCATGCTCTTGGCTAGGAAGAATAAATATTGTCAAAATGGCTATACTACCTAAAGTAATCTACAGATTCAATGCAATCCCTATCAAACTACCAACAGCTTTCTTCAATGAACTGGAACAAATAATTCTAAAATTCATATGGAACCACAAAAGACCCCGAATAGCCAAAGCAATCCTGAGAAGGAGGAATAAAACAGGGGGAATTACACTCCCTGACTTCAAGCTCTACTACAAAGCCACAGTAATCAAGACAATTTGGTATTGGCACAAAAACAGACCCACAGACCAGTGGAACAGAATAGAAAATCCAAACATTAACCCAAACATATACAGTCAATTAATATTTGATAAAAGTGCCTTGGATATACAATGGGGAGATGACAGCCTCTTCAGCAGCTGGTGTTGGAAAAACTGGACAGCTACATGTAAGAGAATGAAACTGGACTACTGTCTAGCCCCATACAGAAAGGTAAACTCAAGGTGGATCAAAGACCTGAATGTAAGTCATGAAACCATAAAACTCTTAGAAAAAAACATAGGCAAAAATCTCTTGGACATAAACATGAGCAACTTCTTCATGAACATATCTCCCCGGGCAAGGGAAACAAAAGCAAAAATGAACAAGTGGGACTATATCAAGCCAAAAAGCTTCTGTACAGCAAAGGACACCATCAGTAGAACAAAAAGACATCCTACAGTATGGGAGAATATATTCATAAAAAACGTATCTGATAAAGGGTTGACATACAAAATATATAAAGAACTCATGCACCTTAACAAACAGAAAGCAAATAATCCAATTAAGAAATGGGCAGAGCACATGAATAGACACTTCTCCAAAGAAGAAATTCAGATGGCCAACAGGCACATGAAAAGATGCTCCACATCGCTAATCATCAGAGAAATGCAGATTAAAACCACAATGAGATATCACCTCACACCAGTGAGGATTGCCAACATCCAAAACACAAACAACAACAAATGTTGGCGAGGATGTGGAGAAAAGGGAACCCTCCTACACTGCTGGTGGGACTGCAAATTAGTTCAACCATTGTGGAAAGCAGTATGGAGGTTCCTCAAAAAACTCAAAATAGAAATACCATTTGACCCAGGAATTCCACTCCTAGGAATTTACCCTAAGAATGCAGCAGCCCAGTTTGAAAAAGACAGATGCACCCCTATGTTTATTGCAGCACTATTTACAATAGCCAAGAAATGGAAGCAACCTTAGTGTCCATCAGTAGATGAATGGATAAAGAAGATGTGGTACATATACACAATGGAATATTATTCAGCCATAAGAAGAAAACAAATCCTACCATTTGCAACAACATGGATGGAGCTAGAGGGTATTATGTTCAGTGAAATAAGCCAAGCCGAAAAAGACAAGTATCAAATGATTTCACTCATATGTGGATTATAAGAACAAAGAAAAAATACTGAAGGAGCAAAACAGCAGCAGACTCACAGAACCCAAGAACGGACTAATGGTTACCAAAAGGAAAGGGACTGGGGAAAATGGGTGGGAAGGGAGGGATAAGAGGAAAAAGGGGCATTACGATTAGCAGACGTAATGTTGGAGGGGCATGGGGAGGGCTGTACAACTCAGAGAAGACAAGTAGTGATTCTATAGCATCTCACTACGCTGATGGACAGTGACTGTAATGGGGTTGGTGGGGGGGACCTGATGAAGGGGTCGTTTAATAACCATAATATTGCACATGTAATTGTCGATTAATGATACCAAAATAAATTATATTAAAAAAAGAGAATCTATACCTATGTGAATTATTTGATTATTTTCTCTCCCAGAAGCCCTTTTATGGCCTGCAAGTTCTAAGAAAACGTTTGTAAAGCTAATAAGTGACAAATGCACTTTACAGGTAATCACATTCTCCCAGATGAGGACCTGGCCGCTTTTCACTGGAGCCTCTTGGGACCAGAACATCCCCTTGCATCACTTAAGGTAAGTGCCCCATTTTCTGCCTATATGTCAATGCCTAGGGAACATTAGGTTTTGACTGGAGTTTTGATAGAATAATTATCTTTCATTAGGTTTAAAGTATTTTAAGTACTTAAAAGAATAAAAGTTTGATCAATACCCTTAATATCTTAAGGATTTATAGAAACCTATGAAGAAAAATACTAGTACCCCAATAAATGAAATCATGAGCAAAAGACAGAAGCACACAACTCACAAAAGAAGAAACACAGTGACCCATAATGTGACTAGATGGTAAACTCATTAGTGATCAGATATGCAAATTAAATTAGCAGTATGATTTTTTTTTAACCTAACAGTTTAGTAAATATTGAAAAATTAGTCTACCCTCTTCTATCGAGGCCATAGGCTGACACGTTCCTACACTTCTGGTGGTGATTCTATTTCTCTAGTTCTTTCACTCTCCCAGATGACAACTTTGTACCTTTTCCTTTCTCCTCAAGTCTATAATACTCCCTCCTTTCTCATTCTTTGCTCATGCCCTAGCTTCCTATTTCACTAAGAAAATGGAAGCAGCAGGAAGAGAACTTCCACCAGCTCCTACTCTTTTATCTTCTCATCATCCTGTATTCATCTGTGTGCCCACATGCTTGCTCTGCCTGCCTCCTGTTAACTGTAGATGAACTGTCCATATTCCTATTTAAGGCCAACTCCTTCACTTACACGCTAAATCTCATCCCTTCTTGCTAACTTAAGGGCATTTCTCCCCTTTCTCCTGCATCATCAGTGTTCTTCTCTTTATTGGCTCTTTGCCATCAGATGTATAAGTGTGCACACCTCTTAAAAAAAAAAACCTGCTCTTGACTTTTCTCCCTCCTCCCAAGCTACTGCTCTATATTTCTTCTTCCCTTATCACAAACTCTTCTACAGAACTGTCTATACTTGAGCTGTTTACCATCCCTTTCCCCATCCTCTCTTCAGTCTCCTTTGCTGAAATTGCTCTTGACAAGTCAAGGTATTAATAAACTTCTCTGTTAATAAATCCAATGGCCAGTTCTCAGTTTTCATCTTACTTGACCAATCAGCAGCATCGACCCAGTTGCTCACTCCCTCTACCTTAGAAAACGGTTATTCACTGGTTTCCTTCCTACTTCAATGGCTGCTGCTCCTATCTGCTTTGCTGTTTCCTTGTTTTCTCTACTTCTTAACTTTGGCCCAGAATTCTATCTTCAGTCCCTTCTCTTTTCTATCTACACGTGCTGCCTTGGTGATTGATCTCATCCAGTCTCATGCCTTTAAATAACCATCTGTCAATTGATGACTCCTAAATATGTCTCCAACATTGGCTTCCCCCTTGGACTCCAGATTTTAATGTTTAATGGCCTACTAAACATTTTAAAAAATATGTCCAAATGGAGACTTCTGATCTTTCCCCTAAACCTGTTCCTCCCAGAGCCTTACCCAGTTTCATTAATGGCAACTTCATCCTTCCAGTTGCTCAAGCTAAAAACCTTGGGAGTCTGCCTTGACTTCTCTTTCTCTTTCTCACACCCTGTATTTCCTTTGTCAGCAAATACTATCAGTTCTCCCTTGAAAATGTATCTACTTCTATTTTCACTGCTACTTACCCTGGTCAAGACACCAGTATTTCTTGCCTGGATTATTATAACACCTTACTAACTTTTTGGTCTTCTGCTTGCACACTTCCATTCCCCCCCCCACCCTGCAGTCTATTCTCAATATAGCAGCCAAGTGATCCTTTTAAAGGTGACTCAGATCATGCTATTCTCTATTCGGAATCCTCCAGTGACTCTTCATATCATCACCCAGTCTTTACTGTGGCTTTCAAAGCCCTGAACAATGTCTGGCCTCCTGTACAGCTCTGATCTCATCTTACCTTTCGCACTTGTAGAGCCTTTGCACTTCCCTCTACTTGGAATGCCTTTTCCTCCCACATAGCTGTCTCCTCATTCCTTTAGGTGTTCTCAACTGTCATTTTCTCAGAAGTCTGTCCTGATCACCTTATTTAAAATTATATGCATCCAAATACACACACACACACACACACACACACATATTCCCTAGCCCATTCTCTGCTTAGATTTTCTCCATAGCACATCTACTACATCTAGCAATACTACACAGTTTACTTATTTATTCTGTGTTTGACTCCCCTCATCCCATCCCAAGACATCTACCTTAGAATGTAAGCTCCTACGAGGGCAGGGATCTTACCTTGTTCACTGCTGTAGTCCTTGGGCCTAGACAGTGCCTAGTACACAGCAGGCAGTAAATATTTGTTGAAAGAATGAATGGTACAGACTTTTGCCTAAACAATTTATGTAAAAAGCTCTTAAGTTTATACCTTTTGACTCAGTAATTTTAGGAAGAACTTGTAATTAAATAATTGGAAAGTGGACAAAAATCATAGCTACATTTTATTGCAGCATTACAAAAACCTTGATTTTACAAATTTCCAAACATTGGGAAAGTAGAGAAAATAATATATAGCAAACAATATAGATTGTAACACCTTTCAGCTCCAAGTTATCAAGATGTGGCCACCCTTGCTGGTTTTTTTTTTTTAACTGCTCTTGCTAAATGTATTTTAAAGTAAATAGACCTTAACTTGTTTCACTCCCATGTTCTTCAATATGTATCCCTAAAACATATGGGCATTTTCCTACATAAGCACAATGCCATTATTACACCTAACAAAAGTAATGATAATTTCTTGGTATCATCTTAATATCCAGTCCAGTTTTGTTTTTTCCTGATTGTCTCAAAAAGGCTTTTTTTGGTTAGTTCAAGTCAGGACTCAGTCATAGTCCACATTACATTACCTTTGTTAAAAAACAAAATTCAACCAAGTATATTAGAAGACCTAATTGGTTTTATTAAGCAATTTATGAATCAGGGAACATCCCATCTAGCAAGGAGAGAAACGCTCAATGAGGTGTGCAAAATGGAAGGTTTTTATAGACAGGAGGGTGGGGCAAAAAGTTATTAGCAAAAGAAAAGATTAGGGATTGTTTCAAGTAAGGTCACCCTCTCCTAGGATGACCATGGAGTCTTCCACAGATGACCTCACTAGTTATCAGGAAGTTCCAGGCTGATTGGCTTAAAATTCTACTCCTCGGAGAGACTGCAACTGCAATTAAATTAGGTTGGGCATTAAGGCCTGGTTTGGTGACTTGGCCTAGGAGAAGCAACCCCATGTTGGGTCTGTGCTTTTCTTTTTCACACCTTTGATAGCAAAGAATTGGAAGCAGCCAAAATGTATCTTGAAAGTAAACTGATTCATTATGGCATTGTCATCAGACCGTGGTTATCTCTGTAGTAGGATTATGAATGATATGATTTTTATCTTCCTTCATACTTTTTGATCTTTTCCAAGTGTTCAGTACTGAGAATTAAGGGGAAAGATTTTAACTACCTGTCAGTGAATTTACTGAATATGAATTCTATATCTCACCCCCATCTCACATTTTTTCTTAGCGATCCATCTTTGACATCAGTGTTGCTTGATTTCTTACCTAGGTCCGAGCTCATCAGCTCGTTCTTCCTCCCTGTGATGTGGTGATCAAGGCTGTTTCTGAGTATGTTCGTTCTATCAAAGACCCCTCCAACCTGGATGTGATTGGGAAGGATGTTTTCAAACAATCTCAGGTAAGCCAGCCTTCACCTTCCTTAAGAGTCACCAGTTTTCTTAGCTTCACCAATACCACCAGCAGATCTGATTTTTATTTTTGTGCTGTCTACCTTCTCTCCTAATTGTTTGTCTTCTCCATGCTTACATATTGGAGCCACATTTTCCTTTAGAAAATTCAACTAACCCTGGCTTGAAAGTGTTCTTTACCTTTTTTTCACTGATTATCAAAGTTATACAAGCTCATTCTGGAAAATTTAGAAAATAAAGAGAAAAAGTCTCTTCAAATCTCATTACCCAGAAACAGCTTGTTATAGTTATCATTCTGGCATATATTCTTCTACTCTTCTGTTGTTTCAATGTATATTTTAATATAAAGGAGGACCTGCTTAGTGAGGATAATGGGTGATGAAAAAGACTGCTTACAGAAGTCCATGTAAAAAATCAGTATTTCACTGTTAATGAAAAAAAGGGCTTGACTGGGATTTAGTCTTCCAACATGAAACTAAAAATTTGGAAACCAAGTTAGTTTTATTTTTAACAATTTATACTTGCATTCTGGGTTTTTAAATTTTATTTTAAATTAACATACAGTAAAAGTGACTTTTTTATATGTGTGTGTACAGGTCTATGAATTTTTAATGTATATGTAGATTTATGTAGTGACCATCACAAACAAGATCAAAATAGTTGAACCAGCCCCAGAATCTCTCATGCTCTTTTTGTAACCACATGCAAACCTATCTTTAAACTCTTGGCAACTACCAGAGTGTTCTCTGTCACTATAGCTATATCTTTTAGAGAACAGCTTATGAGTGGAATCATACAGTGTGTAATCTTTTGAAAATGACATTTTTAATTCAATATAATGCCTTTGAGATTTTTCTGTTCTTCTGATCATCATGCAGATTTTTGCACATTGCATCTATCAATGATTCATTCCTTTTTATTGCCAAGTAACATACATTATTTGAATATACCACAATTTTTTTATACATTTACCCCTACAGGATATTTTAGTTTCCAGTTTTTGGTGTTTTGAATAGAGCTGCAGTAAACATTTGTGTACAGGTTTTATATGAACATAAATTTTCATTTCCCTAGTGTAAATACGTAGCTGTGGGAATTCTGGGTTATACGGTATGTGTATGTTTAGCTTTATAAGTCTCTATCAAACCATTTTCTAGAGTGTCTGTTCCATTTCTCAACAGCACTTGTGATTGTCAGTATTTTTTAATAGCCATTCTAATAGATGTGTCGTGGTAGCTCATCATAGTTTGAATTTGTATTTCTCAGGTGACTAATGATGAACATTTTTTTATGGTGCTTATTTGCCAACTGTGTATCCTCTTTGGTGAATGGTCTGTTCATGATCAGTCTTCTGCCCATTTTTCAACTGGTTTATTATGCGTGTTGAAAGTATCTTTTGCCTACAAGTCCTTTGTCAGATAACTGGTTTGCAAATATTTTCTCCGAGACTTCAGTTTGTCTTTATATTCTTTTAACAGTGTCTTTTGCAAAGAAAAGTTTCGAATTTTTATCAATTTTTATATTTTGTGGATCATGCTTTTGATGTCATGTCTTGGAACTCTTGGCCTAATTGTAGGTATTACAGTATTGTCCTGTTTTCTTCTAAAAACTGTATAGTTTCACATTATACAACAAATCATCCATTTCAAGTTTATTTTTTATGTAAAGTGTGAGGTGTGTGTGTGTGTTTGTATATGGATGTCCAATTGTTTCAGCACAGCTTGTTGAAAGACTGTCCTTTCTCCACTGAACTGCCTTTGTCAAAATAAGTTGTCCATATTTGTATGGGTCTATTTCTGAACTCTATTCTCTTCAGCTGACCTGTGTGTCTATTCTTTTGCAAATAGCACACTGTTGTGAATACTGTAGATTTATGGTAAATCTTAAAATTGGGTAGTGATTTCCTTCGTTTTATCTTCTTTTCAAAATTATTGTCTATTTTATTCATTTGTCTTCCCATATAAATTTTAGAACAATCTTGTCCAAATCTATTTTTAAAAATCCTGCTGAAATTTTAATTATAATTCCTTTAAATATATTAGTGAGTCTTCATGAATACAACATGCCTTTCCATTTAGGTTGTCTTTGATTTCTTTTATCAACATTTTGTAATTTTCAGCATAAAATCATATACCTTTTTTTAATATTTATACTTAAATGTTTCATATTTGAGGCACCTATTGTAAAGGAAATTATTCATTTCAATTTCTAATTATTTATTGCTAGTATATAAAAATATGATTGATTTTTGTGTGTGTTGACCTGTGTCCTGCAAGCTTTCTAAACTCACTAGTTTTCTGGTACATTTTTGGGGGTGTTTTCTATGTAGGTAATCATGTTGTCTGTGAATAGGGACAGTTTTATATCATTCTTTTCCAGTCTGTATGCCCTTTTTTTCTTAACTGCACTGTCTATGGTTTTCAAAGTGTTAAATAAGAGTGCCGAGAGGATATTCTTCCTGATCTTTGGGGAAATGAGTCAGATTAAGTGTGCTATTAGCTATAGGTTTTATAGATGCATGTTATTAGGTTGAGGAAGTTCTCTTCTATTCCTAGTTTACTGAAATATTTTATCATTAATGGGTGGTATATTTCTCAAATGCATTTTTTGCATCAATTGACACTATCATGTAGTTTTTCTTTTTTACTCCACTGATTTTTAAATATTAAACCATCTTTGCATTCCCCAGATGTGGTCAAGGTGTATTATTCCTTCTTTATATTTCTAGATTTGAATTACTAGTACTTTATTGAGTATTTTTGCAATAATCATGAGGGATATTGGTCTATAGTTATTTTGTGCTGTCTTTTTCTGGTTTTGATGTCAGGGTAATACTGGACTCATAAAATGAGTCAGCAATTACTCCATCCTCTTCTGTTTCCTGGAAAAGATGTGTAGAATTGGTGTTCATCTTCATTTCATAGAATTTGCTGGAGATGTGTCTGGCATGGATTTCTTCGAGTTTATCCTGTTTAGACTTTGTTGAGCTTCTTGAATTTCTAAATATGTCTTTCACTAAATTTGAGAACTTTTTAGCTATTATTGCTTCAAATAAGTATTCTGTTCCACATTTTCCTTTCCTTCCATGACTACAATTGCAGCAGTGTTTAGACCTTCTGGCATTATCCCGTAGGTCCTCGAGGCTATGGTTGTTGTTTTTTTTTCCTCTCTCTTTCTTTCTCTCTGTTTTTTACACTATATAATTTCTATTGATTTGTCATCAATTTCACCAACTCTTTCCTTGGTCATCTCTGTTCTTCTGTAGAGCCCATCCAGTGAGGTTTTTCTTTAATTTTGGTTACGTATTTTTAAGTTCTAAAATTTCCATTTGGTTCTTCTTTATCTATTATTTTTCTTTCCTGAGACCTTCTCTGTTTCAAAAGTGTTCCTCTTAGTGTCAAGCATTTTTATAAAGCTGCTTTAAAGTCATTGTCACATAATTCCAACATGTATATCATCTCAGTATTGGCATTTATTGATTGAATTTTTCCATTCCAGTTAAGATTTTCCTGGTTTTGCCCAGGCCAAGTAATTTTCGATTTTATCTTGGACATATTTAATATTACACTATAAGATTATTGGTCTTGTTAAGTATGATGGGGAATGTTGATAGTTTTGTTTTAGAAGGCAATTGACCCCAGTTAGGTTCAGACCACAAGTTCTCACCATCTTTCTGTGGGCTGTGGTTTCAATGACAGTGCAGTTTTCGAAGTCTTTGCAAACCTCTTTGGATTGGTCTGGTGTGTATGCTATCCAATGGCCAGTCTGGCACTTGGGCAGTGGTTTATCTCTTCATATCTCAGAGTGTTTGGTCTATTGTTTAGTGTCAGATCCATACATGTGCTGCTCCCTGTCTGTGATGTTTTCACTACTTGCTGGTTCATTGGGCCACTTTTTCAGTGTCAGGATCCAAGTAGGAGGAGGACAAAGAGAAAGAAGAAGCATCAAAGGCTCACCCCCACCCTAGTAAGACCACTACCTCTGTGATTGGAGAGGAAAGTTCCTGTCATTCAGAGTTTTACTTTCCTGTTTTTGCCTTGTTGCCACTGCCACCACAGGTTTGCTTTGAGGCACACACATGAGAACAGAAAAACAAGAAAGAAAGAAAGAAAAATTGTGTGTTCTAACTACCTCTGGTGGGAACAAGGGAACGTGTGCTTATTCCATCTTATCAAGGATGAAATCAGTGCTTGGTTTTGGGGCATGAGTTTTCCTAACAAAATTTTGTAATATAACAATCTAACATCTGTTATTATATTAAATTTCTACTGCAATCATACAGAGGGTTGTTTTTTATAAAAAGTATAGGACTTGCAAGATGGCGGCATGAGAGGTGAGATGGAGAGCTCCTCCCAAAACCATAAATTGTACAAAAATATAGTTAATTAATACAACTAACCTTAAAACAGCAACAAGAAAGAAGGCTGAACCAGACTGCAGACAGACCTCATGAACAGAGCAGACTTCGCGAAGCAGGGTAACGTAGGAAAGCGTTAATCTGGCGGGACCCAAGCCCTTCCCCTACCCCAGTTCAACAGCGGGAGGAAGAGAAACAGAGCGGGGGAGGGGGTGGAAGACTGGGACTGCTGAACACCTAGCCCTGGAGATGTGCTTTGTGAGCAGAATCCTATAGTGCGTGGTGCTCTGGACGTTGGGGAGCTCGGACAGGCGGAGTGCTTGAGAAATTGACATTCTGGCCGTCTGTGAAGGAGGGGATCCACACCCGGCCACTGTGTCAGAGGAAAGGAAAGCAGTCTGAGAGGCTTCCTAGCAGCCAGAGGGCTGCTGAAGGGGCGGGGTTTGCACGGAGCTTGCTGTGTGGGAGAAGAGAGAGCTGGACAAGGTTGCCTGGGCCCGCTCTGCCCAGCTGGTTGGGAACTTTGGGGAGCTTCAGGTGCTCCATCCCGCTGGCTGCCTACTCAGCTCTGAGGCCCCCCACTGTGACACACAGCCTCCCAAACCTTCCTAATGGCCTGCAGGCACCTGCATGCAAACGGGCAGTCACTGTGCAGGCATCAGGCCAGCCAGAGGGAGGCCCTGACCACAACAGCTAGAGACGCAAAGCACAGAGGTTTACACATGTGTGCTTGGCCCACTGGCTCTGACACTGGAGACAGGCACTGCAGATGGGAATCAGGAAACAGATCTTTCCTCCCCCAGGCACAAGCTCCGCTCCCCTATGACCCCCCAACCTCACTCTAGGGGCTGAGCAGTTCCAGAGATGGGAGTTTCTGTGCATTAGTGGGCACCATACAGAAATATGAAATGACACAAGAACATGGTTCAGACCAAAATCTCACAAACCCCAGAAAGAGGGCCAACTGAAACCAAACTCACCAATCTTCCTGAAAGAGAGCTCAAAATAAAAATTATAAACATGCTTACAGAGGTACAGAAAAATATTCAAGATTTCAAGAACGAATTTAAGACGGAGATACAATCATTAAGAAATTCCGTATCTGAAATGCAACATACAATGGAGGGATTTAAAAGCAGATTAGATGTAGTAGAAGAGACAGTAAATGGAATAGAAAGTAGAGATGAGGAATACAACGAAGCTGAGGCACAGAAAGAAAAAAGGATCTCTAAGAATGAAAGAATATTGAGAGAACTGTGTGACCAATCCAAATGGAACAATATTCTCATTATAGGGGTACCAGAAGAAGAGGAGAGAGAAAAAGGGATAGAAAGTATCAATGAGGAGGTAATTGCTGAAATCTTCTCCAATCTGGGGAAGAAGATAGTCTCTCAAGCCATGAAGGTGCACAGATCTCCCAACAGAAGGGACCCAAGGAAGACAACATCAAGACATATAATAATTAAAATGGCAAAAATCAAGGATAAAGACAGACTTTTAAAAGCAGCTAGAGACAGAAAAAAGATTACATACAAAGGAAAACCCATCAGGCTATCATCAGACTTCTCAACAGAAACCTACAAGCCAGAAGCGAGTGGCATGATATATTTATTGCAATGAAGCAGAATGGCCTTGAACCAAGAATACTTTATCCGGCAAGATTATCATTTAAATTTCAAGGAGGGATTAAACAATTTACAGATAAGCGAAAGTTGAGAGAATGTACCTCCCACAAACAACCTCTACAGTGCATTTTGGAGGGACTCCTGTAGATGGAAGTATTCTTAAGGCTAAACAGATGTCACCAAGGGAAGACAAAGAGTACAGAATATGATTGGAGGAGGAAGAATGGAGGAGAAAGGAAAAAGAAGGAAAAAAAAAGAACCTTTACGTTGTGTTTGTAATATTATATGAAGTAAGTTAAATTACACTGTTAGATAGTAAGGGAATTGCCCTTAAACCTTTGGTAACCACGAATCTAAAGCCTACGATGGCAAGATCTATGAACCTATCGATAATCACCCTAACTGTAAATGTTCTAAATGCACCAATCAAAAGACATAGAGTTACTGAATGGATTAAAAAACAAGACCCATCTATGTGCTGCGGACAAGAGACTCCCTTCAAAACCAAAGACATACACAGACTGAAAGTGAAGGGATGGAAAAAGATATTTCATGCAACTAATAGAGAAAAGCAGGAGTTACAGTACTGGTATCAGATAAAATAGTCTTCAAAACAAACAAAGTCACAAGAGACAAAGATGGACGTTACATAATGGTAAAGGGGTCAGTCCAACAAGAGGATATAACCATTATAAATATATATGCACCAAACACAGGAGCGCCAACATATGTGAAACAAATACTAACAGAATTAAAGGAGGAAACAGAATGCAATGCATTCATTTTAGGAGACTTCAACACACCACTCACTCCAAAGGATAGATCAGCCAGACAGAAAATAAGTAAAGAGACAGAGGCACTGAACAACATATTAGAACAGATGGACCTAACGAACATCCACAGAACACTCCATCGAAAAGCAACAGGATACACATTCTTCTCAAGTGCACATGGAACATTTTCAAGAATTGATCATATATTAGGCCACAAAAAGAACCTTAGTAAATTCAAAAAGTTTAAAATTGTACCAACTAGCTTCTCAGATCACAAAGGTATGAAACTAGAAATAAATTACACAAAGAAAATGAGAAAGCCCACAAACACATGGAGGCTTAATAACATGCTCCTAAATAATCAATGGATCAATGATGAAATAAAAACAGAGATCAAGCAATATATGGAGACAAAGACAACAATAATTCAATACCACAAAATCTGTGGGATGCAGTGAAGGCCGTGCTAAGAGGGAAGTATATCACAATACAGGCCTACCTCAGGAAAGAAGAACAATCCCAAATGAACAGTCTAAACTCAGAATTAATGAAACTAGAAAAGGAAGAACAAATGAGGCCCAAAGTCAGTAGGAGGAGGGACAAAATAAAGATTAAAGTAGAAATAAATAAAATTGAGAAGAGTAAAATGATAGAAAGAATCAGTGAAAGCAGGAGCTGGTTCTTTCAGAAAATAAACAAAATAGATAAACCACTAGCTGGACTTACAAAGAAAAAAAGAGAGTCTACATACATAAACAGAATCAGAAATGAGAAAGGAAAAATCACTATGGACACTACAGAAATAAAAAGAATTATTAGAGAACACTAGGAAAAATGTGCTAACAAACTGGATAACCTAGAAGAAATGGACAACTTTCTAGAAAAATACAACCTTCCAAGGCTGACCCAGGAAGAAACATACAGTCTGAATAGACCAATTACCAGCACAGAAATTGATTTGGTAATCAAAAAACTACCTAAGAACAAAACTCCTGGACCACATGGTTTCACTGCTGAATTTTATCAAACATTTAGTGAAGACCTAATACGCATCCTCATTAAAGTTTCCAAAAAGTAGAAGAGGAGGGAATACTCCCAAACACATTCTATGAGGCCAACATTACTCTAATACCAAAACCAGGCAAAGACACCACAAAAAAAGAAAATTACAGACCAATATCCCTGATGAACATAGATGCAAAAATACTCAACAAAATATTAGCAAAGTGAATTCAAAAATACATCAAAAAGATCATCCATCATGATCAAGTGGGATTCATCCCAGGGATGCAAGGATAGTACAACATTCGAAAACCCATCAGCATCATCCACTACATCAACAAAACAGAAGGACAAAAACAGCATGATCATCTACATAGATGCTGAAAAAGCATTTGACAAAATTCAACATTCATTCATGATAAAAACTCTCAACAAAATGGGTATAGAGGACAAGTACGTCAACATAATAAAGGCCATATATGACAAACCCACAGCCAACATTATACTTAACAACGAGAAGCTGAAA
>JAVSCE010010451.1:0-19866 GCA_032199065.1 Smutsia gigantea
TTAATATTTGATAAAGGAGCCTTGGATATACAATGGGGAGATGACAGCTCTTCAGCAGCTGGTGTTGGAAAAACTGGACAGCTACATGTAAGAGAATGAAACTGGACTACTGTCTAACTCCATACACAAAGGTAAACTCAAGGTGGATCAAAGACCTGAATGTAAGTTATGAAACCATAAAACTCTTAGAAAAAAACATAGGCAAAAATCTCTTGGACATAAACATGAGCAACTTCTTCATGAACATATCTCCCCGGGCAAGGGAAACAAAAGCAAAATGAACAAGTGGGACTATATCAAGCTGAAAAGCTTCTGTACAGCAAAGGACACCATCAGTAGAACAAAAGACATCCTACAGTATGGGAGAATATATTCATAAAAAACGTATCTGATAAAGGGTTGACATCCAAAATATATAAAGAACTCATGCACCTTAACAAACAGAAAGCAAATAATCCAATTAAGAAATGGGCAGAGGACATGAATAGACACTTCTCCAAAGAAGAAATTCAGATGGCCAACAGGCACATGAAAGATGCTCCACATCGCTAATCATCAGAGAAATGCAGATTAAAACCACAATGAGATATCACCTCACACCAGTGAGGATGGCTGACATCCAAAACACAAACAACAACAAATGTTGGCGAGGATGTGGAGAAAAGGGAACCCTCCTACACTGCTGGTGGGAATGCAAAGTAGTTCAACGATTGTGGAAAGCAGTATGGAGGTTCCTCAAAAGACTCAAAATAGAAATACCATTTGACCCAGGAATTCCACTCCTAGGAATTTACCCTAAGAATGCAGCAGCCCAATTTGAAAAGGACAGATGCACCCCTATGTTTATCGCAGCACTATTTACAATAGCCAAGAAATGGAAGCAACCTAAGTGTCCATCAGTAGATGAATGGATAAAGAAGTAGTGGTACATATACACAATGGAATATTATTCAGCCATAAGAAGAAAACAAATCCTACCATTTGCAACAACATGGATGGAGCTAGAGGGCATTATGCTCAGTGAAATAAGCCAAGCCGAAAAAGACAAGTATCAAATGATTTCACTCATATGTGGAGTATAAGAACAAAGAAAACTGAAGGAACAAAACAGCAGCAGACTCACACAACCCAAGAACGGACTAATAGTTACCAAAGGGAAAGGGACTGGGGAAAATGGGCGGGAAGGGAGGGATAAGAGGGAAAAAGGGGCATTACGATTAGCAGATGTAATGTTGGGGGGTACGGGGAGGGCAGTACAACTCAGAGAAGACAAGTAGTGATTCTATAGCATCTCACTACGCTGATGGACAGTGACTGTAATGGGGTTGGTGGTGGGGACCTGATGAAGGGGTAGTTTAATAATCGTAATATTGCACATGTAATTGTAAATTAATGATAATAAAATAAATTATATTTAAAAAAAAAAAAGAAAAGAATGTAGCAGCCCAATTTGAAAAGGACAGATGCACCCCTATGTTTATTGCAGCACTATTTACAATACCCAAGAAATGGAAGCAACCTAAGTGTCCATCAGTAGATGAATGGATAAAGAAGATGTGGTACATATACACAATGGAATATTATTCAGCCATAAGAAGAAAACAAATCCTACCATTTGCAACAACATGGATGGAGCTAGAGGGTATTATGCTCAGTGAAATAAGCCAAGCCGAAAAAGACAAGTATCAAATGATTTCACTCATATGTGGAGTATAAGAACAAAGAAAAAAACTGAAGGAACAAAACAGCAGCAGACTCACAGAACCCAAGAACGGACTAATAGTTACCAAAGGGAAAGGGACTGGGGAAAATGGGCGGGAAGGGAGGGATAAGAGGGAAAAAGGGGCATTACGATTAGCAGATGTAATGTTGGGGGGGCACGGGGAGGGCAGTACAACTCAGAGAAGACAAGTAGTGATTCTATAGCGTCTCACTACGCTGATGGACAGTGACTGTAATGGGGTTGGTGGGGGGACCTGATGAAGGGGTAGTTTCATAACTGTAATATTGCACATGTAATTGTAGATTAATGATAATAAAATAAATTATATATTAAAAAAGTTAGTATATGCTACATTTGAAGAATAGTAACTCCTTAATCAGGTCTTGTCCTGGAGAATACAGTGAAGGAGGCCTTGATGGACAGGTACCTTCCCTTCCTGACCTGTCTTGTGGAATCTGTCCCTTTATTTCCCAAGGACTTTAACTTTAACCCCTCATGATACTATTACTCTCAGTTGGCACACATACATGAATGTACATGCAGACTGTCCCAAGTCAATCTTTATATAAAGAGCTGAAATGATTTTACCTTTGATTAGAGGATGCTAATAGGGTGAAGAGAACAGATTCCATTTGTTACACCAAAGCTAAAGGTATTTACTCCTCCAGGAAAGGTCTGTAAAACAAGTGTGCTCTAGTGCTTTAGAATTTAATCTAGTAACTCCTACAAAGATGTTAATGTACAAGTAACGGCACTGAATCCCACACTTCCCCCACAGTAATATTTACATCTTAATAGTCACATAGTTAAAAATAAATCCCCCCATGTGATTGTATATTAGTGATACCAAAATAAAAATAAATAAATTCCCCCAAAGAAAGAATTTTAGGCATTAACAAGTAAGCAGAGAGACACTGTTGGTTCCCTCAAATCATGCCATAATGCCTGTTCTATTCCTAGAAAATACATATGGGCTCGCTCTGTTTAACTCTGGCCAAAAAGCAAGCAAATCTCTTCTGAAGATACTAAATTAACAGGGTCAGAGAAATATCCAGAGGGAATATTATGGAGAATTTTACATTGCAAAATATGAATATAATAAGGCCCACCTGGACATTTAGAAAACTATGAAAAAGGTTAAGTTATATAGGAAAGTTTTAATTTAAAAAAATTTTCCATATGCGTTTCCCGAAAACCATCAAGAAATATTTTGAAAGCATGTTCTAAGAAACAGCTAATACAATTAGAGTAACACAGCAACACATTTTAGGCTACAAAGGACTTTAATGGCTTTTTAGAAATAAGAACCCTTTGTGCAAAACAACATCGAGTGAAACAAATCAACAGCTTTGAGATACACAATCAAATCCATTAGATATATTACTAAATATTACATCAATTACTAAATATATCATTGTGGAAAATCATTCTTATCTAGATACTAATTCAAACTGAAAAAGTATCATTTAATCAGTAACTGGATATGTGACTATATAAAGGCAAAACAAATGTTTTTTTAAAAGTATAAATTATAATGACACCCTCTCAAAAAAACCCTGAAGCATGATATTGTTACTTGCAAGGAAAAAAAAGTTTCATATACATTGGTAAACTAGCATTTTTATTATGGTTTCCCCTTATTAATTGTGTGCATAACAAATTTTATGTAAAGAAGAAAAAAATTCCTTTTTTAATATACTGAACTATACATACGCCTTAAAGGCAGCAGCTGCAGAGCCGCCCTTTCCTCCTAACAGGTTCTCTGCCTTTGTCTCCCTCTGACTTTCCCTCCTTCTCTCCCCTGAGTGCGTTGGGCACCTATTATTCCCCCAATTCCTACTTCCTTATCTTGGATCAAGGAATGAGCAACTTACCCCAGCCCCTACAGCTGCAGACACATGATAACCCAATGCCTTCCCAGTACTATAGTTTTTCTTTGATATTCCTCACTGAAATCCCCTACACTTGTATGTATACCTGAAAATTCATTTACTTTAAAATACACACACACACACGAATATTCACTCATTCAGTCCAGAGTATAGTTTTAAAATCTTCCACAACTTTTTAATACCCCTCAACTTTTCTAATGGTTCTAAGCAAAAAGGAAATGATGGAAAAGTGTTAAAGAGATTATCCCCATGAACTCCTTCTTAGTCTTCAGCTTTTGTTACTTCCTATGAAATTTCTTAAGAGTACTTTTTATTTCAAGAACAGGAAAAAAGATGAAATAGGTTTTTTTATTTGTTTGTTTTTGTTTTAGGCACAGATAGGCAAGGTAGAAAACATCCATGGCCACATAATAGGAAGTCAGGGATGCCAAAGCAAGAGAGAGATAATAATGAGGGACAGGATGTTAAACCAGGCCAACAGATGTTCAGCTAGCTCCTTTACCCTATTCCCTGGACCCCTTGAATTTGCCATCTGTTCCCTGTCCAATCTGAGAAAAGAAAAGCCACCACCAGCCACTGGGACCTATAGAGAACAGATTTCCATTGCCAAGAATGTTTCCTAATAGTAAAATCCTAGTAAACATTTGGTGGCTTATTTAGAATATTAGAACAGACAAGTTTGAAGCTACAGCTAAAGAAAATAAATAAGCTACTTGAGGGGTGAGATGGGCGGGGGTAACTACTCTCTTTAAATGGATGTCCTTAAGGAATAAACATCTAGCTCTTAATTTTAGACTCGTAGCAGACAGATACCCTACGAAGTTTTACTACTGTCTGGTATGCAACTGTCTTTAAGTCTAATAAATGGGAATGTGAGCTCATGTCCTAGGCAGTAAGACATAAAAACTGATGAAAGGGAATGATGAAACAAATTAGTAAGAAGACTACAGGCTAGACAAATTCTTACCACAGTCTTTACAATCCAAACAGGTTATAAGAAACTGATCAAAATTAATCATCACTCCTTTTTAACTATATACATAAAAGAGTTATTAAAATTCCAAGAGAATCATACTTTGGAAATGAAGGCAAATATCTGGGGCACTCAAGTGCTATTCAAGAAAACAAAAGTAAAAAGGCTGTTACTAACATCAACTAGGTTTAGCTTTTGGTGTTGTTACATTATTTTTATCCTAAGGAAAATAAAAGCAGTTCAGTATTTTTTAAAAGTAAAACTGATGAGCTAAACTTAGGAGTATATCAACAGAAAAAATAAGTTTTAATTGAATACCGCAGCTTATGGGAATAGATGGGACTAGTGAGGAGCAGGTTTCTGTAACTGACAAGGAGAACAAGATTTAAAACACTATAAGAGATAAAAGGTCAAACACCGTAAGAGGACTGAGCACTGACTGCAAGCTGGGCTGCTACACTAAGTATCTTGGTTATTCCAAAGATGCCCTGAGATCCCACTCAGCCCTCTGGCTTCTGCCAAAGAAGCACAGAAACAGCCAACTCAAGTTCCAAGAATAGCCATGACATACCATTCCCTTCCAATTGCAGTCATCCTCAGGGAGACTGTCAGGCTCTGGATTATCTTGCCCTGGAACTAAAGGCAATCAATTGTTACCACTGTTTCCTTCCTTATTCACTGAAATCCAAACAGCAGGAGAAGGAACCTTGGATTTAAAAACAATTCATTCATTTCATTTAATAGCAATTACTGAGTGTATTCACAGTTTAAAAATGGCTTTTGGTCAGAGAATAAGGACGACTCATAGTGTTCTCCCTGTTCAGTCATCAGCAGCCAAGGGAAAAATTCCTACTAAAACTTCATTTCCTTAACCCATGATGGCCTAATGGGGTGTCATGGCCTTCTAAAAGAAGCCCATAACACAAGACCCAGGACTTTGGCTTCCCTACTCATTGTATGTGTAATACTTTCTCGTTATGTAATTGAGGTGCTATGCAAATGTACTTGTATTTTTGTGTAAATGTGTATTTGTGTGTGTGTGTGTTGTGTGTATACATTTATATGTGTCATCAGGGATATTACACAGAATGAAAAACAAATTTTGTCAGTAAATGGTTCAAGTTCCAACATGCCAAAATTCTACAGAAAAATAGCTGTATTAAAGCTTGTATTACGTTAAATTCTTGCTCATATGTCTACTAAATATTCTTCTATTTCAAAATTTCCATTTTTCGTTATAAGAACTACTCTTCTTGAACAAAAGAGCAGCAGACTCACAGACTCCAAGAAGGGACTGACTAGTGGTTACCAAAGGGAAGGGGCTGGCAAGAGAGGGAGAAGGGGATTAAGGAGCATTATAATTTGCAGTAACAATATAGGTAGGTAACGGGGAAGGCAGGACATCACAGAGAAAACAAGTAATGACTCTACAGCATCTTACTATGCTGATGGACAGTGACTGCAGTGGGATGTGGGGGGACTTGATAATATGGCTGAATGTTGAAACCACAATGTTGTTCACGTGAAACCTTCATAAGATTGTATATCAATGATACCTTAATTAATTAATTTAAAAAAACTATTCTTCTTCCAGGTCTTAAGTTTCCAGTTATCCTTGATTTCTTTCTCCCCTATTTTAAGCTTCCATTAAACATCTAGAGATAATTATCTTTATGCAAATGGCACCACACTCTTAAAAGTAACTTGTTTTCTTGTGTTAAGTATTTTATTATGCTATTCTGACATGTTTATGTATAAATTATTAACTATAAATACATAAATATAATATAATCACTAACAAGAACAGTGTGTAGCAAAACCTTTTCTGACATAAACTGTGCAAAAAGTAAACTTCTGTCCATTATGATCTTTACAGCCACAGAGAAGTTTGATACTTCAATGTACCTGAAAGAGTCTTCAATGAACTAACTTTGTAAAGTGGTTCATATCTAACAAATAACAATTAGAAAGTATTTGGAGACTTGAATACACTTGTATCAGCAGGCATACAGAGGTTCCACCTCCCACTGTATATACAATCAAAGTGCTCTTTTAGAAAAGGGGAGAAGGCAAAAGAACCACAAATGTAAACATCATGGAAATTCACTCTAATGTCAGTCACAGAATTTTAGAGAAACTTTATATATATTCACTAATTCAAGCTCCATTTTAAAGGACGAGGTAACTGAAATATAAAAAGAGATTTAGGAGTCCCATCCAAGGCAGTACATTATTAGTTAAAGACATACAGATAGAATTCTCTCCAGTACACTGCAGGTAGGGATGTATAATGGTGTGTCCCCTGTGGAAAACAATTTGGTGGTTCCTCAAAAAACTAAACATAGAATTACCAGATAGCCAGAATTCACTACCAGATCTATCCACAGAAGAACTGAAAGCAAGGATTCAGACACTTACATGCCAGTGTTGACTGCAGCATTATTCCCAAAAGCCAAAGAGGGGAAACAACCGAAGTGCCCATCAAGAAATGAATGGAAAAACAAAGTGTGGTACATACAACACAGTATTATTCAGCCACAAAAAAGAATGAAGTTCTGATACATGCCACAACATGGTGACCCCTGAAAACATTATCCTAGGTGAAATAAACTAGATACAATAAGACAAATATTGTATGATTATACTTATATGAAATATGTAGAACAGGCAAATTCATAGAGAAAGTAGATTAGAGAGATTACTAGGAACTGTGAGGAGTAATTTACTGCTACTAGCGACATTTTCTGTTAGAAAAGGTTGGAAATAGTGTAGTGGTAATGGTTGCATTACACTGTGACTATAATTAATGCCAATGAACTGTACACATAAAAAGGATAAAATGGTAAATTTTATATTATATATATTTTATAACAATACAAAAAATTTTTAAACAGTACAATTATATAAGCTGATATATATGCTTATATAAACTGATCTGCTGTAGGTAAGTAGCTCTGGTACGAAAGAGATGGCCGACACTAAGGAAAAAAGTGATCAGAGATGTCTTCAATCCCATGCCCTAATGTTAAAAAATAATTAAATAATCAAAATAAATTTGGGTTTTTCACACAATTGCTGTACTTAGATGTTGTGTCAAAAAAAAAATCCAAGACATTTTTGGTATACTTACAAGTTTCCTTGACTATTATTTCACTTAAATGGTTTCACAACTAAAATTAGGAACGGAAAGTCTCAAAGCTTACAGTAAAATGATTAAGATTCTGGACTCTAAAAGGGAAGAATATCTAAAATAAAGCCTTCTTTGAGGAACAAATAATGTATCACCCACTGACTAAGTCATTAAGTCTGAGGAATAACCAGATGACACAACTTTTCAGTCAAGACAACAAAAGAAAAGCTACATTAATACAAGAGGGTGGAAGTTAGGAAATACAAATGCCTTCAACAATAGTTACATCTTAAGCAGGAACAATTTAATAAGTCACCATTTTAAAATGTGAAAACTTGTATTTACTGATCTAGAAAGATAAGAGCTTATATAATCTTGTCCAACTTGAAGTGCTCATATAATTCTTCCACATGCGGATGAAGATGGCAATTCTAATCTTCCTACCCAACATCCCAATTCCACAGTAGAAAATTACATTGTACTATTTTTGAAACGGCATATACTCAATGAAATACTGATTATTTCACAAGTGTCTAAGGAACTTTCACCTTGGAAAGCAAAGAAACTAAATTAAAAGGCCAGGAATATTCAAAATATAACATTACATAACATAAACATTACAAAACAAGAAGAACAGCTACTTTAAAGGCTTTTTTCTTTTAATAATTTATTCTGGTATCATTAATCTACAATTACATGTGCAATATTATGCTTATTAAACTACCCCTTCATCAGGTCGCCCCCACTAACCCCATTACAGACACTGTCCATCAGCGCAGTGAGATGCTATATAATCACTACTTGTCTTCTCTGAGTTGTACAGCCCTCCCGTGCCCCCCCAACATTACATCGTCTAATCGCAATGCCCCCGTTTCCCTCTTCTCCCTCCCTTCCCACCCATTTTCCCCAGTCCCTTTCCCTTTAGTAACTATTAGTCCGTTCGTGGGTTCTGTGAGTCTGCTGCTGTTTTGTTCCTTCAGTACTTTTTTTTTTGTTCTTATACTCCACATATGAGTGAAATCATTTGGTACTTGTCTTTTTCGGCTTGGCTTATTTCACTGACCATAATACCCTCTAGCTCCATCCATGTTGTTGCAAATGGTAGGATTTGTTTTCTTCTTATGGCTGAATAATATTCCATTGTGTATGTGTACCACATCATCTTTATCCACTCAATTACTGATGAACACTCAGGTTGCTTCCAATTCTTGGCTATTGTAAATAGTGCTGCAATAAACATAGGGGTGCATCTGTCCTTTTCAAATTGGGCTGCTGCATTCTTAGGGTAAATTCCTAGGAGTGGAATTCCTGGGTCAAATGGTATTTCTATTTTGAGTTTTTTGAGGAACCTCCATACTGCTTTCCACAATGGTTGAACTAATTTGCAGTCCCACCAGCAGTGTAGGAGGGTTCCCTTTTCTCCACATCCTCGCCAACATTTGTTGTTGTTTGTGTTTTGGATGTCAGCCATCCTCACTGGTGTGAGGTGATATCTCATTGTGGTTTTAATCTGCATTTCTCTGATGATTAGCGATGTGGAGCATCTTTTCATGTGCCTGTTGGCCATCTGAATTTCTTCTTTGGAGAAGTGTGTCTATTCATGTCCTCTGCCCATTTCCTAATTGGATTATTTGCTTTTTGTTTGTTAAGGTGCGTGATTCTTTATATATTTTCGATGTCAACCCCTTTTCAGATACGTCATTTATGAATATATTCTCCCATAGTGTAGGATGTCTTTTTGTTCTACTGATGGTATCCTTTCCTGTACAGAAGTTTTTCAGCTTGATATAGTCCCACTTGCTCATTTTTGCTTTTGTTTCCCTTGCCCGAGGAGATATGTTCATGAAGAAGTCGCTCATGTTTATGTCCAAGAGATTTTTGCCTATGTTTTTTTCTAAGAGTTTTATGGTTTCATGACTTACATTCAGGTCTTTGATCCACCTTGAGTTTACCTTTGTGTATGGGGCTAGACAGTAGTCCAGTTTCATTCTCTTACATGTAGCTGTACAGTTTTTCCAACACCAGCTGCTGAAGAGGCTCTCATCTCCCCACTGTATATCAAGGCTCCTTTATCAAATATTAATTGACTGTATATATTTGGGTTAAAGTTTGGATTTTCTATTCTGTTCCACTGGTCTGTGGGTCTGTTTTTGTGCCAATACCAAATTGTCCTGATTACTGTGGCTTTGTAGTAGACCTTGAAGTCAGGGAGCGTAACTCCCCCTGTTTTATTCCTCCTTCTCAGGATTGATTTGGCTATTCGGGGTCTTTTGTGGTTCCATATGAATTTTAGAATTATTTGTTCCAGTTCATTGAAGAAAGCTGTTGGTAGTTTGATAGGGATTGCATTGAATCTGTAGATTGCTTTAGGTAGTATAGCCATTTTGACAATATTTATTCTTGCTAGCCAAGAGCATGGATGCATTTCCATTTGTTAGTGTCCTCTTTAATTTCTCTTAGGAGTGTCTTGTAGTTTTCAGAGTACAGGTCTTTCACTTCCTTCATTAGGTTTATTCCTAGGTATTTTATTCTTTTTGATGCAATTGTGAATGGAATTGTTTTTCTGATTTCTCTTTCTGTTAGTTCATCGTTAGTGTATAGGAAAGCAACAGATTTTTGTGTGTTAATTTTGTATCCTGCAACTTTGCTGAATTCAGATATTAGTTCTAGTAGTTTTGGAATGGAGTCTTTAGGGTTTTTTATGTACAGTATCATGTCATCTGCAAATAGTGACAATTTGACTTCTTCTTTACCAATTGGGATGCTTTGTATGTCTTTGTTTTGTCTGATTGCCGTGGCTAGGACCTCCAGTACTATGTTGAATAACAGTGGAGAGAGTGGGCATCCCTGTCTTGTTCCCGATCTTAGATGAAAAGCTTTCAGCGTCTCGCCATTAAGTATGATGTTAGCTGTGGGTTTGTTATATATAGCCTTTACGATGTTGACGTACTTGCCGTCTGTACCCATTTTGTTGAGAGTTTTAATCATGAATGGATGCTGAATTTTGTCAAATGCTTTTTCAGCATCTATGGAGATAATCATGTGGTTTTGGTTCTTCTTTTTGTTGATGTAGTGGATGATGTTGATGGATTTTCGAATGTTGTACCATCCTTGCATCCCTGGGAGGAACCCCACTTGATCATGGTGTGTGATCCTATTAATGTATTTTTGAATTCGGTTTGCTAATATTTTGTTGAGTATTTTTGCATCTACGTTCATCAGGGATATTGGTCTGTAATTTTCTTTTTTAGTGAGGTCTTTGCCCGGTTTTGGTATTAAAGTGATGTTGGCTTCATAGAATGAGTTTGGAAGTATTCCCTCCTCTTCTATTTTTTGGAAAACTTTAAGGAGAATCGGTGTTATTTCTTCTCTGTATGTCTGGTAGAATTCAGAGGTGAATCCATCAGGCCCGGGGGTTTTGTTCTTGGGTAGTTTTTTGATTACCAATTCAATTTCGTTGCTAGTGATTGGTCTGTTTAGTTTTTCTGTTTCTTGCTTGGTTAGTCTTGGAAGTTGTATTTTTCTAAGAAGTTGTCCATTTCTTCTATGTTTTCCAGCTTGTTAGCATATAGATTCTCATAATATTCTCTTATGATTCTTTGTATTTCTGTGGGGTCCATCGTGATTTTTCCTTTCTCATTTCTGATTGTGTTTATGTGTGTAGATTCTCTTTTTCTCTTAATGAGTCTGGCTAGGGGTTTATCTATTTTGTTTATTTTTCAAAGAACCAGCTCTTGGTTTCATTGATTTTTTTCTATTGTTTTATTCTTCTCAATTTTATTTATTTCTTCTCTGATCTTTATTATGTCCCTCCTTCTGGTGACTTTGGGCCTCATTTGTTCTTCTTTTTCAATTTCAGTAATTGTGTCTTTAGACTATTCATTTGGGAATGTTCTTCCTTCTTTAAATAGGCCTGGATTGCAATATACTTTCCTCTTAGAACTGCCTTTGCTTCGTCCCACAGAAGTTGTGGCTTTGTGTTGTTGTTGTCATTAGTCTCCATATATTCTTTGATTTCTGTTTTGATTTGGTCGTTAACCCACTGATTAATTAGGAGAATGTTGTTAAGTCTCCACGTATTTGTGAGCCTTTTTGATTTCTTTCTAAAATTTATTTCTAGTTTTATACCTTGGTGATCTGAGAAGTTGGTTGGTAGGATTTCAATATTTTGAAATTACTGAGGTTCTTTTTGTGGCCTAGTATGTGGTGTATTCTGGAAAATGTTCCATGTGCACTTGAGAAGAATGTGTATCCTGTTGCTTTTGGGTGTAGAGTTCTGTAGATGTCTGTTAGGTCCATCTGTTCTAGTGTGTTGTTCAGTGCCTCTGTGTCTTTACTTATTTTCTGTCTGGTTGATCTGTCCTTTGGAATGAGTGGTGTGTTGAAGTCTCCTAAAATGAATGCATTGCTGTCTATTTCCTCCTTTGATTCTGTTAGTATTTGTTTCACATATGCTGGCGCTCCTGTGTTGGGTGCTTATATATTTATAATGGTTATATCTTCTTGTTGGACTGACCCCTTTATCATTATGTAATGTCCTTCTTTATCTCTTGCTACTTTCTTCGTTTTGAAGTTTATTTTATCTGATACAAGTACTGCAACACCTGCTTTTTTCTCTTTGTTGTTTGCATGAAATAACTTTTTCCATCCCTTCACTTTTAGTCTGTGTATATCTTTGGGTTTGATGTGAGTCTCTTGTAAGCAGCATATAGATGGGTATTGGTTTTTTATCCATTCTGTTACTCTGTGTCTTTTGATTGGTGCATTCAGTCCATTTACGTTTAGGGTGATTATTGATAGATATGTACTTATTGCCATTGCTGGCTTTAGATTCATGGTTACCAAAGGTTCAAGGGTTGCTTCTTTACTATCTAACAATCTAACTTAACTTTCTTGTTAAGTAATTGTAAACACTGTCTGATGTTTCTTTATTTTTCTCCCTTCTTATTCTTCCTTCTCCATTCTTTATATATCAGGTGTTTTGTTCTTTGCCTTTAGTTACTATTTGGATGGTCTGATTTCTTTGCTATGATTTTATTTTGTCTGGTGACATCTTTTTAGCCTTAGGAGTGCTTCCATCTAGAGCAGTCCATTAAGATATCCTGTAGTGGTGGTTTATGAGAGGCAAACTCTCTCAACTTTTGCTTGCCTGGAAATTGTTTAATCCCTCCCTCATATTTAAATGATAATCGTGCTGGATACAATATTCTTGGTTCAAGGCCCTTCTGTTTCATAACGTTAAATATATCATGCCATTCTCTTCAGGCCTGTTAGGTTTCTGTTGAGAAGTCTGATGACTGTCTGATGGGTTTTCCTTTGTAGGTGATCTTTTTTCTCTCTCTAGCTGCCTTTAATACTCTGTCTTTATCTTTGATGTTTGCCATCTTAATTATTATGTGTCTTGGTGTTGTCTTCCTTGGGTCCCTTGTGTTGGGAGACCTGTGGGCTTTGGTGGCCTGCGAGACTATTTCCTTCCCCAGCGAGGGAAAGTTTTCAGCACTTATTTCTTCAAAGATACTTTCTATCCGTTTTTCTCTCTCTTCTTCGTCTGGTACTCCTATAATGCGAATATTGTTCCGTTTGGATTGGTCACACAGTTGTCTTAATATTATCTCATTCCTAGAAATCCTTTTATCTCTCTCTGCCTCAGCTTCTCTGTATTTCTGTTCTCTGATTTCTATTCCATTGAGAGTCTCTTGCATCTCATCCAGTCTGCTGTTAAGCCCGTCGATCGCTTGTCTGATTTCTGCATTGTCTTTTCTCACTCCCCTCACTTCCTCCCTCATCTCTTGCACATTTCTCTGTAGGTCCGTCGGCGTGGTTATGACTTTTATTCTGAATTCTTTTTCAGGAAGACTATGCATTTCCATCCCTTCAGGCTCCCTCTCTGGGGTTGTCTGGTTGATTTTGGTCTGAACCATATTCCTCTGTCTTTTCATGGCTATAGTAGTTGCCACATATATCAGCTGGGCTCTTTAATACTTTAAAAAGAGAAAAAAAAGAAAAAGAAAGAAAGAAAGAAAGAAAAAAAAAGAAAACAAAACAAAACAAAGAAAACGCCCACCGGGAGTAGAATCTGTGTGGATGCTGTAGGTGGCGCTGTTGCCCCAGTATTCCGCAGCCGTGGCCATGCCACTCCGCAGGGCCCTTTATCGCTCTGGCTGGGGTGGGAACGAATGGGAGGCTGTTGATCTCTGTGAGAAGTGTTAAGTACGGCCACGCTTCCCCAGTCACCAGCTAAGGTGTCCTAAACTCCCCAGGACTCCCAGCCTGCTGGGCTGAGTGTGCCGGTGCAATCCGGCCCCTCCGCTGGGCTCCTGTCTCTTTAAGACCGGTGAAGAAAGCGCGCGCTTTTTTTTTTCCTTCCCGGGAGCCGGCTGCAAGCACCCTGGCGCATTCCCCGCTCAGATCCTGCCCCTCTGTCTCTCCAATCTCCGCTGCACTGCGCGATGTGGGTCAGTGCTCCTCATGCAGATCACCAGGGCTGACTGCTTTGCGGGGTGTACTTCCACTCCCTCCTGGCTCTGAATCCTCTCCTCCCGCCAGTGTGCTGGGGTGGGGGAGTGCTTGGGTCCCGCCGGGTTGCGGCTCCGTATCTTACCCGCCTCTTGGGGTACCAAGTCCTCTCGGGTGTAGCAGCTGCACGCTGTGTGCTTTCCTGTGTATTCTGGTCTCTTTTAGGAATAGTTGTATTTGCTGTATTTTCGTAGATAAATATAGTGTTGGGAGGAGATTTCTGCCGGCCTGCTCACGCCGTCTTCCTGGAAGTCCTAAAGGCTTTTTGTAGTAGAAAGTGCCTGTGAAGGCTAGGCCACAATCTAGGGGGTACTAACGTAAGTAAGACATGGCCCTTGAACCTCAAGAACCTCACATACTAACAGAAGATACAAAAAAAAGTAAGTCGGTTATTATACACAGAGATGTGTCCTGAATGTTTTGGTCATAGAGTAAAAGTACCTACAAGTATATACAAAAGCAGAGAAGGCCTGTTGACAGTGGATTCTTGGACTGAGTTTTAAAGGAATGTCAAGAGTTAGCCATGTTAGCCTGGAAAGAAGTACAACTGATTAGATTAGATAGATAGATAGATAGATGATTGATTAGATAGACAGACAGATAGATTAGATAGATAGATAGATAGATAGATAGATAGATAGATAGATAGATAGATAGATGATAGATAGATAGATAGATAGATAGATAGATAGATAGATAGATAGATGATAGATAGATAGATAGATAGACAGATTCATTCTTTCCAGAAGTATTTCTGAACAAGCTACAATGTGTGTGCCAGGAACAAATCATGTTTACAGAACTCCAAGTATTTCATTTGGCTGGAACCTTGAGAGCACGTATGAGACCAGGCAGGAGCCAGATTATGAAAGCCTTGGATGCTCTGCTAGAGTGTAGACCTCATCCTACAGATGGTAAGAAATCAGTGAAAGCTGTTAAGGAAGTAACAAGATCAGAATTGTATACTCTAACTCAGGCTTTCCTATACATTCACCCTGAGGAGCTAGCATGAAGACTCCAGAGGGAAAGGAAGGAGCTGATACGCCTCACGTTTCACAGACATTGTATGAGGGAACATAAGCTGCTAAGATCTACCACTTCTCTACCTTCTCATTCTGTCAGCAGACTCCACTCCCGTGGGTAAAAATTTTCAACATAGTAGCAGGTAGAAGGAGACAGAAGAGTGGTAACAGAGAGAAATGGGGAAGTTCCTCTGGCCAAAGTGCATAAGGGTCATCCACAGGGAACTAAGCTACTCACATTCTAAGCAGAATATTATATGAACAAAAATAGAGTATATTAAAAGTATCTGATTAGATGGTACATTTTTATGTTGTATGTCTTTTACCACAATTAAAAATGATTTTTTAAAAAAGAAAAAATCTGAAATTTAGGCATACTATTTTTCTATACTGGCAAACATTAAAAATGGTAACTATTAGTTCATATTACACTTAATTATAATTCCATCATTGTTCCTTCACATTTAAAGAACTATTTGAAGTCTACCCCCTGCCCCACAGCAAAGCTAAATTGTATTAGACCACAAAGAGAAAGCAAGACAATTACTATCTTATTGGGAGAGAGAGGAGCATCATATCCCAAATGGACATCACCCAACAGCCAATTATCCTTTCCTAGAGACCTGCAGTGGTGCAAACTGCCACCATAAAGAATGCACATTGATTTGGGAACACACATTCTAATAGCACAGCTGTCTGTCCAGGCATGCTGCTGAAAGAATAGTACATTCCTACTTGTTCTTTCCCCCACGCACCTTATTAAGCCCTTCTACAAAATGGAGTTCAGACAGAACTGTCACATGTAAGCCTCTAGTGTGTGTGTGTGTGTGGTGTTTTCAGGAAGATCGGTTAAGTAACACGACACACATGCCTCACACAACACACACATGACACTCTGCACATACAACACACCACACACCCCGCCACAGGCACGACACGTATCACACATGGCACAGAACACTCGCAACATCACACACCCGGCATGCTGCAGCACACTGCTGCACAGCACACAAGATAGTAAGAGTAGCAATGACTCCCTCTAACACTTTACTTAAAATAACTCCCTTCATTACCTCAAAATTAGTCTACGAAGATTCCCAAAGATTCTCAAAAGTCTTAACTTCAGATTGTCACTTAGGTTCCAAAAGATGATAACAAGTCACCAACTTTCAGATAAGTGATACAGGGATGGTAGAGGAGAGTACTAAGAATCAGAGTAATAGAGCCTGAGCCCTAGGTAGCCAATATCACAGTTTTGTGACCTCTCTGAGCTTCATTTTTTTCATCTGTAAAACAGGAACAATGATCCTTGCACTTTCTACATCACAGGGCTGCTGTGAAGATCAAAAAACTAAATGTAACCCTACTTAAGCCACATACTACAATGTACCCTTCTCAACAATCTCAATTTCATGCCACCCATTTTGAGTAAGTCTATCTTCCTAGCTCATTCCTTCTAGTATATGAACTCCCACCATCATCTGATCTCACCAGGACCTCAAATCTACTGACCTATCTTTTCACTCCCCTATTCCCCTAACAGTCCTCTTTTGTTCTTACCCATTTTAAGTTCCATGATCCATCATCATAATCACTTTCACTTGGACATACTTCACAAAATCACAAGCCTGATTAAATTCAACTCCCTATTCTCCTACTCCTAAAATCCATATGGCTGGAGAAAAAAGCACACAACCAAACTGTCCTCACTTTTAAGTGACAACCTTTAACCTCAAATGAATCCTTAATTCTGCCTGGTAGTCACACTATTATTTTCCATTCATTCTCCCACTTCTCTGACAGTTACATGCTCTCTCCTCTCTTCTCATATTCGTAATTTTTTTTCATTTCCTTTCTCAGTAGATGAGAAAATTAAAGCAATTATAAAAAAATTTCAAGGAATTACCACCACATCCATCCACCGTATCAGCATCTATCTGCACCTATAAGCTCCACCTTCCTTCTTGTGATGATAAACAAATAACTGTTCTCCTTTCTCTACCAAATCCCTTCATTTCTGTACTAGCTCCAATCCCTACCACCACTCGGTATCGGCTCCAGCTATTCTCCTCCTTTCTTCTGTATCATTAATTTCTCTCTCCCTCTCTCTTTCCTTTACGTAAGCAGAGGAAATACATATGAAAATGCTGTAGCGTCTACTGTAAAAGCTGTACTAGCAGAAACACTGCCAGGTCGAACTGAAAACAACAGAGACAGTACAAAACGAAAGCAGGCCTTTGGATCCCCATATTTCTATGAGCAGGAAACTGGTTGAGAAAATGACTCAGTTGCAAACACAGGCTACATTTTCTGGAAAAGAAAGACTCAAGAGGACTAAACAAAGAGGCTAACAAGGGTTAAAAAACATATGGTCATACAACCAAACAAGTGGCAGAACTGGGATTTGAACTCAGAGAGTCTACATTCTTCACCATCTACCATGTGCCAAGCACTTTACACATATTATTTCATCAAATCTTTACACTCCTACAAGTTAAGTACTAGCATTATCCCCATTTTAGAAATGGCAAAACTGAAGCTTAACTAGATTCGGTGACTTGAAAGACATCTACAAAAAAAAATTATTTTTAAAATTTCATATTCAAAGGACACCATCAGTAGAACAAAAAGACATCCTACACTATGGGAGAATATATTCATAAATGACATATCTGATAAGGGGTTGACATCCAAAATATATAAAGAACTCACGCACCTCAACAAACAAAAAGCAAATAATCCAATTAAGAAATGGGCAGAGGACATGAATAGACACTTCTCAAAAGAAGAAATTCAGATGGCCAACAGGCACATGAAAAGATGCTCCACATCGCTAATCATCAGAGAAATGCAGATTAAAACCACACTGAGATATCACCTCACACCAGTGAGGATGGCCAACATCCAAAACACAAACAACAACAAGTGTTGGCGAGGATGTGGAGAAAAGGGAACCCTCCTACACTGCTGGTGGGACTGCAAATTAGTTCAACCAGTGTGGAAAGCAGTATGGAGGTTCCTCAAAAAACTCAAAATAGAAATACCATTTGACCCAGGAATTCCACTCCTTGGAATTTATCCTAAAATGCAGCAGCCCAGTTTCACAAAGACAGATGCACCCCTATGTTTATCGCAGCACTATTTACAATAGCCAAAAAATGGAAGCAACCTAAGTGTCCATCAGTAGATGAATGGATAAAGAAGATGTGGCACATATACACAATGGAATATTATTCAGCCATAAGAAGAAAACAAATCCTACCATTTGCAACAACATGGATGGAGCTAGAGGGTATTATGCTCAGTGAAATAAGTCAAGCTGAAAAAGACAAGTATCAAATGATTTCACTCATATGTGGAGTATAAGAACAAAGAAAAAAACTGAAGGAACAAAACAGCAGCAGACTCACAGAACCCAAGAATGGACTAACAGATATCAAAGGGAAAGGGACTGGGGAAGATGGGTGGGAAGGGAGGGATAAGGGGGGAAAGGGGGCATTACGATTAGCAGATGTAATGTTGGGGGGGTACAGGGAGGGCTGTACAACTCAGAAAAGACAAGTAGTGATTCTATAGCGTCTCACTATGCTGATGGACAGTGACTATAATGGGGTTGGTGGGGGGGGAGCTGATGAAGGGGGTAGTTTAGTAACCATAATATTGTACATGTAATTGTAGGTTAATGATACCAAAATAAATTTTAAAAAAACAACTTCATATTCAGAATTAAGGAGATAAAACTTACAAACCAAAAAGATAAACAGGATATATATTACATTTAATAGTCATTTTCCTAAGTATGTTATTACTAAAAAACTACTGCATCAAAACATTAAGTAAGGGACAGGAAAGATGCCTCCAAAATAAGAAAATAATGGAATGTTTAAATTCTTAAACCATTAAAACTACTGTTTTGACACTTGCAATAACATGGATGGAGCTAGACGGTATTATGCTCAGTGAAATAAGCCAGGCGGAGAAAGACAAGTACCAAGTGATTTCACTCATCTGTGGAGTATAACAACAAAGCAAAAACTGAAGGAACAAAAGAACAGCAGACTCACAGACTCCAAGAAGGGACTAGCGGTTACCAAAGGGAAAGGGGTTGGGGAGGGTGGGCAGGAAGAGAGGGATAAGGGGACTAAGGGGTATTATGATTAGCACGTATAATATAGGGGGGAGGCATGGGGAAGGCAGTATAGCACAGAGAAGACAAGTAGTGACTCTATAGCATCTTACTACGCTGATGGACAGTGACTGTAATGGGGTATGTGGTGGGGACTTGATAATAGGGGGGAATGTAGTAACCACAATGTTGGTCATGTGAAACCTGAGCATAAGATTGTATATCAATGATACCTTAATAAAAAAATAAAAAATAAAAAACTACTGGTTTGAGTCTAAGATTATGAACTGATGCTAAATATAACTACTGTTTCATTAGATTTATTTACTATATAACAACCCTGTTTCAGTTTCAGAATTTTTTTTTATTATTTGTTGTGTTATTATTACTGGAAACATATACAGGGCAGTATTTTATGGTATCTATTAATAATTGCAACTGAAATCTGTAATGTGCTAGCCAGTTAAAAATCTCTCTTTCAAGT